>JARIHR010000089.1:0-302167 GCA_029281495.1 Mycena filopes | reverse complement strand
TGGTATGCTTCAAGCCGTTAGCGTTAACGAATCAGAGAGTGTGCAAGCGACGCACCTATCCAGCTGTCATGGCTAAGCATGCTTGCCGCGAATGGCGACATGGACAGGCCCGGGGACGAGCTCACGGTCAACAAGGTAGCGCCAGTTCGCTTTCTTCGGAATACGGCGCAGGTCGTGGGCATTTATCGCGACGGGGATTGGTTCGAGAGATGGTGAATAGTCACCCTGATCCACCGATATGGTGTCGTGGGACTTGACAGCGGTACCCTCTGCAAAGGTGCGGGGGAATAGCGAATGACCCCTGGATATTACAGAGTAAGCTAGATCAGTAAAACCCACTTGAAGACGCAAAGCACTGTGACGCACCTTCGGGCCACAATCCCCCTTCTTCACGTTAAGCATTCAGCAGTGTCTGCTGGACTTGGTGTTGAAAGGCGTTCAGGACCTGTGCTTCCGGCATAGGAACAGTCCCCGAAGTGTGGTGTGGAGAGAGCGGGGAAGAGCGTTGAGAGATGTCGACGATGGTGGGAAGCAAACAGACGCGTGGCGCGGTCACGCGTGTGGCGGTGCTCCGGATCAATCAGCGCCAACTCCTCGGTTCAACTTGAGCTTGAGTTGCGTTGGTTCATCTTCGGTGTTCAGGATGTCCAAAAGCTTGCCCCATTCATTGTGTGTTGTTCACCCAATCCCCGGGTCCCACTCAGAAGCTCTCCCGTGCTGGCACTGTTTGAGCTACAAATCTAGATTCAAGCGCCTTCGTGTTACACTATTGTGGCACGCTCTGCCCTCTCGAGTTCCAACCCAATTCAATCTCAACCATACCTTCCGCTCTCAAGAATGATTCATGCTTCCCCATCGTGCATACAGCACTTTTATTTCCGTGCCCGTTCGGAATGAGTTTATACCGTGTCGAGGTTCAATTTGTCCTAGTGCAGCGGCTGATTGTGTTCATCGACCCTTGAAGTACTTGCCCTTAGGCGTGAGGTACGTATGAGTCTCAACCGTACTTCCCCACCCATCCCCAGCTTCTTCACTGTTGCCTGACGACATCCTCGACGCGCCGCGCCGGGTCTTACACCGTGGGATATTCATGATGCATCCGGTTCAACTCTTCCTTCCACCGCCGGAGGAAATTCAGAGCGTTATATCAATGGGCTGGGCAGGTACCTCCCAGACTGCCTTCCAGTATGCGTGGGCCGTCTCGAGGTATTTTAGGGGTATGAGCCACAAAGTTGAACTGTAAGTGTGCGTTCACAGTCTTGAAATCCTACTCATCTCAAACGAAGGTCTGAGTATTCTTGCAACCCACCACGTCCAGCGTCCGCGTCGAGTGCTGATTGTGTCGAAGTCAACGGCATTCACCATTGCCGTCCATTCAATGTAAGTGTCTTCCAGTCTTGTCTTGAATCATGTTAGATTGGTAGTAACCTTCGTCCAGGAGTGCTGCTGCCTCGGCGTTCAGCTCGAACGCAATGCTTAACTCACTCAAGGTAGGTTGCCTATTCACGCACTTACATACACCGGTTCGTTCAACTGACCACGACCCCAGAGGCAACACCGCGCTGTCCAGTTCGCAGCTCAACGTCGAGTGAATGTCGCGCGAGACCGACGCAACTCGCACTCAACGCCGCCCCCCGCGGATCTCGCAGTGCAGTGCAGGTCAGTCTCAGCCTCTTCCTCGTCTCGATCCGTTCAACTGCAACTGCATACTGACCAACTGAATTCAACCCAATGCAATGCAGCACCCCGCCAGCCCTTCTGAACGAATTCCCAACCGGGTTGCGCCCAGTTCGGACTCGCGTGGTAACCCTCGGAGGTGGCTTCCCAATTTGAGTCGTTGGTTTGATTACTGACTTGCGGCTCTCAGTGCATTGCTCTGAGTTCCTGTGATTCGAACCGCGCCCGCGCCGAGTTCAAAACGGTGCATGAGGCCAGTCCGGGGACAGGTCGGCCATCGGGATATGACTCGAGGTAGGTGTCATTGCGACGTTCGGAGGTCAGGGAGCGGTGGTTGAGGTATGTGCCCGCAAGTGCTCGGACGTCAAGCCGCCATCAAGCCGGATGAAGCCGTGTTGAATAGCATCTGCCAAAGAAAAGACGGGAGGGTTTTATTGAGCGTGGCCGAGGCCGTGGGAGCAGTGTGGTATACTTCAATTGCCCGCCCTTGAGGCAGGGAATGGCCCGGGTAAAGATCGGACTCAACCCTAATGCCCAGGACAGACCCACGTTGCCGAGGACCAAAAAGGGATGTCAGATGACATTACATAGTTTTGCTTCCCTTTACTCCACAATTCCAGACCTCTTCCTGGGCGTCAACGGCGGCGCCCGTGTTTACTGGATTTCTATCGCTTTCCGTGTTCTGATTCCTGCCCAACAAACTGATGCTTGGCACTTGCAACTCGCCAGCAATCCAACGGTTTGCCGAGGCCATAGTAATTTGCAAACGCCATTGAAAGAGGTTCCGCGTTTCGGATGCGAAAGAGGTGGACTTCCCAAAGACTTCCCCGGACTTTCTGGATCCAATATTAATCCCAAGCCTCGGCGAAAGGTAGGCGGAACGGCGGCGTCTTGCTCGCCAGTCAGGCCCGCGGCTTGAGCTGTCCATTCTTCGTGCCTTTTTTTTAGCGGCGACGTCGGACCCGGGTTGTCCTACCCGGGCATAACAACGTACACACTACAACAGCGGAAACGTGCGTCGTTCGCAACCAGTGGAGTCGGACCGTATGGAGTCGGACCGTATGGTACTCGGCTTAAGGCAATGATGGTAAAACCCTATTTCGCCGCTCTTCCTATCTTTCATCCCATACCACGATGAGCGAGCACTCTCACGAAAAAGCGGACGACGTCAAGAACGACGTCAAGACTGAACGCGACGCCGACAATCGCAGTGACCAACTCTTGTTGGACAGGGCGCACCTTGAAGGAATTAAACCCATTTTCTTGGCAAAGTGAGTCCTTGTGGGTCGTGTGCGAACAGAAACTTAAATCTGGACAATCCGTAGGGTCAAAGTCCTCAATGAAGCTATCGCAGAGTGCGGGATGGGTCGGTACGTGCTACGATCCTCCAAGTCGCGCCTCAACTCACCTCTCCTGCAGATATCAGGTACGCATCGATTGCCGGGGCGTCATTAAGATGCTGCTTCTGCCGTATCTCCCGACGCACTGGTACCGCTTAGATCTTGTCACTGATTTCTTGCGCAGTGGGAATTGTTTTTGAGTGCAGGTGAGCGACCAGAAGGCTCACAACCATCGCAAATGACTGACTTTCGACTGGCTAGGTTTCGGGTTCGTCTGTGCATCTGTTCTATCCCGTTCCTTCCTCAGTACCATAATCAAACCAGGTGGTTCGCGGATAGTACGTCAATTTTACTCGGTTCCTCCCTTCGCTCCTAATGCGCTCCAAGATATATGGCTTCAGGCCATAGCTATTCTCATGCCAGCCATCGCCGACCAGGTGTGTACCCTTGACTCGCAGTCTCCGATTCTACTCTAAACTCATCCAGCACAACTTCCCCAACTACTCGAGCAACATTCGGATGGCAACGTTCGCCCTGTATTGCGGCTTGATCGTTGGAGTGAGTCGGCCCTATTCTTTTCCCGATGGCTTCCCGCTCATGCTCATACGTACAAGGCGTCCTTCTGGGGCATGACTTGCGACGTTATCGGGCGCCGCACTGCGTGGAATGCGACCCTGTTCATTTCAGGAATCTTCGGCGTCGCGTAGGTGAATTTACCAGTGCTCATTACGACCGTATTAACCTCGACAAGTGCCGGCGCTTCGCCCAACTTTGTAACTCTGGCGGGTGAGTACCGGTTTTATGTAGTTGACTCGTTCTGACGAAAGGTTCCAAGCTATGCTTGCATGCATCGGTATGTTCGATTCTCTCGTCTTGACGTCTGTTCATTCGTGTCAGGATTTGGTGTCGGTGGGAACCTTCCCGTCGATGGAGCTCTGTTCCTGGAATTTCTTCCCGGAAAAGACCAGTATCTTCTTACTCTACTCTCGCTGTGGTGGGCGGTTGGCCAGGTAGTCGCCTCACTGATATCCTGGGTATTTCTCGCCAAGTTGGTTGAATTTAACTGCTTCGATCTTCCGCGCTAATCAACTTAGATATTCCTGCGACGCTACGTTGGTTGGGAAGCTCGTCCTAGCGGATGGGAGTTTATATCAATGCGACAACACAAATAATAATGGATGGCGCTGTGAGTTTCTTCTCCCCTCGGAACGCAACCGACTTATCGCGTTCTTTAGACTCGTACTACACCATGGGCTCCATGATGTTGTTCCTCGGCATCCTGCGAATCGTTGTCTTCCCGATGGACGAGTCTCCAAAATTCCTCGTCAGTGAGTACTGCTTTCTTGGTTGGCGAACGTGTATCATATTTTCTCCTGCAGGCATTGGACGTGATCAAGATGCGGTCGACGTCATCCACCGTATCGCCAAAAAGAATTCAAAGACATCAAAATTGACACTTGAAGACCTTCGAGTAGCCGCTGCCCCGTACCTCGACCCCGACGACGTTGTTGCTGACGACGTTCCTCTCACGAAATTTTCAACCTGGGCCCTGATCCGGAACAGTTTGTGAGTCCTTCCTTCACCCGTCTGCGGTCCGATCTTGATGTTTTTTTCAGCGATGAGATCAGCGGAGAGAATATCAAGGGGCTATTCTGCACCCCACGCTTGGCCTATTCATCCAGCCTCATCATTTTTATCTGTGAGTTGAATCGTTTACCGTCGCGATGTTTATTCACCAGCTTCGCTAGATGCGGCGGTTGGGCTCGCATATCCGCTATTTAACGCTTTCCTGTACGTTTCTTGTCTGGTCGGGTTCTCGGGGTGTTCACTTCCATCTCGTGCAGAGGGAGCTACTTGTCTTCCCGCGAGACGGACACCGGTGCGACCGGAATCGACGCGACTTACTGTGCGTCACTGTTCATCCGTTCGCCGCAGCTCTAATATTCACCGTTCAATCAGCTGCGTACACCTACCAAGCCGTTTGCGGTGTTGGAGGTTCAATCCTTGCCGCCATTATGGTGCAGTGGTCTCGCACTGGTCGTAAATACTCCTTGGCGTGAGTCGACCGAAATTATCTCCGCCCAAGCTAAACCTTTGCAGATTCTTCACCGTCATGTCCGGCGTCTTCCTCTTCGCTCTGACGTTAGTACACCCAAGCAACGACGCGTTTTGTCTCAATTGTTCACCCACAGCGCGGCAAAAACCTCCGTTCAGGTCAACGCACTCGTCTCCATCGCTAGCTTCTGGGAGAACGCCTTCTATGGAGTACGTCCTTCTCTCTTTTAAAAAGGATTGTTAATCTAACTCCCTTTGATAGGTGTTGTACGGCTACGCACCGGAAGTCTTCCCGACGCCCCGTCGTGGGACCGGCGACGCCTTAGCTGCATCCGCAAACCGAGTCACTGGCCTCTTCGCTCCGAGTTCGTGATACCATTCACAGCGCGCACACCTTCAATTCTGATTCTTTTGCCGGGCAGTTATCGCCGTCTACAGCAATGCCGGAAAGACTCCGAATGGGTACGCTTTTGCCGATCCTCCTACCGCTCTCTTCGCGCCGGTTTAATTCTCTCTCTCTCTCTCTCTAGTCCTGTCTACGCCAGCGCGGGGATCTTCGTGTTCACGGGCCTCATCATGCTTGGTCTGCCGATCGAAACTGCTGGAGTTACTGCGTAACTATATCTCCCTCTGCGCAGAGAATATCTTAACAAGGCTTCTCTAGGTTGTGATTTTTTGCGGCGTTGCTTGCTGGGTTCGTTTTGTGGAACCGACCGATTAGGAGATTTAAAGGAATCTTCAACGGTGTTGAACGTTCAATCCGTCTAGTTCAAATAGACTTAGAGCTTGCTGACTTGTTGGAGAATCGAGCTGCTGTAACACTGTCTGCCCTGATCTTCGGGGGAGTTTGTGCGCAATTCTCTCGATGGCTCGTTGGTTCGTTAACTTGGTTGCACTGTTGGGATCCAGGTGGTGGTTGGTTATTCGCGGCAATGCGTGCAAGTCGAAGATACGGTCTGTTGCGATGTAGTGTTGCTCTCTTGGGTCGAAGGGCGGGGCGAAGGAGAAGTTCAGATTTTCAAACCACCTCGACTATCGACAGCGTATGCGCTCGACCAGCCTCCGTGTGTCCCAACTTCGGGATTCTGATAATAATGCATCTGGCACATTTTTAGCTGCCAGACTGCGGGAGTCCCAATAGTTAGTTGCTTATAAAGTGCATCGAGTTTCTCTTGCTGTCTCATCTGCGGAGGTAGAATGAATATGACAGATCCTCGAAAACGGGTCGAGGTTACTTACCTGCATCTCGCTGCTGAGACATTGAATCTTCCTGGTACAATACCAGATGGAGAAGGAAAGGCCCGTGCATAATCCCCAGAGTTCTCCCCATCGAACGAAGAAAGTTCCGTGAAAGAGGGTCTGCATGCGCAGCCTGGCCGCGTGATCTTGGAGTCTGCAGTATGCTTCAGTACTGGTAGGCATTCCACAGGATAGTTAGTTTGCATACACAATCAACCGATGTGCGAGTTTGACATCAACGTCGGACTCTCCGCCCAAGTGACTGAAGAGCCGGGTTTCGAACGTATCTGATTGAACTTGGCAGAGTCGGTCGGCTTCGCTCAGAGAAGCATCGAGGGACTTGATCAGCGGAGTAGGGAGGACGGCTCTCAGAACGAAACCGCCTAGAGCAATTCCGGACGCAGCGAACGCGAAAAGCAAGCCATTCGGGATGGCCGCAGCCGAGTTGGAAAGATATGACAAGGAGGTTGTCGACATGGATGAATTCTGACAAGCTCGTGTCTCCCTTCGGCATTTTATAGGAACTCCTAGACGGACGAGTGAGTACTTCCGAGGCAAGACATGGGAGCCTTCACGCCCACATGCTGTGTTCTGACCGCTGTGGCGGTAGGGGAGCCCATTGTCCTCCTCATCGATCGCTGAACAGAAGCACGATCCCACTGCTTAAAGTTAGCAATTTGACCTTCCTTGGCCGGGCCGCGGTTCAAAGCTGTAGTCGGTCGATACGTCCGTCCATTGTTCTCCAAATGCATCCCAGACACGCCTTTGAAAGCAGTGTTCAAAGCGGGACTGGGTGACAGATCGCTGCGGCAAGCTGTAGAGTAGTGCTTTAAAGGCGCTTGAATCAAAGAGTCATTGGAAGCTGCAGTTCTGGCCCCAAGGGTTTGTCCTGACCGCTATGACGAGTTATCGAAACACCGTGGGCCATTCGCTCCGCGTCCGAGTTGAACACACAGGAACGACATGGATCCCGATATAATTATGAATAGGAAGGATATGCGAGGACAGCGAGAGGTTGGCCGTGACCTGCTTCGAACTGCAGTCAATATGTTTCAATCTGCGGTTAATATGCTTGAAGGGCTAAACCGGGGCCTTCGAGCCAACTTGAAGCAGCGTGCGATTCACGACCACGTGATCAAAGTGTGATTGAAATAGGACGCGTTAATAACGTGATGGGTGGGAAATTAGAGCACCTGCACATATACGCCTCGCAGTCCTGTGATCAATTCTGCGGGTATGAGCTGAGTCAAGATTCCGCGACAACCCGGTGAGATACACTCTTTCTATACGGAAACGTGGCGCAATCATCGGAAGGAAGTCTGGTATCACTCAGCAACTGCTGCGGTGAGCGGTCTCAATTCTCCAGTAGAGCTGTAATATTTTGGGCCGTCGTTCCGGGATTTCTATAACCTGCTGTTGGAATCAGAATTCGAGAGGTAAGTTGTTTGCGGCCCTTTGGTCCGACATCGACAAACCTCCCCAATAGTGCTGGATTCAGGCGGCCCCAGAGACTGGTTGCAAGCTCGCACTCAGCCCTTATTGTGGCAGTCCAGGCGCAGCTGAAAGGCCCGCAATAAGTCAAGTTTTCCGAAGGTAGCTTCGAATCAAGAAGGATGCTTGAAGGGGTAATAAGTAAGATCGTCGTTTACCTTGGTGCTTCTTTTTCCATTTCTGGAGAGAGCCTCCTATCTTTCAGTCAACGGGAAGTTCCACGACACTCCGCGGTTAGAACGAGTCCAGTGAAGGATGGTGTCAATAGCTGTGCGTACCATATTTGGCCCCTCTACATTGAATCATTTCTTCTGGAAAATACAATCAGAATTTCCATCCAGGCGAGTCGACAGATTCACCGAGATTCCACGACGCGCCGTCAGTGAGCCCAATAAGTTCCTCATCCGAATAATCCGACATTCACAGGCAGAAAGTCGAGTGGAAATGCCCACATTGCGGGCGCATCGAAGATTCGATAGGGAAGACCAAGTCGATTCTGTCCAGGGTCTTTGTTTGAATTGAGGTTCTCATGCGTCTTGGTGGTGATTCTGGTGGCGCACTGCGAGGTGTCGCGGCATCAAGGCAATTTAGGGTGCCAATCCCATCAGCGACAATCGCCGCAAGGACCAGGCAAGGTGATGAGTGGGAGAATATTCTCGGGCGACGACTGTCAACGGGATTCAACCATAATTCGGATTCGCGTTACCAGTGCTAGGGAGTGGCGTAGGAAGGCGGGACACGGGGAATTCACGCCGATTCGACATACCGACTTGGGCGCTTGTGGCGGAGCGCTGGCAAATCAGGAACACAGAGGAAGAAATGCAGAGAACCAGATGCCGGAACGCACCACATAAAATTGCCCGGAATCCCGGGTGACTCTACAAGACGTGGGGCCCGATCATCCGTGTAAGCTTCCAGGGGGATCGGTGAACTCTGAATCTAAGATTGCGTCGGAGGGTTGATGCCTGATTTGGGACGCCTGAGAAAGTCTCCAGGAAATATAAAAGCTACAGACAGAACGAGAGTCATCAGGATACACGGTTTGAGATGCCTCCCATCGACGCCACCTCTCCCGCGACATTCTGGGGCAGTCTCATTCCGGGTCCCGCTGCAAAGGTCTTGGCCGCCGTGGTCTTCATCCTCATCTCCGCATCCTGCATTCTGCGTCTCATGGTGCCGACTCGCAGAATGGCCGCTATGGAGGAGAGCCTCCGCGAGATGAAGAGGTGCTACAGAGCTCTTCTTGAACGCTATCTGGACCTCCACGTCGAGGCTCACCGCGTCATCTGGGAAAAATATGTCGCGTACGCTCTCCGCATTATTTGTTCACTTACCATCGAAGGCCTGACTTGATTCGACTCAGGCTCGAGTACAATGCCAGGGTGCTCCGCATTGAGGTGCTAAATCTCCAAAGCGACCGCTTACCAGGATTCTGGTGGTGGAATGAGCTTTTCGCCATCAACCTTTCGCGAAGAATCTTGGAATGCACCGTGGATATCGACAATTTGAAGACCCGAATTCAGGTCAGTCGCTCGGGTGGGCTCTTCGCATTCATTGGCGCAATGACTCAACTGGAATAATAGTTGGTGACAGAGAATGCGCAGCACCAGCGCAATCGGTCTGCGACCGTTGAATTGGTGTTGCTGCGCCACCGCCAGAACACGCGTTGACTGGCATGACCGACCCTTCCCCGTCCGGTCCCAGCACTTCCTGTTTCGCGCTTTTGCTTTGCTCCAGGAGTCCAGTATCTTGCTTTCGCGGTTGCTATCACGTCGATTTGTTGTCTACGTCTGCTTTTGTTTTTGTTTCTTTTGTTTTCGTCTTTTGAATCTTGATGTCTGTACTGCAACGTCACGCCGTCATCAGCGTACTGTACAGGAGCGGAAATATACCCGGCGGCGGAGGGTGGCGGTGTCCGAGGAAGGCAACCCCGATTTAGAGAGGGATCGACGGTTGAACGTGTGAAAAGGCTGTGAGCGAAAAAACTTTTTGTCTGCCAGTGGCACCGTATGCGTGGGCAGGAATCCACACGCGCCTCGCAGTGATTGGGTCGGCGACCACCGCTGTGCAAAGCCGCCGTTCGATTCTAGAGAAGCCAGTCAATACGGAGATACCACATAAAGTGAAATCAAAGCGCCACCTGCATTATTGAATGTGGTAACGAGCTCGACACCTCCTTCCGCGGCGATGGCGACATGAATCGATTTAGGTAACGTATGCAGTGTCTCCTATTCGGTAGCTGATGTTTGGAGTCGCGAAATCGAAGTCGCCGCGACTTGAGGGGATGGGCGGGATCGGACGCGTTTCTGCCCAGAAAGCCACACTTGACGTGCACTAGAAGGGCGGGAGAAGGATCATGGGAAGACCTGATGACCTTGGGCCGTGCTTTCAGCGCAGTTTAGCGGCTTTTGTCTTGGGATGGAATTGACGACCCGGCGGTCGGAAACCAGCGACTGATTCGAGAACAGAAGCCACGGCGCTGTAATGGAGGTCTGGAAGGGAGAAGGGAGGGAGCAGAATGGAGGGCATGCGTTTACGGAGGAAGAGCCTACGAACTGGGGGCAAGACCGCAAGTGAACCGGCAAGTGCCGAGATTTTCCAAAATGCGACAATTGAAGGTATGTTGGGGCGGGGGATTCCCCAATGCCTTGCCATGAACTTGGCGTGGAAGAGCAGGAGGACGGTTGGTCGCGTATAACGCAATGACCGATATAGTACTTCCATCGCGACCCAGTTCCATCAGTGACGGTCGATCGAGGCCAAATTAAATTTTAACAACATACCTGGTCTATTCTTGCCTGGGTGCCCGCCCACAGAGCGGTTGCCCCAGGCTGAGGCATGCCGCGGGCGTGCGGTTCACATTTAAGAAGACGCCCAACAATAATTCTCTTGAGAAGGGGATCGGAGGGGGCGCGTACGTGGTCATGAGTGAGTTAGACAATTAGACACAGCACTGAGAACCCAGGGTCAGTCCGCAACCCACGAGTGCTTGATGAAAGGCTGTCCTGTGCGAGAAATCAGTACTCCAGTCCGAGCAGATCTGGAGTTCTTCTTCTTTGACTTTTCCTGTTGACTCGGGGCTCGCCAGGAGGCGCCGTTCCCTGGGCCGCGAGGCTTGACGCACCTCACCGCTGCGGGAGCCGGTATCCAAGCAGTATCGATCGTGGCGCTGTATTTTGTTCTCGGCACATCGGAAACTTTGCCCGTCAGATGTTGCATTTTTCTTTTGACTCGGGGATTTCGTCTTGCTTCGTGTGCCAGAAGCTGGGGCGATCAGGTCCCCATGAGATTGCAATGCAGAGGTTGCCTTAGGCGGCGTAGACTCCCAGAGTGGAGTAGACGGTCTAAATCGGTGAATTGGAATTCGGAACCCGGTCGTCCTCCAGGCTGGCCGCGGCAGAAGGGCAGACAGTTTGGGACCAAAGGTCGCGTCGGGAACGCGTTCCTGGCGACAATTAAGCCGCAAGCGCAACAAGGTCGTGGAGGAGAACAAGGAGAGATTATGTAAGTGTCATATCACGCTTGATGTGACTGACCGTGTCTGGACCCTACCGCCATCTCGTCCCACTGGCTCTCGGGATTGTCAGTGCCTTGAGTCCCAGGCGACTCTGAATTGTCTTCCATCATGGATATACCCTCTCTCCTCTGGCTCTCAGCTTTCCGTCGGATTAGAAAACCCCCTGAAAACCGCCCCAAGACTGCTCGGAAAATCATCAGCGCTTGACCAGCACAACAGACGATTTGCTTCTTCAGTGCACTAGGTACGCTTCCGTGGGTGGTCTCTCAGCATCAACCTGACAGACTGTAGGACTCTGGCGTGAAGCAGGGCACAAAACAATTGAATAACATCCCGAATGTCTGTGATGCCACTCTGGTCGCGGATCCCACAATCCGCCCAACGTGCCCTCGCGCGTTAGATCTGCCCGAATGGCCTCCTTCCAGTGAACGGAAGCCAGCCGATTGACGCCAGGAACGGTAAGTGACCCACGTCCAGCCAGTCCCCGCTGACCAGGCACTCCCAGAATGAGGTCAATCGGAGGCGAGTCTTGCACTCGCGTCGCGCAAGGGTCTCCACCTCCAATGTTTGGTGGACCGTTCCAGTACTCTCGTCGTTATCTGCGTGGGATTCCGACATGGGCCTCTCCTCCTTATCTCAATTGTGCATCTCGGTTAGCCGGTGCTGGTGGTCGCTCACTCGCTCTACCGGACCGTTGGCGGCACCACCCTGAGCGCCCAGCGCGGGGGACCCACCGCCCGTGAAGGCATCTCTGCCCTTGGCCAGTGCTATTTGTAGGCACTGGAATTGTTCATCCCGGCGCACAATAAGTATCACTACGGGATTACCGGAGGCTCATATCACCTCGGTGACAATTCTCCGTCTGCAACGACGAACGCCTCGAGTCCGTACACGCGTACCGTGGGGTCTACATTGAAGTGCGGAGTCTTCCTTCCCATCCTTCCATCGCTCTTCCTTGACGCATACCTGCAGAAGCATTTGTAGTCGAGTCCCACAACGTTGAGTGGGTGTCATTTCCCATTTTAGGCGGATGGAAAGCTCACGCGTCTTTCTACCTCACAGTCGATCGCTCTTTTCTGCTACACGGACACGCTCTGGCGGGCGCTGGACACCCCGACGTCGCCCTCCGCTTCAAGGACCTCGTCAGTTTCGACAAAGTGTGTTCCTTTCTTCCATTCCCAGTTATGTGATCGACTGACCATCGGGCAGGCGCTCGGATGGTGGTACTGGCGCGCAATCGTGTCGGGCTGTAGACAACGAGTAATGGCGGTGTCGAGACTGCAAAGGTCAGTCAAGCTGCATATGCTTTTCCTTGATTTTTTGGCCGATTGTCGTTGCAGGCTCGATTGGTCAGAGGGCGAGCGCGGAGTGGGCGCGAGCATCGACGTTATCCTATGCGTATTCTCGATTCGTGCGTACCATGCATGCGCCTCTGTTATATCCTCACTAATTAACTGCTGCGCAGAACGGTACGAGAGCTCCGAAGGAAGGGAGGGGGAAACCGGAGAGTGTCCGAGCGCCCACAGTGTGCAGGCCCATCCACAAGAGAAGAGAACGGCTACGGTGGCATCTCCGCGCCCCCTACTTTCGCAGCGGCGCGCGCATCATGCCACGCATCTCGAGCCGCGAAGCTGCGCCAAGCTCGTCACCCGCGTCGGGATTTCCCAGCTGAGCTCGTCGCCGGCACAGGCACCTTCTCGCGTGCTGGTGTCGCCTCGGGTACCTAACCGCGGTGCGACACGGCTGCCACATCGCTCCTGACGCTGAGCGCAAGTCTTGTTCTGCGCCGCTCCTCGCTCCTTCCAGCTCCGAGCGAACGCCGAGTGGGCTAGGTGTTAGCTCTGGCTCGAGCGCTGCCCTTCTTCGGATGTGGTCATTGTCGCAGCTCAGCTCGACTGCGGGGTCCCGGACAACAGCACCGACAAGCCCCTCAGTTGATCAAGTGCTGTGGGCAGAACTGCGCGATGATCGCATGGACCGGAGGGTGTGTCGAGAACGACGAGGAGGCTTGCGACATCCCCGACATCCCTTCCTTCGGCAAAGGCCCGCGCGCGCACTGCTCCGGGAATTTCGAGCCGTCGAGGCTCACCGCGGGGCGGGGCCGCATCTCACCCTGCTCGGCGCTGCGTGCGGCTGCACCGACCTCGAAAAGCACGCAGTTTGCTTCCACGGACGGGCCACCAACCGGTTACATACCTTGCTGCTGCGCAGCATTCGCCACCACCTACCCCGTGGCTCCTACCGTAGAGCCCGCCCCATCGCAAGCGCCTAAGCGTCAGTTCGACCAGCGCGGTTCAGTAGCGACCCCTCTGCGAGCAGCAGCAACAACGAGCTCTCGACTGTGGCTATAGCGTCGTCCTTCCCCACGAGCTATTCCGCCGTTGGCCTCGGCGGTCTCTCGTAGTCCTCCCACCGCCGCTTGGGC
The DNA here is from genome assembly GCA_029281495.1 of Mycena filopes. Lineage (NCBI taxonomy): Eukaryota > Fungi > Basidiomycota > Agaricomycetes > Agaricales > Mycenaceae > Mycena > Mycena filopes. The sequence goes on along the minus strand of JARIHR010000089.1, from coordinate 288,423 downwards.
CCAGGCAGACGTCTAGCACCAGTCCTGGTCTTGGGTCGTCGGCGTCGATCGAGTGCGGGGTAGTGGCGAAGAACAAGGCCGGCTAGCCTTGACCTCACCAGCGCAGAGTGCGTGGGTTGTCCGCCGACGCCTCTGTGTTTGGTATACACACCCGCATGCCCACATCGTGTCGTGCCGGGCAGTGGTAGATGAGTAACGCGTTCCCCCTAGTGTGCGATGGGTGTGACGCGATTGCCGACAACACCACCGCAGATCGTGGGGCTGGTGGGGTCAGTGCGGCGGCGGCGCTGTTGCGCCGTGGGTGATGTGCGGGTCTCGGAGGGTGCGCTTCCCCTCAAATCGACTGGACTTGCGACGCTGGAGAAGTGACTCCTCTTCAGCGTCATGAGCTTCTCTCCGACTACAGTAAAAATGCAGTCGCTGGCCATGGGGACGGCTCAATGGCGACGATATCGGAGGGTGAAGGACAGCGTGGTGATGATTTCGACGAGTGGGTTCTCGCGCAGTCTCGGGTCCCGCGACCGGGGCGCTGCTGGCGCACAGACTTGCGCTCCGTCATTTCATTCTCCTCTCCTTATTGTACTTCTTCTCCCCACGCCCTCATTCCTTTCGTCTCACTTTCTAACCGGATGTAACGCTCTCGAATACAAGTATCCTATTTGTTTACCCGCAGTGAAGGATCACCACGAGTGATGGACTGGACCCACACGGAAACATGCACTTCCTCGACTTCCCCCCGGAGCTCATCCTTGCTGTTGTCAATGATTTGGCGACGGACTCCGCTGCGCTCAGGGCCTTATGCTTGGCTGGAAACCACATTCTGCTGGCCTTGGTTCGGCCAGTCACTTGGAAGGAGCTCAAGCTGGTACTTGGGGACGACAGTGTCTCTAGTCCAGCCCTGGCCGCGCGATTACAAGCCTTCTTTGCCGATCCCGCGAAAGCGGGGGCGGTCCGCTATCTGGATATCACTCTCAAAGGCCGATACATCTCTATGATTCCGGCGGTCAAGGCCGTGCTGAATGGGATGGAAAAACTCATCAACGCCACGCACGTCAAGATATCTTGCGTGCGCAGCCAGAATTTGCCCGGATGGCCAACATCTGGTCGTCTCGTGCGGCACGCCGTGGAGTGTATACCATCCCTGCTGAGCCTCACGGTAGATGGCTGCGAGGCCAATAGGGAGGAGGAATTCTTCGACATGGAGGAAGTCAGGGAGGAGGCCGACCCTCCAACCCCGCCCCCGAAGCTGATGCATGTCGCCGCTCGCTTTTGCAATCCCAGACTTGGGGCGCTGTGGCGGAATTGTCCGAACATTCGAATCTTCGAGACGGAGGGCGGTCATCCTGAGGACTTCTGGCGAGCGCAGATAGCTGGAGAGGATGAACCAGTTTACCACGGTTCGTTTCGTTTGGCTCGGATAGATCTGCAATTCATTTGTCTCTAGGCACCGCTGAGGACTGGACGGGCATTGTATATCTGCTCGACGAGGACATGATCCACAATGTCGAAACTATCAATGTGAAATCTCATGCTACTGCGGAAGAAACGAGTTACGAATTGCGTGACTTGGCAAATGGCTTCACGGTTAGCATATTGTGCCCTCTTCCGTTCGGACTCATAATGCGACCTCACAGGGTAACGATGAACCTCCTCCGGCCCGCCTAAAAGTATTTTCTACCCACATGCCATTGTCCGTTGAACATTACGCGAAAATAATTCGCGGCATCCAGAGACCTGTCATAGAACGATTTGCTGTCATCTTTTCAGAACAGGACGTCTGGACGGCCTCCAAATTCGATCAGCTCCTCCGCGACTTGGAGAACGCAGATGAAGGGCCTGCCTTTTTTGCGGGGTTCACCTCGCTCCAGGAGTATTGGGTGCCATGCGACGGTGTTTCTGTTCCGACCATGGCGAGTCCCTTTCTTGATGCGATACATTCTGCTTACATCGAATCTTTCAGGACCTCCTCCTCGACCTTTTAGCCCATGCCCCACAGTTGAAACACCTATTCTTCAATCCTGCAGATAACCCGACTACGCTCCCGGATGCAGCTCGCAAATACGGTAAATCTATCACCACATTGGTCTCGATATCGTGGCACAACCAAGCGACTTTCACGGTGAAGCGATCCGCATTGGAGCTCGACGTCGAGGTCGTACAAGGCGAGTACGTGCTTCCAAAATGGACCGAGCAAAGGGGAATCGGCGAGTGGTGGGAGATGTGAAGATGTATCCCACTTTGGGCTCGGAATAGGAACAAGCTTAAGGGAATTTCTGCTCGGCTCAAAGTTTCGGCACCGGTCAAGGGCGACTGGGAGACAGGAGGAAGGTAGACCGTAGCAGGGCCTTCGGTGGACCTACTACAGGACTCCAGGAGAGGAAGAGAGCGCGCGCGCTTTCACTCAACGGCGCGACTGCAAAGCGGTGCCAACTGGGGATCATTGCCGTAAGTTTAAGTGGGCGATCCGCGTGCGAACGACTCGGAACGAGTCAACATTTGTCAACGTCCCTTGAACCGTACCCTCATGCCACCCACCATCCAACCTATCGACTTCGCCACCACGGCGCTGAGCCAGTACAGTGGCTTCTATGCCACAGTCATCGACGACTTCTTGACGCCTGCCGAATGCGACGCCCTCATAGAGCTCGCGTCGTCCAGCGGAGATTGGCAACCAGCTGGACTTCCCGCAAACGGTCCCACCCAAACAGTACACACCAACTTTCGCAATAGCGACCGTGTCCTCGTGGTGAACGCTGACACCGCAGACATGATCTACCAGCGGCTGCGTCCCCTGGTGCCCGAACTCCACCTCCTCGGTCCAGGCAGTGAGTGGGCGTCAATAACGGGGAAACCGAAGACGAAAAAGCCGGGGAGGACACAGCTTCCGTCCTGGAAGATGATGCGGTACGCTACTCGTGTTGTACCTATTTCGCAGAAGTTCATGCCAAGCGTTACAGTGTAAACCCGCGGCTAAGTTTCCTGCGATACGGGCCCGGGCATTACTTTAAACAGCACTGGTGCGTTCCTGAATTACCATCCCGTAGCGTCTTATGAATGAGTTTCTCGAGCAGTGATGGCTTGAATGAACTTCTCGATGGACCGAAGCCGCAGAAATCATTTGTGACCCTGCACGTCTACCTCAACGGCGGCGTCACTGGGGGATCAACGAGATTCTGGACCCCAGACAAGAAGCACTTTCTTGACGTTGACCCGAAGGTTGGGAGAGTCTTGGTATTCCAACAGCGGATGCTTGTGCACAGCGGGGAGGAAGTCACAGACGGGATAAAGTATACGATGAGATCTGACTTTATGTTTGAGCAAGTGTAAATTGTATTCCTTAGGTCGTTACCTTCTGAATCCACTGGTCTGTCATCAGCTTCCCTCAGAACAGTGAGGTCGCTCCACCCGCTTATTGCGATTTCTGCAGGCGCATCGCCTGAATTTGACTTGCTTTGAAGAGGCAACCACAAGAAGTTTTGGGTCTAGCATGATGCTAGTGGGGCTATTTCAGACCCGTAGTGGCTCTCCTCAGGTCACCCTAGGACAGTACATTCCGTGGCAAACACGGAGCAAGCGGATGAAGTGGGTTTGCCTTTTGTCCGAAGATTCCCCTGCCACCGAACTCACTCAACTGCGAGGGCAGGCACTCCACCGCGCCTCAGATGAGTAGTGATCGGCTGATGATCCCACGCTAGATAGTGCTACGATGGGCAGCTTGTGCGCAGCGGCGTCCAAATTGCTCAAAGTGCAATGCCTTCACCTCCCTATTAAGAACTGGATGGCACCGAGAGCTGCACGGCCTAAGTCATGATGAAGAAATACTTCCGGATGTACCAAGTGAGCTCTGCGGAAAGTTCGATGCGCTGCGTGACAAGCAAGTGACACGAAACTCAACCGTGGGAATTTACTTCGTTCCACGGCCGTTGAGCAATGCATAAGGCTTAGTGGAAGTCAGGTCAACTTAAAGTGAGTATTAGCCCGGAATCGTAGCCTAGGAATGAGTTTTTGCTTCTGGGAGCGATGCTACAAAGTGTAACCTTTCCTGGTCTGTAGTTGAACCGTGGGAAATGTTTTGTGATCGCAATGCGACAATGCTAAATTATCCCGTTTACCCAAAGAATTGAAGGTGTGGTATGTACTGGACCAGAGACAAATTCTGTAGAGCCACAGTACTTACATCTCCCACCACCTCCCGATCCCACCCCACCGTTGCCACGTCGGGGGTACATACTCGTCGAGAGTACAAACAGTGTGTGAGCCGTCATTTCGAAGGACGCGGAAAGTCGACCGATGCCGCCAGGATATGGACTGCAGGGAAGGGATACATTTCGCATACCGATGGGCGACCGCAGTGTGTCGATCTTCCGCACCAACGAAGCTAAACCAGAGTCGATAAAGGTTCGGAGTGTGGGCGAGCAAGACCGGAAAGAGCTCCTGATCGTCTCGAAGTCAACAGTCGCATCTTCGCAAGGGCGGTGAGTAACTTACAAGTGTCTTTGTTGAAACTCCATCACCCGGCAGCATGAGATCTGTCCGCGATTTAAAACTGGCGAAGAACAGGCCTCCATCCGCGGTCAATTCTAACAGGAAATCGTCGAACTTGTTTGAATCCCAGGATTCCTCGTCGGACGTCGTCATCCCGAGTCTCTATAACGGGAGAACGAATTCCCCGTAAAACATGCTGAAATGCCTCAACATCCATGGACATTTCAATCATCCATTCCGTCAGAGATCTAGAGGGCGATGGCTCGTGCCCTCCCTCCTGCCATACGTGTGATCAAAGATACACCAGGGATTGGAAAGCGCGCACACCTCGGAGTAGTCCTTGAGCTCCTATACCGCGCCGTCGTCAGATGGTGCATCGGAGATCAAGTGGATTTTTCTGTCGCTGTCGAAGAAGGAGGGGCGTTGAACTCGGTCCCGGGACTCCTCCATGATGAATGATAGTCCAGTATCATACAGTTTATCTCCTGGAGTGTTCTTAGTGGGATCACGACCAAATATGCGATTTACCAACCTTCGAACTCGTGAAGTGAGTTGGTGTTTTTTTGCCAAAACTCCTCCGCGCGACCAGCCTCTATCTCGATGACCTCGAGGTTCAAGCAATAGTTCCACGGATTGCAGAGGCCATTCGGATGGCAGAAGCGGGAGGCGAGATGCCTGAGCTCAGGAACAGGGCGGTCCGCCATGTCCAGAAATCCAAGGCCCATCCAGTCTGTGCAGCAATCTACGCTCAAACTGAGCAGAGAAGGGAGCCGCTGCACAGCAACTTCTATGAGCCGTGGAGAGGTGGCTAAATCCCAGTCATTGCGACTATCGACACAGCGAACATATGCGTGGGTGACATTCAAGAGCTGGGGGAAGAGCTCGAACAGGGCGAGGACAGAAGGAAGGCGGTCGTCGAAGTAGCCAGTGAGAGTGATGTCGAGTGAGCGGACTCTGCTGGTTTTGGTGGAGTCGGAGCAGAATGAACGGAATCTGCTGGCCGATGCTTCACCACCGTCTTGTTGACCGTCCCCCAAGGTGGTATTGATTTCGCGCCAGGTGTATGGCCGAACGAGGGCTAGGAGGTTGTGATTCCTAGAAAGACAGAGATTATTTAGCGCTTCATGGTCTGGCGCGAAATGGTACAGGGGAGCAGATATGCTCTGGGGAAAGGTCCAGTAGGACGGGCATGAGTGAAAGAGTACAGCGGGTCTTGGCTGCCGACATCTGTGGGTCCTTCCACCGCAATCAAGTCAACCCGGCCATACCAAGTACGCGAATTTGTGGCCCTCGAATTTTAGCAAACAGAAACTCCACGCCTTCAGTTCAACGCTGAGGGGAAGACAGAATTGAACTCCGACAAGGCGCGATTGATCCGAACTGCCGCCGTTCCGTCTTTCTTCCTACCTTCATGGCGAAAACTTGAAGTGAGTCTGGCAGTAGTAGAATACGCGACAAGGACTCACGTCTGGCAGGTCCAACCCATTTGCTTGCCTCGCCGACAACGACCTCCCATATCTGCACTTCCAAGCTCTTCAAATCGCGTCTTTCCTCATGCACCGGTTCCCACCCGAAATCCTCGGCCACATCTTCATCTGCTGTCGGGATGTCGATCACGCCCAGCACTCATTCGCGGCTTGTAAAAACGCCCCGATGGTTCTGACCCACGTCTGCTCTCTCTGGCGCCAGGTAGCCCATAGCACGCCTGCCCTCTGGGCCACGCTCCGACTCCCCAAATCCGCATTCAAAGACGAGGGCCCTCCCATCCTTCCCCAGATGCTAGAGCGCTCGCGCAGTCTACCGCTGTGTATCACGGTGGAGACCATGCCGAATGAGTTTTGTAACTATTGCGGGAGTGAGCACATCGTCCGCCCGGACTCTGGCGACAGGCGCTGGCTGGATCTCGTTTGGGCGGCCAGTCATCGATTGGAATCCATCAACCTGCATCTTACTTCGGGAGAGCCCACCCCATACCTCCTTCCCCAGCAGCGGCGTTCTCCGTTTTATCCTCGCTCACCATCTCCATGGCTGGAGAAGACGAACCGCCACTGTCCAAGGTTCTCGAATGCTTCACGAACGCTCCTTCCCTCCGCTCCCTGAAACTCCATGCAACCCATGCATCGGAAAGTTGGCTCCTCGCAAACTTCCCATGGTCCCAATTGACGACTTTGACCCTCAATCTTCCACTGTTGGTCGAGAGCGTCCGCGACTTCTTGGTGCAATGCCCCACCCTTCAAGTGGCGATACTGCCTAGCCTCGTGGGTCTAAATGACGAGGATATCCCTGCACCGCTCACAACGGTCTACACTCTTCCCAAGTTACGCCGGCTCGAGGTCAGAGCCTCGAGGATTGGCCTCATCTTCCTCCTCGATGCCGTATCCCTGCCCGCACTCGAGTCGCTTTCCCTCTCGACCCCGGAAAATCCTACCGTCGCATTTCTCGCACTCCACGAACGATCCCGGTTTCCCCTCACCCATTTGACGCTCTCTGTCGCCGCATTCGCTCCGGCGGAGCTCTTCTCGATGCTCCGCCCGTTCAAATCCACGCTCCGCACCCTCGAGATTCGCAAGTGCCGCTGTGTCACCAACAACCTATTCCACGACCTTGGAAATGCGTCGGCGGGCCCGGAATCTCTCCAGCTTCCCGAACTCACCACTCTGACTCTCCACGGCCTCACCTCCCTCAACGCCCTGGATGGCGATGTCGTTGCCGACACCCTCGATACTCTAGCAAGTGCCCGACACCGATCCGATGCGCCGTTTCCGAAATTGCGCACCGTGGCTCTACCGTACCTCCACTGGGATTTTACAGCGGACGTGGAGCGCCGCCTGGCTGCCCTTTGTAGCGCGGGCTTTCTTGTACTTGGAGATCGGTACCGGTAGTAGATCCGTCTTGCGCTGCGTATCATTCTCCTTCATCTCACCTCGTGCTCATTCCAATATCCACACGCTCGTACTCCTTCCTCGCCAACTTCCAAACACAGATGCAACCAGTCCAACGTACGGAGGTCCCGTTCGATTTTCTTGGAGACAAAGGTTGAACCCTAGATAGTAATATTCGATCCAACCTTTGTCAACCCTCCTTCTTACTCAATGTGTATATACATGTACATGGTCCGAAGGTCCAAACAGTTCCCCAGGCCTGCACTGGAACGAGCGAAGTAGGAAAGGCAGCGTGATTCCTTCAAAAAGTGATTGTCCGTTGGCGCCGAACCTGCCATTTAGCTCGGCGAGAGTCAGTTTGGAAGGAATTGAACGACACGGAAGGCAAAATAAAGAGACTCTCACGGTTGAAAGACACGCAAAGGGTGTGATGTCTGAGGCGACATAGCGTATCAGCCAATTTTCTTTCGATTTTCTCAGTGGGTCCTGCAGCTTATGCTTATGTTAGAGTCACAATTACCTGGCTCTCGCTCCCAGAACACAACATCCTAATCCAAACCCTGCCACATATATTATGTACGCACACAGTTCAGTTTAACGTTCATTCAGCACCTCCTCGGTCAGCCTCGACACCTGCACAAACGCATCCAACAACGCGGGCACCACAAACGGCGCCCTACACTCCCTCCTCACATCCTCCATCTCGTCCTCCGCCCGCCGGCGCCGCCCGCGCTCGGCAGCCAGCTCCGCCACGAGGTCATCGATCCGCGCTTTCGTCACTGTCGTCAGTTCGCACATTAGCTGAAAATTGGGCCGAGAGTGCAGTGCGCTTGAAGACGCACCGAAATCGAGCTCCTCTTCCCCGCCCTCCCCGCGCAACTGCTCCGGATCGACCCCGAGCTCGCGCAAGCTCTCCAGCACCGCGCGCTCCTGCGCCAAGTCTGCGCGCAGCTGCCTTCGCACCTCCCGCAGCTCGCGCCGCAGGTTCCCCACCTCCGCGGACTCGGGCGGGCCAGGATCGCGCTCGCGGTCGCGCGGCTGGTGTGTGTATTCGCGCGGATGTGGATACGAGTCGCGCCGTGCCCGGTGGGAATACGTGTCGGACTCCCGCCGCTGGTGGTACGCATTCGAGTTGTTGTTGTAGTACGACTCGCGTCTGTTGTTAGTTTCGGTGTTGGGGTTCGAATACGACCCGGAGCCATAACGGTTCCGACTATGCGGGACGGCTTTAGGCCAGGGGTTGGCGGAGGCTGGGGGGGTTTCGAGGTCCTTTTTCCAAGTCAACATTCATAAGCATAAAAGTAAATGCATGAAACCAGAGGGAGCAACGGTGTAGGAAGGAGACAGGAAAAGGGACGAACCATGTCCACATCCTCATCGACATCATAACGATGTCGATTCATGCTCGCGCCTGAGCTCTAAATAAATTGAAAATCTCGTCAGCACCCTTTCGCGTGAACAATGCGAAGGAGGAAGCACTCACCGGCGGCGGGGGAACGGCCATATCGGTCGGTTCCGCTTTTATCCACGGCTATTCGGCGTGTAAGTAATGCACGATTCGATTCAATGGAAAGGAAGACATACCTGAGACTCCCGATTCCACGAGGACCGCGAGCCCGATGCGGTGGGCTGTCCGCATAACATGCCGCAAGATAATACTGTCAGTAAACGTACGACTCGAAGACTAAGTAAGCACGCACCTCCCCACCATAGCTCGGCTTCCGCTCGATACGCGTGTCCGAGTCGGCGGTGGGTACGCTGCCGTTGCCCATGGGAACAGCGTACAGCCCCACGTCAGGTTTGTTGCTGCCGGGAAGTAGGGGTGGTGGTGGAGGTAAACTGTCTCGGCAGGCCGTATGTTGATGTGTAGTCCTGTCGGAGAAAGAGGCGAGACTCACGGGTCCAATTCGCGCAGATTGACGTCGTGGCTTGTTGAATATTAGCTGAAATAACCAGAAGAAAGAAGAGAGATATATACATGGATAGCCTGTTCAGCAGCGCACGGTGCTCCTCGAGGCCGTTCCTTGGGGTGATGTTATTCTGGAGGGTCCTGTGAATCATCTTCATTTTTGTTATCGTCCGTTGCGAATTGCGAGTCGAGGAAGGAGAAGAACAGAGGAACACGGCACGTCAGACTCCAGCAGCGTAGCATAGACGGTGCACCGAGGCGGCCTCACGGAATTGGGGAGTGCGGTCCAGAAGAAGCGCACGGTTCCTGGGTAGAGGACGCTGACGTTGACGGCCTTGGGGTGCGGGATGCCCATCGCGGTCATGTCTACGGCCAGGGGCTTGTTCAGCTCCTCGAGAAGTAGGAGGAAGAGAAAGCCTACGCGCCTTGGCGGACGGCGTGGAGAGCATCCTGCTGCGACGTGATGTTGGCCTTGGGGCCGTCGTAGGTGATGGTCACGATGAGCTGGATCTCGCGGCTCATTCGCGTTCTTGTCGAGCGGTGGACGGCGACGTGGCGGGAGGAGGAAGGGATACAAGGATCCGCGTACTGACGTGAATGATGGCGATCGCGCCTCGCTTGCTCCCTCTGCAGCTCAGGTCGCCGTACAGCGTCAAACTCGTCAAGGCGGGACAGGAAGCCATGTTCATGTTAAGATACAACAACATTCTCTTTGCTACTTCAGAAAAAACACCACACAAACTCGCATTCGACTCTAATAATTCACGCCGATGAGGTAGTCCGCTAAATCCTCTGCGGTCTTGGCTGCTTCGGGGGCCTGGACGGGCGGCGTGTACTCGCAGACCAGGATCGCCTGCTTCGTCTGGACTATGATATAGCCATCGCCCTGTGGAATCGGCCTGGTCAGCAAGCGCTCCGCCTATGGCACGCGATGAGACGCACGCCTTTCTTCCCGTATATACTCCGCTCGTCTGACTTCGTGGTGAAGAATTTAACGCCGGCAAGTCGCAGTCCCGACGCCTGCACGCTCTCGAGGTTCTGGAATGCGGCGACCACGGCTTTCTGCTCTTCCGTGGAGAGCTGTATGATGCGCGGGGTGAGCGCTAGAGAATACGCAGGGAGAAGAGGAGAACGCACAGTGTAGCCTGCGCTCGCCGCCCAAACACCGCCCTGCTTTCCTAGGATGGCCGCCTTTGAGATCTTGCCGCTACCCACCAGGTTGGTGTCGACATATGCTGCGCGACGACGAGTGGGTGGATGCGCGCGGGGAGGGGGATTAGAGACGCACATTGCCAGGACATGGTTCAAGGACAAGGAGAGAGGTGGAAGAAACGGGTCGATCGAGGAGGATATGAAGGAGAGGCGTTCGGCGATACCCGAGCGATAGTCAGTGTGGTCTTGTTGTCTAGCGGCGTCTGCCTGCTTTCAACCACCATCTCCCCAACAACCTCCCTCGCCGTTGGTGGAATATTCTTGGCTTCAAGTCACAGGGAGAATCAATCCGAGCGCAGGAAAACTCAAGCATACGAGCTTCGCGTCAAGTGCTCACCTCTTCTCCGCGCTTGGAGTCGCCCATCTACTTATTGGCATCTATGATCTCGGGGAAGCCTGCCAGTATACCTTGGGCGTCGAAAAACAATTATTTCTAACGCAGTTAGCATTTGTGGCCCGCTCTCAGGCCTATACGACAGACCCCGACGTCTCCTCGTTGTCCCGTCAACGGGCAACCCAAATCCGTATGCCCGCCAACATTCAAACAGTTGCGTTCCTAAGAAGGTTGACCGGCGATGTAACCCACCGTGGGTCCAACCCCGTCTCCGCTACTTACATTCAAACCTCCATCGTCTGTGCAGCGCACGCCAGCCATTCCCTCATCACCACACACTGTGCGTGTTCGATCCAGTCAACCCGACCTTGAGTTTTTATCTCCTTGATAGTTCACGTAGGAAGACATAATGGTCGATTCACTGGGCGCCCCGCCGGCTCACTGCCCAGACCATCCAGATTGTTTCAACGTTCCGTCCTATCTTTCCGCCTGGTTCTCCGAGACGGGCTTCCCTATGTTAACGTTCGTACAGGATGTGGTTCAAGTTGTTGTCGCGAGGCTTACTGCTGCTCACAGCTCGCTTCTACACGCAACTCCGACAGACGACTCGCCGCCAGGCACTACCCCAGTACCATTCGCCAACACTGTAGACCTTCCGCCATCTCATCCGACCCCAACGGGGGGCATCACCCCAAACGCGTTCAATACGAAGACTCCCGAGGTGATCACTGAAACTGAAAGGTACCTACATGCACGTCTTTGGTTCGCTGCGCGTATCCTGACTTTACCGGTGGTTATAGTGCCTTCGACGACCCAGGGCCAACGGATGACTCGCTGCAAGGCCCTACGCCGGTGACAAACAACAAAGAGGCCTCAGAGGACCTTACTGCAACGGAAACGGAGGGTGCAACGTCCGCCGCGCTCACCTCGACTCCTCAGTTGACGCAAACGGAAGGTGTGGGGGCGAGTAACGCACAAGCTACCGATGGTTCCTCAGGTCAGTTTAATTCCAATGCCACGGGGAGGAAACAAACGAGGACAAGCTCATCCACCGATGACATCCAAAGGTACATGAGATAATTCCATGCTGGTATGTTAGCTCAGGACTGACGATATTTTAGTAGTTCGCCCTTAGAATCAACTCCATTCGTCAATGCGGCTCCGGGTCCGACTCAGTCAACTTCAACGGAGGACACAGCGGAGGACGAGAACTTCAACACCGAAGCTTTTACCCCAACTTCGTCGTCCACTCCCAAAGGGCAGAAACATAGTACATCGGCCTCGAGCAGGACCACGACCTCCCCGCCATTCACCTCCCAAAGCCTCTCACCCACGGACGCACCCACCTTATCCTTCTCCTCGTCCTCCTCCCTCCTCACCAGCTCCCCCTCGCCGACGGCGACAGCGTTCACCAGCCCCGCCCCCGCGAAATCCAACAACAAGATGGTCCCCATCGTCGCCGGCGCCGTCGTCCCCGCCGTCCTCCTCCTCTTCGGCGCCACCGCGCTCTTCCTGTACAAGCGCCGCCAGCGCGCGCGCGACCGGCGCGAGTGGGAGCGCACGCACGCGGAGATCGCGGACGCTGTAAGGCAGGTTGGCGGGCCTGCGACGAGGATGCCCAGCTGGAGTCGGGGGCATTCTTCGAAGGATTCGGTGTTGCCTTAGACTACTACATAATTGGCGCGTGTTGACGATCCTGCGGACTGTTTTAACTTTCGGAACCACCGTGTATACACATTGAATAAGAGGGAGGTGTTTAAGACAAAGGGTGGCATCGAGGTACTACTCTATTACTGGCTCGGGTTCTTGGTCTTCAAGAAAATCGGACGGATTCGGTGCTTCGGACTGGGCGAATTGGCAGTGAATCCGAAATCGTATGGATTGAATGAGAAGGCGTCGACAATGGTTGGTTGGGATCGAGGTACTACTGGCTCAGGTTCCTTGTCTGCAAAGACAATTGGGCGGACTTGATCCTTTGGACTGGCGGTAATGTGTGCCGGGGCCTTGTCGTCGCGGCCGAGACGAAGAACGAGGGTGCGAATACTGAAATGAGTACGAGGTGAAATGAAGGTGAATGACACGCAGCGCAGGACAAGTTTATGCAAGTATGAGAAACCCCGACCGACGAAGGGCAGTCAGACGACGCTGCACATGCTCTATTTGCCCCGACTCGGATTGGAGGTACGGTAGACCGTACAGACCCACGGTGCGCAACTTCGGAAACGGCGCATCAGATCGGTGTCGGGCACTGGCTAAAGTATCGAGGGTGTCGGCAACGACATCGCCGTCCAGGGTGTTCAGGGAGGCGACGACGTGGAGAGTCAGAGTGGTGAGTTCGGGAAGCTGGAGAGGTTCCGGGCCCGCCGACGCATCTTTAAGGTCATGGAATAGGTCGTTGGTGATACAGCGGCACTTGCGAATTTCGAGGGTGCGGAGCGTGGCCGTGAGCGGGCGGAGTATCGAGAAGAGCTCCGTCGGAGTGAGTGCGGCGACGGAGAGCGAGAGATCGGGTGCGAGAAATGCATCGGGAGGATTTTCGAGGGTCGAGAGGGAAAGCGACTCGAGTGCGGGCAGGGATATGGAATTGAGAAGGAAGAGGAGACCATCTCCTTTGCTTGCGACCTCGAGCCGGCGTAATTTGGGAAGAGTATAGACCGGTGTGAGGGGTGCAGTGATATTTTCGTCATTTAGACCCACGAGGCTAGGCAGTATCGCCACTTGAAGAGTTGGGCATTGCACCAAGAAGTCGCGGACGCTCTCAACCAATAGTGGAAGATCGAGGTTCAGGTTCGTCAATTGGGACCATGGGAAGTTTGCGAGGAGCCAACTTTCCGATGCATGCGTTGCACGGAGTTTCAGGGAGCGGAGGGAAGGTGCGTTCGTGAAGCATTCAAGAATCTCGGACAGTTGCGGTTCGTCTGCTCCAGCCATGGAGATCGTGAGCGAGGATAAAACGGAGAACGCCTGCTGTTGGGGAAGGAGGCATGATGTGGGCTCTCCCGAAGTGAGATGGAGGTTGATGGATTCCAATCGATGACTGGTGACACGCTCGCGGCTCCCTTGGAAGCGGAAACGGCGGCGGCGACAGCACCACAACCAACACCAACAGCAGCAACAGCGCGACGAGCCACCCAGCTATAAAGCAAGATGGTCGCTGCGGCTACTAGTATGGCGAGCGAAGCGCTGCCAGCCACTCCGAGGGCAGCCGGAAGACGGGTGATGTGCGAGGTGGTCAATCCATGTCCAGAACTCGGGTCGGCAGAAAGGGGAGTGAAGGAGGAGGGATAAATATGGGAGGTGTTGCCGGCAAGTCGGCCAGCGGCGACGGGGAAGACGAGGAGGAATACGGCGGTGAGGGAGACGTGAACGACGAGGGACAATACGGAGGCGTGGGCGAGAGCGAGCATCAGTGGCGACGAGGGACTAAGACGGCATGCGAAGGTCGGAGGTAAAAGAAATCGATAACGGAGGCGTAACTGTGTAACTAAAGTACAGGTGGTTTGTGGTGGTATTTATGTAGAAGGAGAAGGGAGAATAAGTCCCCTGGAGGCTATACAAGTCTTACTAACTACACGCGATGGCGTCGGAATACATGCTGCGGCCGCGCGAGCTGAGTCAACATGCAGTGCGAATTAAATTGAAACAATACGCTGGAATTCGGCTCGGGGCTGGAAACGTCGTGGATCGATGAATAAGACCGGGGAACGCGTCGGAGAAGGTCGAGAATCACGGAGATCGCGTGGGTTCGGCATGTTGAATAATAAATCTGGCGCGTATGGTCGTGTTTGCATCGGAGGTTGATCGGATTCGGCGCTCAGCGGCAGACGCTGCTCATCATCTCCCCCCAACTGAAAATGTGACCGTCCTCGGGCACTCACGACGACGGCGACGATCCAGCTGAACGACGACGACAAGACGACGATGGAAGGGACTCGAAACGGCGGGGGAAAGCGCAGGCGAAGGCGGATGGAAGCGGATGGAAGGGAATGGAAAAATGGCGGCAAAGTCTCGGTGCGTCGCAGTGGGCTCGTTCCCAACGGAATATTGACTTGTCGGGTGCGGATAGCGTTTGTGCGTCGAATCGGGGTCGAAAGAACGCCGGAAACATCGAAGAAGCTGGAAGAATGGTCGAAGGAAGCAAGTGGATGTCGTATCGGGGAAGGGGCCGTGAAAATCTTCGCAAAAATTCTGGAAGTCATACTGGGGCTAGAACGACGATCTGGGGGCGACGCGGACGCTGGAACGACTCGATTCTGAGGCTACTTGGCGCGGAACGAACGCAGGAATGTGTGCAAGGTCGAATTTCGTCGCAAATGTATCGGGACTGGACTCGGGGATCTGGTGGACTGGAACTCGAGGACGCGACTGCGCGGACGACTGTGGCGATGGGGATGACTGCTGAGCTCGATGGTGGGACGAAACGACGCGATCTGGACGCGCTGGGGGCTGCTGCATCGACGGGGACACAAAATCATCGCAAAATGATCTGGAAGGCAACGGCGCTTCGAAACTCGACGGCGCGGACGACGACTGCGTGCAATACGGCGCGGAAGACTCGAGGGAAGCTGTGGGCGACGATACTGGGGCGCGGCTGCGTGGCGACGGCTCGGGGAACTCGCGGGGAAGGACGGCATCACTAACACTGGAAGTCGGTGCGGCGATCTGCGACTCGAATTGTGACACGAGTACATGCGGCTGCGGCACGGAATGCGAACGCGAGGACGACGTCGACGACGTGTACGGCGCCGTGGAACTCGACGGCTGGACGACGCGATGGACGTGCGAAGCGGGGGCAACGGAAACGCGGGCGCGGGAACGAAGCGCAGCGAGTTCAGCTTCAAGAGCTGCGAGACGACTCTGCACGGGGAAGGCGGGCGCTGGAGCGGGACAAGTCGGCGAAGGCGCGGGAGTGGGAGCGCGAGACGAGGGCAACAACGGCGGCAATGACTGTGGACGCGGCGCGGAAGTGACGTCGGGGTGTTCCAAAACAGGTGCGCAATGAGTTCGATTCGCGATGTGCCACGAATTAATTCGAGCGCGGAGATCGGGGCCTGCGATGTGATGCGGTACGAACGAGCCCGAGGGGAGGACGACTTTTCCCTCGGCGTTGCGACGACAAATTCCAATGCGAATATCTGCGGTGACGACGGGGCAACGGGCGATGAAGTGCGCAGAATTGCTGCAATACGAGCACGATGCGGGACGAGGCGACGAAGGCGGCGAGTCGGGACGTGGAGCGACGGGGGACAACTGCTGCTGCGACACGAGACGAACCAACTCGTTAACGGCGTCGACGAGCGCGGCGATGGATGGATCTGCGGGCGCGGGCGTGGGAAGCTCGATGGACGAAGGCGCGTGCGATGGCGGAGCAACGAGGACGAAGTCAACTGCGTCGCGGACGTTGTGTAGTGGGTAGGGATCGTCGGGATGTATGTCGGGGAATTTAATGCGAAGTCGTTCGAGTGCGCGATGCCAAATATTCGCGGGGATCGCGGCGACGAAGATGCGACTCTGTTCGAAGGCGGAAAGACGACCTTTAGCGCATAAAAACGAGGATATCGTGAGGAACGTGCGATAAAACTCGAAGAAGCGCGCGCGGGACGGGGACTGCTGCGATGAAAACTCGGTAACGAGCGAATCGAGGTCGGCGCGGGAAAATCTGCGGTCGGGGTCGGCTTCGGGGTAGAGGCGAAATATTGCGGCGGTAAACTGCGCGAACGATGCGGCGGGGTCGGTGAACTCCGAGACGGTTTCCCAAAGATCCTGGTCGTCGAGGCTGAGGAAATATGTCGCGTGGAATTTCTTCTGCGAATCGTCGGTGATGCTGGAGCGCGAGAACAAATATTCGAGGTCGGCAAAGTATCTGCGGAGCTGGCGAGGCTGGTGCGAATCGAATACGGGGGCTATGCGGTCGTGTCGGGCGGGCATCGGCGGCGGTGGGGCGCGGGGATCCGAGGTCGCGGGAAGATCGGGAGACGGTGGCGCGGAGATATCGGGCGCGAGCGAAGGCGGTGACGGCGAAGACGGTGGCGAGACGATGGGCGGCGATATCGACGAAGGAAAAATATCGGGGGAATGAGGCGAGGGTGGGGAGAAAGCACGAGACGAGCCTGAATCAATGGTTGAGACCCCTCGCGGTGGGCTCCAAAATGACACGCTCGCGGCTCCCTTGGAAGCGGAAACGGCGGCGGCGACAGCACCACAACCAACACCAACAGCAGCAACAGCGCGACGAGCCACCCAGCTATAAAGCAAGATGGTCGCTGCGGCTACTAGTATGGCGAGCGAAGCGCTGCCAGCCACTCCGAGGGCAGCCGGAAGACGGGTGATGTGCGAGGTGGTCAATCCATGTCCAGAACTCGGGTCGGCAGAAAGGGGAGTGAAGGAGGAGGGATAAATATGGGAGGTGTTGCCGGCAAGTCGGCCAGCGGCGACGGGGAAGACGAGGAGGAATACGGCGGTGAGGGAGACGTGAACGACGAGGGACAATACGGAGGCGTGGGCGAGAGCGAGCATCAGTGGCGACGAGGGACTAAGACGGCATGCGAAGGTCGGAGGTAAAAGAAATCGATAACGGAGGCGTAACTGTGTAACTAAAGTACAGGTGGTTTGTGGTGGTATTTATGTAGAAGGAGAAGGGAGAATAAGTCCCCTGGAGGCTATACGAGTCTTACTAACTACACGCGATGGCGTCGGAATACATGCTGCGGCCGCGCGAGCTGAGTCAACATGCAGTGCGAATTAAATTGAAACAATACGCTGGAATTCGGCTCGGGGCTGGAAACGTCGTGGATCGATGAATAAGACCGGGGAACGCGTCGGAGAAGGTCGAGAATCACGGAGATCGCGTGGGTTCGGCATGTTGAATAATAAATCTGGCGCGTATGGTCGTGTTTGCATCGGAGGTTGATCGGATTCGGCGCTCAGCGGCAGACGCTGCTCATCACTGGCCGCCCAAACGAGATCCAACCAGCGCCTGTCGCCATAGTCCGGGCGGACGATGTGCCGACCCCGGCAATGGTTACAAAACTCATTCGGCATGGTCTCCACCGTGATACACAGCGGTAGACTGCGCGAGCGCTCTAGCATCTGGGGAAGGATAGGAGGGCCGTCGTCTTTGAAGGCGGATTTGGGGAGTCGTAGAGTGGTCCAGAGGGGAGGAGTGCTATGGGCTACCCGGCGCCAGAGAGAGCAGACGTGGGTCAGAACCATCGGGGCATTTTGACAAACCGCGAATGAGTACTGGGCGTGATCGACATCCCGACAGCAGATGAAGATGTGGCCGAGGATTTCGGGTGGGAACCGGTGCATGAGGAAAGACGCGATTTGAAGAGCTTGGAAGTGCAGATATGGGAGGTCGTTGTCGGCGAGGCAAGCAAATGGGTTGGACCTGCCAGACGTGAGTCCTTGTCGCGTATTCTACTACTGCCAGACTCACTTCAAGTTTTCGCCATGAAGGTAGGAAGAAAGACGGAACGGCGGCAGTTCGGATCAATCGCGCCTTGTCGGAGTTCAATTCTGTCTTCCCCTCAGCGTTGAACTGAAGGCGTGGAGTTTCTGTTTGCTAAAATTCGAGGGCCACAAATTCGCGTACTTGGTATGGCCGGGTTGACTTGATTGCGGTGGAAGGACCCACAGATGTCGGCAGCCAAGACCCGCTGTACTCTTTCACTCATGCCCGTCCTACTGGACCTTTCCCCAGAGCATATCTGCTCCCCTGTACCATTTCGCGCCAGACCATGAAGCGCTAAATAATCTCTGTCTTTCTAGGAATCACAACCTCCTAGCCCTCGTTCGGCCATACACCTGGCGCGAAATCAATACCACCTTGGGGGACGGTCAACAAGACGGTGGTGAAGCATCGGCCAGCAGATTCCGTTCATTCTGCTCCGACTCCACCAAAACCAGCAGAGTCCGCTCACTCGACATCACTCTCACTGGCTACTTCGACGACCGCCTTCCTTCTGTCCTCGCCCTGTTCGAGCTCTTCCCCCAGCTCTTGAATGTCACCCACGCATATGTTCGCTGTGTCGATAGTCGCAATGACTGGGATTTAGCCACCTCTCCACGGCTCATAGAAGTTGCTGTGCAGCGGCTCCCTTCTCTGCTCAGTTTGAGCGTAGATTGCTGCACAGACTGGATGGGCCTTGGATTTCTGGACATGGCGGACCGCCCTGTTCCTGAGCTCAGGCATCTCGCCTCCCGCTTCTGCCATCCGAATGGCCTCTGCAATCCGTGGAACTATTGCTTGAACCTCGAGGTCATCGAGATAGAGGCTGGTCGCGCGGAGGAGTTTTGGCAAAAAAACACCAACTCACTTCACGAGTTCGAAGGTTGGTAAATCGCATATTTGGTCGTGATCCCACTAAGAACACTCCAGGAGATAAACTGTATGATACTGGACTATCATTCATCATGGAGGAGTCCCGGGACCGAGTTCAACGCCCCTCCTTCTTCGACAGCGACAGAAAAATCCACTTGATCTCCGATGCACCATCTGACGACGGCGCGGTATAGGAGCTCAAGGACTACTCCGAGGTGTGCGCGCTTTCCAATCCCTGGTGTATCTTTGATCACACGTATGGCAGGAGGGAGGGCACGAGCCATCGCCCTCTAGATCTCTGACGGAATGGATGATTGAAATGTCCATGGATGTTGAGGCATTTCAGCATGTTTTACGGGGAATTCGTTCTCCCGTTATAGAGACTCGGGATGACGACGTCCGACGAGGAATCCTGGGATTCAAACAAGTTCGACGATTTCCTGTTAGAATTGACCGCGGATGGAGGCCTGTTCTTCGCCAGTTTTAAATCGCGGACAGATCTCATGCTGCCGGGTGATGGAGTTTCAACAAAGACACTTGTAAGTTACTCACCGCCCTTGCGAAGATGCGACTGTTGACTTCGAGACGATCAGGAGCTCTTTCCGGTCTTGCTCGCCCACACTCCGAACCTTTATCGACTCTGGTTTAGCTTCGTTGGTGCGGAAGATCGACACACTGCGGTCGCCCATCGGTATGCGAAATGTATCCCTTCCCTGCAGTCCATATCCTGGCGGCATCGGTCGACTTTCCGCGTCCTTCGAAATGACGGCTCACACACTGTTTGTACTCTCGACGAGTATGTACCCCCGACGTGGCAACGGTGGGGTGGGATCGGGAGGTGGTGGGAGATGTAAGTACTGTGGCTCTACAGAATTTGTCTCTGGTCCAGTACATACCACACCTTCAATTCTTTGGGTAAACGGGATAATTTAGCATTGTCGCGTTGCGATCACAAAACATTTCCCACGGTTCAACTACAGACCAGGAAAGGTTACACTTTGTAGCATCGCTCCCAGAAGCAAAAACTCATTCCTAGGCTACGATTCCGGGCTAATACTCACTTTAAGTTGACCTGACTTCCACTAAGCCTTATGCATTGCTCAACGGCCGTGGAACGAAGTAAATTCCCACGGTTGAGTTTCGTGTCACTTGCTTGTCACGCAGCGCATCGAACTTTCCGCAGAGCTCAGTCGTTACATCCAGAAGCATTTCTCCATCGATTCTTGTTGAATCATCTCCCGGTGCACCCTGCCTTTACTACAGGGAAGAAGGCACTACGCTTTGAGCAATTTTCGACGCATAACACTGTTTATTACGGGCGGTATTGAAACCAGAAATATGGTGGGGTGATCAGCCTATCGCCACTCATCTGGGATGCGGTGGAGTGCCTGCTCTCGCAAATAGTGGGTTCGGAGGCAGGAAAATCTTCGAACAGCAAACCCGCTTCATCCTCTTGCTCTGGACTAGCCAGGGCAATCTGAGGATGTACTGCCCTAGAGTGACCTGAAGGTAGCTCTGTACAGCAACTACGGGTCTTATTTAGCACCACTAGTATCACGCTAGATTCAGGACTTTCAGTGGTTTTCTCAATGTTTTCTCTTCAAGTCAAGCCAAATCCGAGTTGGACGCGCCGGCAGAAATCACAAAAAAAGCGGGAGACATGGTCTAGAGCAACGTAACTGTTCTGAAGGCGAGAAAGTGAGGAAAAGACACTGAATTCAGAAGCTAACGATGCAAAGAATACCATTTACACCTTCTCAAACATAAAATCAGATCTCATCGTGTACTTTATCCCATCTGTGACCTCCTCCCCGCTGTGCACAAGCATCCGCTGTTGAAAAACCAAGACTCTCCCGACCTTCGGGTCAACGTCGAGAAAGTGCTTCTTGTCTGGAGTCCAAAATCTGGTCGATCCCCCAGTGACGCCGCCGTTGAGGTAGACGTGCAGGGTGACAAACGATTTCTGTGGCGTGGGTCCATCGAGAAGTTCATTCAAGCCATCGCTGCTCAAAAGAATTGGTCATGAATCGCTACAGGATGGTGAGTCAGGACGCACCAGTGCTGTTTAAAATAATGCCCCGGCCCATATCGCAGGAAACTTAACCGCGGATTCACACTGTACGTCGGTAACGCTTGACGTGAGCTCTGAGAAATAGGCTCAACACGAGCAGCGCACCGAACCATCTTCCAGGACGGAAGCTGTGTCTTTCCCGGCTTCTTTGTGTTCCGTTTCCCCGTTATTGACGCCCATTCACTGTCTGGACCGAGGAGGTGGAGTTCGGGCACCAGAGGACGCAGCCGCTTATAGATCATGTCTGCGGTGTCGGCGTTCACCACGAGGACACGGTCACTATTGCGAAAGTCGGTGTGTACTGTTTGAGTGGGACCGAGTGCAGCTGGTTCCCAATCTCCGCTGGACGACGCGAACTCGATGAGGGCGTCGCATTCGGCAGGCGTCAAGAAGTCGTCGATGACTGTGGCATAGAAGCCACTGTACTGGCTCAGCGCCGTGGTGGCGAAGTCGATAGGTTGAATGGTGGGTGGCATGACGGGAGGGTTCAAGAAACGTTGACAAATGTTGACTCGTTCCGAGTCGTTCGCACGCGGATCGCCCACTTACAACTTACGGCAATCCCCAGTTGGCACCGCTTTCCAGTCGCGCCGTTGAGTGAAAGCCCGCGCGCTCTCTTCCTCTGCTGTAGAGGTCCACCAGCGACTCTGCTACAGTCTCCCTTTCTCCTGTCTCCCAGTCACCGAAACTTCGACCTGAGCTGAGCAGATATTCCCTTACTATTCCTATTTGCCCAAAAGAATCGTGGAGTACATCTTTACAGCTCCCACCACTCGCCGATTCCCCTTTGCTCGGTCCATTTTGGAAGCACGTACTCGCCTTGTACGACCTCGATGTCGAGCTCCAATGCGGATCGCTGTACCGTGAAAGTCGCTTGGTTGTGCCACGATATCGAGACTAATGTGGTGATAGATTCAGCATATCTGCGAGCCGCGTCCGGGAGCTCTACCGGTTTATCTGCGGGATTGAAGAACAGGTGTTTCAACCGTGGAGCATGGGATAAAAGGTCGAGGAGGAGGTTCTGGAAGATGCGATGTAAGTAGGATGTATTTCAACGAGAAGGGGACTCACCATGGTCGGAACAGAAACGCCGTCGCATGGCACCCAATACTCCACGAGCGACACGAACCCGGCAAAATATGAAATCCCTTCACCCGTGTTCGTCAACTCGCGGAGCAGGTCATCGAATTCCGAGGTCACCCAGGCATCGTGTTGCGAGAAGATCACCGCGAGTCGTTCTATAACGGGTCGCCGGATGCCGCAAATTATCTGCTTGTATTGTTCGACGGACAATGCTATGTGGGCCGAAAATGCTTTCAGGTGGGCCGGAGGTTCATCATCACCCTGGAACGCCACATTGTTAGATTTAGCGCACAGCGAACGGACTATGGCGTACGGCAAAGCAATCTACGATGTGGCGCAATTCCCACTTGGTCTCGGCCGCAGTAGCATGAGATTTGACGTAGATTGTTTCTATTTTGTGGATGATATCCTCATCGAGCAGATCTACGAGCCCTGTCCAATGCTCGGTGGTGCCTAGAGACAACTAAATCACAGATGTGTGAGCCGAACGAATAAACAGACCGTAGTAAACTGGTTCAACAGTGCTGTCGTCTTCAGCATCCCCAGCTATCTTCGCTCGCCAGAACTCCTCAGGGTGGCCGCCCTCCGTCTCGAAGATTCGAATATTCGGGCAATTAAGCCACAATGATGAGAGTGTCGGATTACAAAATCGAGTGTCGACGTGCATCAGCTTCGGGGGCGGGATTGGAGGGTCGGCTTCCTCCCTGACTTCCTCCATGTCGAAGAGTTCCTTCGCAATGTGGGCGTCGCAGCCATCCACCCTGATGCTCAGCAGGGACGGTATGCACTCCACGGCGTGTCGCACAAGGCGGCCAGACGTCGGCCACCCGGGCAAATTTTGGCTGCGGACGCAACAGATCTTGACATGCGTGGTGTTCACGAGCTTTTCCATGCCATTCAGCACGGCCTTGACCGCCAGAATCATAGAGATGTACCGGCCCTTGAGAGTGATATCCAGATAGCGAACCGCCCCCGCTTTGGCGGGATCGGCAAAAAATGCTTCCAATCGCGCGGCCAGTGCTGGACCGGAGACACTGTCATCTCCAAGAACCAGCCTGAGCTCCTTCCAAGTGAGCGGGCGAACCAAGGCCAGGAGATTGTGGTTTCCGGCGAGGCATAAGGCCCTGAGCGCCCCAGAGTCTGTGGTCAGATTCTCCGCGATGGTGAGGACAAGCTCCGGAGAGAGATGCAGGAGGCCCATCTGCTGCTGGCGTCGTCGGTGAGGCTACTGCTCTTGTGGGTCCTCACAGCATCAGGAAAATACCTATTGTCTGAAAGTCACTGTACCAGACAGTACAGAGACCACAGACACCCAGACTGCCCCCTGTCTATTACAGACCATGGGCTTCTGCTCCAGACAGCTTTCAGACAGCTTCAGACTTTCAGACATCGGTCTCGGCTAAGCATCGAACAAAGTTCCCACTCGCTTAAAGCTGAATTTGGATTGCGACGTGCGCGGGCTGGCTAATAATTGGGCATTTCACAGGCATGATATATGATCCAGGGCACGAGGGAATTGCACACAGAATTTATTCATTCATTCGAGATTTATCTACATACAGGTAGGTAGGTAGTATCACGGTCCCGCTTTCAAGTACTCTACGAGCTCAAACACAAGTGTCAAGAAACAACTGAGAAAGAGTATGACTTAGACCCACTGTACGAGACTCAAAGGAAGGAGGGGCAACGAAGCAAGGCACACAGGAACCAGACCAGCAAGCAGGAGGGTGGGAGGGGAAATAATAACTTGAACAGAACTGCAACCCACCTTCGAAGTGAGCTTACCTTGACCTACCGCTCGGACTTTGCACTTTTTTCATGGTGCGGGAGTGGGGCAAAGTTGTGGGTCGACATCAAGTCACTCGGGGCTTTATACGCTGTCGTAGTTCGAAGACTGAGCAACGCCACTACTGAACATTTTGACGGCTCGGCAAGGACTTTCCGATTGTTGTCCATCAGTCCATGTGGTACGTCGGTCTGGCGAGTGTCTGGATAAACGTAAGTGTGTCTGCAGCGGTCTGTGGGTCTGAAACCCTCTGTGGCAGACCCACGGAACTGAGGCAGATGTGCGGTGTCTGGTTCCGCAAAAAGGTGTTTCCAGATGAGCTGCCAGATTGAAATCGCCGGTCAATCCAGTGAGAGGGCTCGTCAGTACTGATGCCGGTTTTGCGTTGGTTGACGGGAAAATGGGAGATGGTTGGACCGGAAGCTGGGGAGGTAACATTCCGCCCAAAGCTTAGGGGTTTGCCCAGTCTGCCTTGTCGAAGGCTCGTCACCTTTGCCGATTGGACCGCCAGTACTTCGGCAATACCCGGCTAACGCCGGCCCGAGTTTTCAACCAAGCTATAAATCCATTGATCCAAACCCGAAGAGTTAGCATCTTGTGAGTTACTATCAGGACTGTGACAGCCAGGAGAGGGTATCGCGGAACTGACAGAAAACCCACAGCGGTCGAGTTTCGCCCTGCGGAGTCCGTCGAAATTGAAGCACACTAATTCTGAACCGTGAGAACTAGTTGAACCGTGAGAACATTTATCCAATCGACGCACTTTCTGTTCTCCGTCGACAGTTGGTCGACAGCGGTGGAAATCAAGATCCGTTTGAGTTGCCGTTGGGTCTCAATTCTGTGTTGATATGGGTTTTCAAGGATCTGCGGCAGGGTAACAATGACCGTTGGCAGTTCAAGTTGTTCAACAAGTTCGTAAACATAGCTACAGTGGAATAGTACTAACATCAATTGTTCCCTGAGTTGCCGCAAGCAACTGCGAAAGCCCCGCGCTCACCGACTCCGCCGGAAGCTGCTGCGGAAAGGCCAGAATTAGATTCGCCGGGCAGGGACATCACCCGTGGATCAGTGTCCAAAATTAGACTGCAACATTTTCTCACATCGGCATACGATCACTGCTCCCAGCGTGGTCTCCACACCGTGACTGCGCACTCGCCTCTCTACCTTTGACCACCATGAGTCCCCTCCTCACAGTTGCTCTCCTCCTGCTCCCCACGATATGTGTCGGCGAGCCTGTCCACATGCCACTCACTCGGCGCTCTGGCCGCGTACGCACCGCTCATGACCACTTTGCTGCGGGTGACCGAGCTCGGGCCCGTTACGGCTTCCCGACGACTGCAAAGTTTCCAACTCGGAGGGCGTCGAGCACAAACTTTGCCGTCGTTAATCAGGTTCGTCTCCTCCATCCCTCGGGCCACAATGCCATTAACTGGACTTGTGCAGGAGGCGGACTCCAGTTACTTTTCAAGCATCCAGATAGGCACGCCGTAAGCACTGTTTGCTCAATTTTATTCTCGATCTGCTCTGACTCGATACCCATCTCGCAGGGCTCAAAAATTCAATGTAATTCTGGACACCGGATCCAGCGATTTGTTTGTCTTGGACACATCTTGCCAAGCGTGCTCCAACGCGCCTCTGTTCGATTCTTCCAAGTCCTCGTCGTTTTCCCAGCAAACAACCAATCAGCCCACCACCATCTCGTATGGTTCTGGTCAAGTGGAGGGATTTATAGGAACGGACACAGTGACGATGGGGTCCTTTTCTGTGTCTTCACAGACGTTTTGTAAGCTCCTTTCTTCTTCTAACTCGGCGGTAAATTAAATAACATCTTCGATATCATCCAGTACTCGGGGAAGCCATCAGTCAGAACCTAATAGACGGCGACGTTTCTGGCCTTATTGGGCTTGCTTTCCAGGGGCTCGCCGAGACTAAAGCGCCTCCCTTCTGGCAGGCTCTGATTACCAACAACCAGCTTAGCGCGCCAGAAATGGCATTCCAGTTGACGCGCTCTCAAAGCTCAGATGACGAGCCTGGAGGCACGTTTACCCTTGGAGGCACCAACTCCTCGTTGTTCACAGGCGACATTGAATTCCATGACCTCACCGGTGCCTCGACGCCTCAGTTTTGGCAGCTCAGCATGTCGGGTGCGTATTTCTTCTGCCTACTTTCGGTACTAGTCAATCTCAATTTATCATCGATTAGCGGTGACTGTGCAAGGAAAATCGGTCCAAATATCCTCGGGCAATGCGGCACTCAGTGCTATTGATACTGGGACAACGGCGATTGGTACGAGTTGGTATACTTGAATTGCGAGATGCTAAACATCATTACAGGTGGTCCTTCAGACGACGTCCAAGCCATCTGGGCCGCTGTTCCCGGCTCAAGCGCCGTCCAAGAGCGTGGCGGCGAGGGATTCTTCCAGTTCCGTGCGTCGCCGTTCCGCTCGCCCATCGGAGTTTTTTTTAATTGGCTTGGGCAGCTTGTACGACGTCAGTCAGTGTAACTCTCTCCTTCGGAGGCCAGGCTTGGGCCATTAGCCCCGAGGACTTGAGCCTCGGTCAGTTGGAGCCAGGGAGCTCGATGTGTCTCGGCGCAATATTCGACCTCTCCCTAGGTACCGATACAGGTGGTATGTAATATAATTTTCTCTTGAACAGTCCTCTCACTATGCAACTCTTAGGGGGAGCGCCTAGCTGGGTCGTCGGAGACACATTCTTGGTGGGTGTTCCGTCATTTGCAGATGAGCGGTATGATATTTAAAGTTGTTCACAGAAAAACGTATACTCGGTGTTCCGTCAGAATCCGATGTCCGTTGGCTTTGCCCAACTGGCCTCGGGTGGGCCGAGTTCCAGCGGAGGATCCGCAGGCACGACGAAGTCCGCATCTCTTCCCGATGCCCCCATCCCCTCGGGTGCGTCCAAGTCCCTCTCCACCAGCAGCGGCGCCAAGTTGACGTCTGCCGGCCGCCCGTCCACTCCCACTCCTGCGACGTTTCCTACCGCCAACACAGGCTCGTCGGCCCCCGAGAGCTCCCCGACCGGATGTATGTCATTTCTCAAACAATTCTTGTCCCCTCTGCTCACATGGCCTCAAGCAAATAATGCTGCGCACTCAGTAGGAGCGCCGGTTGGAGGACTGATCTCGCTCCTTGTGTCTATTCTTGCTTTTGTCCTGTGATCTGTGCTGCGCAGCGGTAAATATACGTAGGATACCCTGTATGTACTCACATTGCACCAAAAATGAACGCTAGGAACCGCTGATCGACAACGTGGTTGAAAAAAAGATGTGGTTGAATTTGGCGCCGACTGCCAACTCGATCATCCGATGTCATTGTTATAGCGAGGCGTCGCAGGGAAACGAATCAAGTTTCAAACTTAGTAGCGTATACGGTACTCAGGTGGTGACGAAGTTCCTTCGGATCCATGACTCTCCTCCCGTCGGTCAATGCGCTGTGCGATCAGTTCTATTATCTGGTTGACGTCGGCGGACGCCAGCGGTGTGGGGCTCGGTGGCCGGACCATTTCGTTGCTCGTCGGCGGCACAGTGGGGCCTGGAGTCAGATTCATGGAGCTCTGGGTGGGGCTCTGCGGGGCGCTCGGGGAGGAGTTCGGTACGGGCGGCGACCAGGCAGGCTGTCCTTTACGTCGGCGGGGAGGCTGGGGAGGCTCAACCTGGGGTTGGCGTTTTTCAGAATGTGCGCCAGTACCGGTACCTCCGCTCGCGGGAGGGACGATGAGTGGGGAGATAACCTGTGTCGGGTCGTCACGCCGAGATCTTCGGTATCGAAGCCAGAGGAACGCTGCGAGGAGCCCAAGGACGACGGCGCCGACGATGGGACCGACAATCACGCCGACGTTCACGTGGGAATGCGATGGGGCAGGGGCAGGGAATGTGGACGGGTTCACCGGCGTTCTGAAATTGGTCAGCGCCTTTTTCAGCGGTGGGTTGGATCCACATACGAACTACTCGCCGCCGAACCGTTTCCCTGATAGGTCACGATCGAGCTTAGCGTAAACTTTCCGCCCGCACTCTCGTTGGTCATATTGAGAGTATGTGTCTTGCTGGGGTCAAGTCCGGATTGAAAGAAAATGACAGTATTTGGTACTAGCCAAAATGTGCTGCCGTTGAACTTTTGTGGGACGTCGTCGTCGATGCCCTGGCACGAGATCAATCAATAAGTCATTGGTTACTGGAGGAGGTGGGCAATGAGCGTACGACAGAGTAGAGCTGATGTCCAAAATTGGTAGAACCGTATACTGCGATCCCCATGGCGCCGGAGAAATTCATTTTGGCGGTGTCTCCCGCGTAGAGTGTTTGGTGGAATGGGGCGGTGACTGAACTGTTTGGGATCCCTTGCACGGTTGAGTTTGTCCATTGGCCGGCATAGGTCACGGCTGGGCTGGTGTTGTCCCAAAACACCTGGGTAGGAGGTGTCTGACTAGATGGACCCGGGTTAGTTTTGACAAGTCTGTGAACCCAAGTACGAACTCTGAAGTCGAGACAACGGCATGACTAAAACCTAGTTGCTGAGCGGAGTTGGTAATTTTTGCCGATAATGCAACTGCGGTAAAAGAGTCAGTCGACGTGGAGCGCGGCTCGAGCGTATGGAACACACCTGAATGATACTTCTCCGGGAGATTCACGCTGGAATATAACAGACCGTCCCTTCCAGAGAACGACTGGAGATTATCGTCGAGGAGTACACTGTACGAAGCGTTTGCCGTGCCATACAGATAAACTGCGCTCCCTGTTCAGAGTCAGTGGATGCTTGATGCCACTTGAGACGAATGCCCTCACCGTTAGTGTTGCCGGGGTTCGGTTAGGTTCGGTTTTTTCCGGAATCTCCCGAACCTCGAACCTAACCGCCACCGAACCCCAGGTTCAGTTCGTACAGGTCCGGTTCAGGTTCAGGAGGGGTTCGAACCTAAATGAACCTGAAAAAAATCCACAGGCACTTGGTGGTTGCAGGAACATTTCAAAAGATGCTACTCACCTGTACACTGGTGATATGGCCTATAGAACACACTCAAGAGAGGTATTACTGACCTCAAGTGAGTATTTTCCACACCAGTTAGCATCACAACTTACCTCCAGCCAACCTCAGCAATGTTGAAGTTGTCCGCAGAGGTCCCTGGGCATGATCATCCTCAGCTATTCCAATATGAATATTGTAGACCAGGTCCGGGGTGAGGGTGGGTGAGGTTTGCAGCAGAAAATCTCTCAAAATTCCTCTAAAACTGCCTGTATTTGCCCCCCAAAGGCTTCAGGTTCGAACCGGTTCGCACCGGTGCGCACAGGTTCAGCAAAAACCCAGAATTTCCGAACCTCGAACCTGACTTGAGGTTCGGTTCGGGTTCGGTTCAGGTTCGGCGGAGGTTCAGAACCTAACCGCGGCAACACTACTCACCGTAAAATTGGAGGGACACCTGCGCGCCGTCAAGGGACGTGAGGTGGTATGAGTCGCCCCCGGCGCTCTCCCCAGGCTGCGTATTGAATCCGGCTACGGTGTACCACGTCTGCCAGCCATTGTGCAGTCCAAAACCGTCGGCTATCGCTCGTTATTCAAGGTGGCAAAGGTAGCACCGTCACCGAAATTGAACGCGTACCGTAAGGACCTGGAGGTGTTTATTGTCAGCGTGGAATACACCGCTGGAAAAGACTAGAGAACGCACGATATGAGAGAATCGGACTGGTGTCTGGGATGGTAAAGTTCCATAGCTGAGACATAGGTCACGATGAGAGAGAGAGAGACAGAGGAGCCAGCGGACGAGGGTCGAGGTGCCTGCCACTTATACCGCCCTGAAGGAACTATCAAATGATTCTGGTTTAGGTGGTTAAGCGCTAGCTCCTGAAAGCATAGAGGACCCAGGTAAAGTCCGACTCGTGGTGGACCGGCCGTTGAACGGTGTTCTTGAGACTCACAGATAGCAGTCTTTCATTGATGGAAAACAGCGCCGCCACGTTGCGGATCCAACAAAGCTGTAGCTGGCGCTTAAGTCGGCGTTTGGGGTACACTGCCAGGTGGCGCTTGAATCGGCGGTGGGAGGTAACACACAGCCAGTGGCATGGAAGTTTTTGATGAAAAGTTATCACGATGTTTTCGGATCAGCCAATCCCGGCGATAGCCGTCGGCAACAAAGGTAAAATTCAACTTGAACAAGAAGGTCAATCGTCAGAGCCCAGCGCATACGAGCTCAGCCGCGAAATGCCCACGAACGCATCCATCAGCGCGGGGAACACGAACGGCGCCCGCCGCTCCCGCGCGATCTCCCGAACAGACTCCTCGACCGCCTGTCGCTTCGCCAACACCGCGTCAAACTCGTCCTGCAGCATCTGGAGGCGTACTCTCGCGACTGGGTTGGAAACAAAATAATGAGCTCCATTTGTATCGGACGGAATGTAGAGGAAAACCCTCACTGAAATCGTCGTCTGCAGAGGGAGGGAGTGGCTCGGCGAGCTCGGCGGGGTTCTGGGCATTGAGATTTTTGAGCGCGTGGAGGATAGCCTGCTCTTTCAGCAGGTGGCCGGATACTTCTTTGCTAATCTGCTGCAGCTCAAGGGACAATTGGGCGACGACTGGGCCGTCGTTTTCTTTTGCGGGGGGTTGAACATCGAACGGCGGCGTTCGC
This sequence comes from Mycena filopes, assembly GCA_029281495.1. NCBI lineage: Eukaryota > Fungi > Basidiomycota > Agaricomycetes > Agaricales > Mycenaceae > Mycena > Mycena filopes. The sequence goes on along the minus strand of JARIHR010000089.1, from coordinate 257,709 downwards.
GCATCCTCCTCCTCATCTTCAAAGATTTTCTGGCGATTCGTGGTATCGTGGTTGACAGCAATGGGGAAGTGTAACTCACTATTTCGCGCGTAGGGAGTGTTGGCAGGCCGGGAACCGGGGACGGAGACTGGGTTGCAATGTTATGTCGAATAAAGTAAGACGGAAGGTTTGATACGCATACCATAACCATTTCGTCGCTTTGGGGCGTCGAGGAACGCGAATCGGGGCCAGTAAGATAATAGGGAACGTCGTCCATCGTTTCGTCTTCCATAATCTGCCACAGCCAGTTTTAAAGCAAGAATGAACCAAGGAATTGAACCGCGTACCGTTTCAACTTTAGGATGGTGCATCGGGTATTCGTTGCGCGAGGAGCGAATCGACGACGCTATCGAGCTGGCGCGGTGCAACTGGGCCTGGTCACCCACGCCTAAAAGCCCGGAACCACCGACCGGACGCGGGATGGGTTGCTTCGAGTCCACATCCATCATCGTAGCAGCAGCAGCCCCCAAACGCAACCCGTCCAGGAATTGTTGTGCCTCGTCCTGCATTTTCTCCTGCTCCGGCGTGAGGCTGGACAGGCTGTCTCGTCGCGAGGCGGTAGGAAGGAGTAATGGTGGTGCAGAGGAGACAACAACGCCGCTGTTTTCAGGACGAGAGGTTGAACGGCCAGTGGCGGACAGCGCGGCGGGCTGGCGCTCCATCTCCAAACTCTCGCTGAAGGAGTAGATGTTAATGGGGGCGGAAGACAATGGACTGCTACGCACATGAAGTAACGCCGCATGACTGGGGAGGTTGAGCCCTGGCCGTGCACGGCCACTACACCGCGCGCGACCTGGTTATACAGCGCCTGCATTGCCATGCGAATCAGAATCAAGGCGGTCGAGCTTGAACCGTCGCGCGCACCGAGTCCTCCTTCGTAACCCAGCTGAAATGCACGCCCTCTCCCGCGACAAAGCGCACGTTCTCCGGCTTGGGATGCGGGATCTTGAGCTCCGTGAGGTGGTGGCGGAGGCGCTTGAGCGTGTCTGTTGGGCTGTCGAGCTCCGCGTAGGCTGCGAGTTTGTCTGGGTCGTATTTGAGCAGAAGGGCTAGCGTGAACGACGCCATGAAAGTCTGAAGCTTGAGGCAAAAAGGAAGAAAATCGAAGCCTGATGGGATTGTCGGACGGAGCCGAACCCACGCGCTGCAAGGTTGAAAGCTTTCCACGTAAGGGCTTCGGACAACTGAGGGATAGCGCATTCCGTGAGCGAATAATTATTGTCTAGCGAAATCTGGTTCACTCGAAGGATTTACGACGATAAATAAAAAAATCAACCACACGTCTTTCACCACTCAATATTTCGCTCTTTGGGTGATGGTGACCTCTCCATCTATCAGGTTGAACGTCAATACGACATTGTGGAAGAAAACATCGCCCCTGCAACGTGAGGTTAGAGATACATACATGAATCGAGCGAGGAATAAACGCACAAAAGAAGTATCCCATTCGGGTTGTTCGCCAGCGTCGTCCCCTGCGTCCCACTGACGCAGAGCGCGTTGCCCTCCGCGTCCTCGGCCACACGAACAATCTGGTCCCGCGGGTCAATGCTGAAGGCCTGGCCACCGATGTGCACCAAAAGCTCCGGCGCCGTCGCAGCGCAGTCGACGACGTATAGTTGCAGCCCGGCCGTGACATTGGTGAGCACCGCAGGCGGATCGAACGCCGCCGCAAACGCCGCAGCCACGTCCGCCGGCACGTTGTTCAGCGCCGTCCCCGAGTCGAGGATGGTGTTGTTGGTCCCCGTGAGCAGGCCTGTGCCGCCGGAAATCTCGTAGTTCGCGATGTCGACTGCGTGCCAGAAGTATTCGGCGTCGGGGGAGTTGGAGGGGGTGAGCGTGGAGTTGATACGGGAGTATCCCTGGATGGGGACGGTTGCGGAGGTGTTTACTACTGCGACTGGGGCGATGCCGCCGAAGGAGAGGAATCCGAGATTCGGGGTGAATGAGTCGTTTCCCTGTTGCTTCACGGTCCCTCGGTCGAGAGCGAGCGAGAAGACTGGTTTGAATTTGAGGTTATTTCCCTGGGAGAAACAAAATATGTGAACGTACAGGGATGTTGAACCTTCTTCTCCTTGACCGCAGTGAAGAATATCGGATCGTACAGGATGTTGTTCTTCAGGGTCGCGTTGGCTGGATCCGTAGTATTGAACGCGCTCGTCAGCCTCGGAAAGGCCAGGCCCTAAGGACGAATCAATCAGTCGGGGCAAAGGAAGATAGAAAGAATGAACCACGAACGAGAATCCCCGAATTAACGCCATCCCCCTGCCACGCAACAGCGTTCGGAACGCCGATGAGCTGGTGCTCCACGCACATCCCCCCGATCTCCACAGTGTCGTAGCCCATCGGCCCAGCAACAGACCCTCCGGTGCCGTACCCAGTAACGAGAGTCAAATTGGACGCCCGTTGGAAAGTCTTGGACGCCTCGAGGTCGAAGCCCGACGAGCCGAAAGCACAGGTTGACTGCGCCGTCTCCGTCCCGTTGAGCTCAAAGCATTTGTATCCCGTTTGCGGGACCCACGTATCCGAACTGTGAAATAAAGCCATTGTGGGTTAATCAAGACACAACTTGTTCAAGCGGCGCTCTTACCTCCCCGTGTCGATGAGGAGGCTAAAATGCTGTCCTCCGATGGTGGCGTTCGTCACGAACTCGAGGTCGCCCAGCGTCCCGTCGACGATTGCATCGTAGCCGCGCTTACCGAGCGCCTCCGACCTGGACTTGCGGCGCGGGACCTTTCCAGTAATTGGAACGGAAAACTGGGCGGGGGGGAGTACCGTCGGCGCCCGATGAGTAGAAGCACGCCTCTGCTCGATGCTTGCAGCGCTTGCTACGCCGAGCAGTGACAAAACGGATAGTACGGAGAAGAGCCTCATCGGTTGGGAAATAGATGGACAAGTGGGTGATTATTGAACTCACCCAGAGAAAAGACCCTTATAAGAGACGAGAGTAATCCTGCGAGGCATTTCGCGCCGCTGCGGAGCTGTGCTGCGCTTCCCGGTCAAGGCTGTTGGAAATGTGGCGAGCGCACTTTCCGCATCGCAACCACGTAAGCAACATGACAATATGGTTCATTTTCTTGGTCGAGCTAAGGCTCCAACCGTTTGTTTTCGTTTGAAGGTTCTTGTCAAACTAAACGGAAACGGTTGATCAAATGTTTTAAACCGTTTGAAAACTGTTTTAAACGGTAAATTTGGGGCATCTTTTTCATACAGGGGGGAAGGGTCCATGACTCGGGGTCACGGTGACCATGTCGAACAATGGAACAACGACTGGCCTCACTCGCTTTGATGCATTGAGAGACAGAAGCTGAGTTCGAACTAGGGCTGGAACATTATGATTAAATACACCCCCGAGGCGTAGTTTATTATAATGGACTTTTAATCGTATTTAATTGTATCTAATTGAATATAATCACAAATACATTAGAATAATCCTTCGCAAAACCGGGTAGCTCAGGGGGCCTCTGCTCACCCCCCAGCAATGTTAGTCGGCGTGTAGATGCCTAGAAAAGTCAAAGGCACTACCCTAGAATGTATGTTGGCACACTTTAAACCTTTTCTGAACATTCAACCAAGCACAAACCACACCAAAGTTGGGTTGCAAATGTGTGGACAGTTACCTGAGGGACAGATATTGCAGGCAGCTCTCTCTGAGGGCTCGGGAGACCCTTGGAGAAGGCCCTAGGTGACCCACACAAGGCATGCAAGGTGCTTTGGGCCCATCAGTAGAGTATCCAAATGTAATCATATGTCCTTGAATTATGAGAGAATACAAGAGAATACCCACATGGCCTATTTAATCATAATTGAACTGATTAAATACGATTATATTTGAATATAATCGTATTCTTATCCAGCCTTAGTTCGAACCGCCAACCAGGGGCAAATCTGGGAACAGCAAGAAATTTGAGCACTGCATTCCATTTTTTTGGAATGTCTTATGATTTGCGCTCTGAGTTCTGGAACTTCATCTGACTAGGAAGCTCCGACTTTGCCGAAAGAGAAATTCGATCCAGTTGAGGAATGAGTGGTTTTGCCTGGGTTTTGCCAGCTCTGCTCCGCGAGGATCTCGTGTAATTTGAGACTGTTGAGTTTAGGTAGGTCAATGCGAACCGTACGCAGTGATCCCCGGGTTGGCAAAAGTGCCAGACCTTGACAAGCAAGGTAACAAGGCCGAGATGCCGCCATGATCATGATGATTAGCCTGGGAATCCAAACTCCGATTGTGGTGCCGGCTGCTGCCGGAGAGTTTGATGTCCGAAATGTGCCGAAAGTCACAATATTCTGTGAAACTGAAGCTGCATGGGTGTTTTGAGGCAGATATCCTCATTGAAGCTGGGGGGAAATTTGACCCCGCCGATGGAACCGTTTACAAACTGTTTGAACCCTTTGTTTACCGTTTGTTGACCTTGGCAAACTAAACGGTCAATTTAAACGGTTCAAACGGTTTTCAAACCGTTTAAAACGGAAACGGTTGGAGCCTTAGGTCGAGCAAGGGGAGACCCTCAATTCTGATCTAGTGAGTGTTGTCGGAGTCGTCCGAAGACCCGTTCGGTCCGGTTTCCCGTCCCCCTATATCTCATTTTCCCGTTTCCATATCTACGTTTGCAGTATATATATTCCATGTCTAGAGTATCTGTCGCTAGCTACTCTTGCCAAATATCCCCCATTTGCTGCGACTCGTCCGCTCCCTTTCTCGTCTTCTGAAAGGTTATGGGCCCCGACAGCACCTAAACTACCCCGTACACTCTGTCGCTGATCCGCCACCTGCCCCATTCGGATCCGTTGGCGCCGCCTCGACCTCACGGCGACATCACCTACTCTGACCTACCTGACCTACCTTGACCTTGACCTGGCCGACCCTGACATACCCCGACCTACCTGACCTACCTGACCTACCTGACCGACAATGACTACCACCACTACCGACGCCCCTATCCACTCCGATGATCGGCACATCTTGCTTACCGACGCCGAGCGCTCTTACGATCCGTGGGAGTTCCGGATGCGTGCGGACGCGCGGGCGAAGAAGCTGATCGATGCCATCGAAGGGCGCGACACTGAACCGACCACTGGGCACTCGAGTAAGACCTGGAAGGGTTGGAGGGCCCGGCAGGATGCCGCGGCGGCTCTGATCATCAAGGGCTTGGACGACAGCCAGATTACCTATGTGCGCGGATTGGAGGATGATCCTGAGGCGATGTGGGAGAAGTTGCGGTCGGTGCATGAGCCCGTTGGCCTTGGTGGCGCGACGGGCTTGTGGATCGAGTTTTTCTCCATGGCTTATGATGGGGTGTTGCCGATGAAGACTTTCCTGGGGCGCATCACCGGCACCGGCGAACGTCTGGAGCGGATCTACCAGATGAAACCGTCCGACGAGCAGACCATCGCGAAGATGCTCTCGGCATTGCCTGCCGAGTACTCTGGCATTTATCGCACGCTCAATGGAATGGCGCCCGGCGACATGACTTTGGACGCCGTGCAGAAGCAGATCTTGATGGAGGATAATACCATTCGCGCGGAGAAGGCGAAGAGGGGTGAAGCGACGGTGACGTTCAATCCGACGGCCTTGAAGGCCAATTCTGACGTTACGTGCGAGAACTGCAAGGCGGTTGGGCATACGAAGGCCCGATGCTGGCATGAGGGTGGGGATATGGAGGGGCAGTACCCCGACTGGTGGCTGGGGAAGCGCACTGGAACTTCGCGCGCCCTCGTTCCCGCTACCCATATGGCTCGCGTCCTCTGATCAATTCCGTGCGGACAATTTTCTTTCTTGACTTTATATCTGACCTTTCTTATCCCTGTCCCCCCCCCCTTTCCTCCCCCCATTCCTTGCCACTTCCTATCCTCTTTGACTCTGTCCGCGTCTTCGTTCGCGTGAGAGTGTTGTCGGAGTCGTCCGAAGACCCGTTCGGTCCGGTTTCCCGTCCCCCTATATCTCATTTTCCCGTTTCCATATCTATGTTTGCAGTATATATATTCCATGTCTAGAGTATCTGTCGCTAGCTACTCTTGCCAAATATCCCCCATTTGCTGCGACTCGTCCGCTCCCTTTCTCGTCTTCTGAAAGTGAGAGTGTTGTTACTGTTACCATGTTAAATCATTGCTGGTGCAGTTCTGAAATTGTGTTCCGATTCTCAGCCTTCTCCTCTGTTTTGGTCTGGTGCTCATGGATGTTTTCCTTGGCTTTGATTCAGATCACTGCAAGCTCACCCAGTGGGTTTCAACTTTGTTCCCGGCATAGTACTTTGGCTGCTGGCACGTATCCTGCCAGAGTTAATATTTGCAGTGAATCCTGGCTAGATGTGCAGTTTGAAGTTGAATGTCACTGAGGAGGATTTTGTAGGGATCCCCACCGTAACCATACGCCGCCGTATACGGTACGGCTTTACGGTCAACCCGTACCGTACCGTAAGGCCTGCTCCGCGGTTCACGGCTTTACGGTTTCATTACGGGCTGGATTCAACTCGACGAGGAGGGGCAGTGAGGGATGTCTGGGTGTTCCAGTGGGTGGAAGGATGTAAAGTCAGTCATTTTACACCTCATTTGAACTTACGTGACCTTAGTTGACTCATGCTGGACACCATTTATTAGCCATATATACGGTCCGTAACCGTATACGCACCCGTAACCGTACCGTACCGTATGGCTCCAAATCGGTCTATTTTACAGCCATATTTTATACGGCCGTAACCGTATACGGTACGGTGGGGATCCCTAGGATTTTGATGCAGTCACACTTTGACTTGCCCCATTGTACTGTACCTATGTGTAGGGGAGGAACGGCCCCAAGACCGTGACAAGCCTGTTGCCTCTTTTTTTTTCAGTTTCAGGCAACGGACCCCACTGTGATACGGACATATTTTATTGTATATAAATATTGAGTACAAAGCATTTGTTTGCTGTAATTAGTTGTAGAGGTTCCTGACTAATCATCGTAACTTTACCGCATACCTCGACAACCTCATCTCGTGCTCTTCAAGAGTCAAGTCGCCGCCTGCGCTCAACTCGCGGGCTAAGCCTCCCGCCTCCCCTCAGCTTCAACCTCCTCCAGGTCTCAGGAGCCCAGCCTCGGGTTAACAGGCACAACCACAAGAGAAGTTGGAGTTCCGCCTACAGGCGTGAACTCACTTCTTCTCGTTACTGGCTCTGCAGAGCCTCTTTACACGTCGAGCGCCAGTCGCTCCTGTCACTAGCTCGGTTCCGGTCAAGCCAAATGCGACTGTGTCATCCAAAGGGATTGAACGGTTTAATCCGCTTAAGCCGGACTACTAAACCACTGTACAGGGCATACTGTACAGGGCATACTGCTACACTGCCAACGAGCGGAACTTTGTTCAACGGATTTAGTGAATTCAGCGGTTTAACAGGTTGAATCAATTCAACCATCAACCTACTTTCACACCCAATTTAGCCGGTCAGTGAGATAAATTGAGCTGATTCAGCCATTGATCTTCAAAGGCAGATTGGCTGAAAGAAGGTGAATCAGATTGAGTGTATTGAACGGATTGCGGCCAGCATTACCTCACTCAGGTGGCGCGCGCTGTGAGGTCAGTGATCCGGCTACGCCTGTCTCACCGCCTCAGCCGCCACTCCAACCGATCCGACCGCGCGCAAATACAAAAAGAAGTTGAACATCTCGAAATCTCAATGACTTCCCGATTGGGAAAGAGGATGGCCCGATCCGGACACTGACTGGAACGACCCAAGCTCCACCACCCTTCAACCACGCTCCGACCACAACCTTTCACACAACACCCACAACTCATTGAACCTTCGAGGACTTACTCACTGCGCCGCTGTCCGAAACTTGTGCACCAGAAACTCCGCGAACCACCGAGACGGAACGATAGGCGAGACGTGGGACTTGTCCCAGGCTAGGCTGTGTGGACCATGCAGCGGGAAGCGCTGTGGACGGAAGTACACTCCTCGAAACTCCGAAGAAAACCACTCAAACCCCTCGAACTCACGAGGGCATCTCAAAACCTCCCCGAAGCCCCGAAGGCACGACACTCGTCGTTTACTCGCACGAACTGTCGGGCGTACCATGTGGAACGCTCCTCGTGGCTGGACCGGGAAAGGACCCCTGAAAATAGCCTTCAAGGCCAGGGACCCCGTCTTGACAAAATTTTGGGTTTTCGAGCCCCAAAGCGAGGTCCTGTCCCGACAAAAACTCGGGGTCGAGGGTCAAAATGCCAGGTCCCGGTCCCGACAAAAATTTCAGCCTCGCTTGAGCCTCGCCGAGAATTTTCCAGGGCAAAACTCTTGATTTTGAATTGTTGGGCAGGAGAATCACGGAGACCTCCCAGAATGGTGCAGAACGAGTGCCAAAACGATGGCGACAGGAATTTTCGCGATTTTGAAGCCGCACACCCAGCAGTGGGAAATATTGTGTTAGCGCAAAAGTGTTAGCAAATGTATTGCAATACGTAGACAAATAGGGAAGTTACCGGTTTGAGATCAATATATCGCCGGTGAAACTGTCCCCAAAATGAGCCCTATTGAGTACTGTTCAAGCATTCAATGATTGGAATGGCTTTGATGAATGTTGAAACACCCACTGATATGAGGACTTTCGAAGGTGATCTCGATATTTGTTGAATGTTTCTTTGTTACACCAGTTGTTACACACAGGATAAAGGAAAAAAATTGCGACATTGCAAAAGGTGGACCGAAAGTTGGAGTGATTTTTGCCATTGGTGCGGAAATTGCCGGACGAATGGCATATTTCCTGCGTGTTGGGTCCATTGTGGATTTTCGCCGAAGGCAGATTCATTATAGAACCTTATTTGGGTGTTGCGCCTGTCATGATTTGGCCCAGCAACTTCCTTTTTTGCGGAATTAACCCGGTCATACCGATCACACCCGGGTTAATTCCAGGCATCATATTCCCCATTCGACGACTCTCTGTATCTCCAACCACTCACTTTGCAATCGGCTTGCAAGTAGAGCTGTTGCGCTGACGAAGTCCTATAACACGAAGGGACGAATGGACAGCCTTCAGGATATTTCCTCGACGACACGGCAGGAGACGAACAACAGAATCGAGATCTCAGAGTCTGGGTTATTCGCTAATAACCCGGACCCTAACAGCAGTACAACAGGCCCAGCTCCTGTCCGGGATATTGGTTGAATAACCCGGACCCTATCAACGACATAACAGGAACAGTCATCCGGGTTGTTGGATAATAACCCGGACCCTAGCCACGACCCCTACCCGCCAAAACACTACACACTCCTCAGTGCCACTCCTTAGTGCCACTCCTCAGTGCCAGGTGTCGTCTCAGCTCGACAGTTATTCAACAGTTGCCAGGAGGCGCTTGTCGACTTGGACAGATTCCCCTTTCCCTATTTATTTATTTACCAGGCAACAATGATCGGACTCCTTTCGAATTTAGTATATAAGTAGCAGTAGAATCTCCCTGTACAGTAGATTCTACCTCGTCTATTCTCCGGCCTTACCTTGGCCTATACTGGACTTGCGTGTGACTTGAGCTGGTCTTGCTTCTGTCTCTCTCGTTGCCTCGGGTTCGGTCTTCTCGTGTGACTAGTCGTCGACAAACCCTTGGCTCCTATCTCGACTCTCTTGCTTCCCATCCCCTGCGACTGCCCAGACGATCTGGTGCCTTCGGTGTTGGACCTCACCTCCGCCAACTCGCGTCCACGATGGATGAGCGAGGCAGGACCTCGGGATGCTTGTTGGCTCCGGCAGAGGCCTGCATGGCAATGGGGGTGCACCACCACCTAGCCACCGACACGGAACCTTCGCACCATGGCCCACGAAGTCGACTGTGTCCGAGTTTCTCGGACACCCTTCGCCTACGGATTCTGCTGTCGAGCAGCGTTGAACGACAACCCGATACGACTCGACCACGTACGGATTAACCCGGTCAGGGGCCGGGTTATTACCGGGTTATTCCCGGGTTCCCACGGTTCAACTTCTGGCTCGACTTACCTGAATCCTCGGCTAGCGGTCACTCGTTGTTCGACGCGGTGACGTATTCCGACTCAACACCCGCGCTGGGACAATAGCCACGTTGGGCTGTGTCACGGTCAGGCTGACCTAAGCGCCGTCGCTGACAGCGCCGAGCCGATCACAACGTGACGGCTCACACCACCCACTCCTTTGAATCCAACCTACCAATATTCCGACACATGTAAGGGTGGTAAAAGTGTACTTTGATGATTGGGGACAATATGAGAGCTCAGACCTCTCTGAGACTCGAGGTTTAGAGGTCAATTGAGATGTAGGTCAGGTGTAAAGAGTAGTAGAAGGATTCAGCACCGTGTATTTACTGACTATTCCAGCACTCTAACAAGGTATAGGTGATTTGTAGAGTCAAAACTATCGTCGTATCGAAATTAACAAGGGAAAAAGGAGAAACTGGCAGTGGTTTGAGGTCATTTGACAGATCCTCCATATACTAGGACATCCTGATTGGGCTTTAAGTCCTGACTTTCCTCCTTTTTGTGGAGCCATTTCCACATGGACCACCTGGAGGAGGACCCGCCCTCTTTTTCTTTGCTCTAGTTTGAGCATCTGTGTCGGCAGCATCAGCCACAGGATCATTGGGATTTTGCTGGGTGCTAGCTGCTGGCAGGTCCCTCCTCAAGCTTGCAAGAATAGATGCTGAGTGAGCCTCATGCTCTTGGATTATTTTGAGCATTGTGGGTTTTAATGTGCCATCCTTTTCAGGGGAGTCTAATAAAATGTTTGATATTTATAAAGGGAAGATATCTTGACACTGACAAATCTTCTCCATAGCCTTCTGTTGAGCTGAGGTTCCAGTCGAAGTAATTGTCCCGTGAAGGGAATGGAGGGCTTGGTCCAAGATAGTTGCCACTTCAGCTCGTGCAGCAGAATATGTGATCAGGTGGGTGTCTAGATCACATCTCTTTATTATTGTTCTGGCACAGGTAGTTTCACTCACTTGGGACATCGTACATCAAGGTACGACCTTGAAGCTCGTACTTTGTCTGTTGATGAATAAGTCTCCAAGGAAGGTATAGTAGAATATAGAATGTACATAAGCATCATCTAGGGACTTCACCGTATTGTAAGCTTTCTGAGAGAAAAATCAGTCAGATGGCACTCGGGTTGTTGAGGACTCAAGACCAACCATGAGTTGATTCTTCATTGCGTTTGGGTTGAATACACCCCCAGCTTTGTTGTCACCTAACAATTCCTCTCAGCTACACATTCAGAAAAGACAAAGCAATTAGATGAGTTTACCAAACAACCCAGCCATATCTGAATGTGAGGTTAAAGGTGCTTTGAGAGAGATAAATGCTCTTACTTTTCCTGTCATTCAAAACATCAACAAATTGAGATTTGGTATTAATGCCTTGATTCTCCAGGGCTGTGCACAATGCCTGTCCAGGGGTCAGTCATTGGTTTTGAGGGTGTGGTACCGTACCTTAATGTCGTTCTTGGTAAGTTTTGCACTCATATAATTGAGCCATTCATCAGCTATAACAGAATAAATTTTGTGTAAATCGTGTGAAGATTTATTTCCCTACGCTCAACGAGATGATCACCTGGACACAAAAATAGATGTTTGTGCATGGTGAAAGGTTTCAAAAGCACACGCACATTGGCATCTCCCTTTATGCAATGCTTCACAGTCCGTGAAGGACAGTATGACTGTTGAGGTTGGATTTTGTAAATTGTCGGGAACCTCCATAGGCAGGTCATTCAGGCGACAGAGTGTCTGATATGCCTTGGATGATTTTTTGAGGTTGGCTGTTTTCTAGAGACATACAATGATTGAGTTCACCATCATGTAATGATTAAAATTGCTCACCAGGGTTCTAAACACACAAGTCTCCTTTGGGGCCCGTTTCCTTATCCAGTGGTCGGGATGCATCTCCTGGCTGTCCTCTAATGCTACTCTATCTCCTTGCCTGGACCGGAGGAGAACAGGGGGCAGAGCAGATCCAAGCTGGGTGGTGTCCATCACCCAAGCTTTCAAGGATGATGATGCACACTGGAGGGAGGTGTCTTGGACTTTTGAAACACTTGAACCAAGTTTACCCCGAGTAGTGAATGCTTCAACACTCATGGCATCTTCGACATCTTCCGCAGCAGTGGCAACCTCATCCTCAGTTCGCAAACCTGAGCCCAACAACTTGAGGATATCTGAATCTTTGTCCAAGGTCTTTGCCAATGATGCCACATCCATGATTTTGGAGATGGTGGAGAATGTGTCAACACCGCCAGAGACAAGATCCACGATTTCACCAACTGAATAAATTTCAGTCACAAGACCAGTGAAAGAATGAAGTAACTTACCTCCAGGGATGAAATTGAGTAGGATCATCTACTCTCCTCTCAAGAGAGTTAGTATGATTCTTCTCAAGTTGAACCTAACACACCCCAATGTTTGCTACAACTTTTGCCACTGATTCACGAGCATGAGCTTGATTGAATGCCTCTAGTTATCACAGTTAGTGACACTGTCAATCACAAGTCCTTGTCCTTTGCAAACCTTGAAGTCCCTCATCATGGTGAACCTGATCAACATTGAATTTCTGTCTGTTCACTGAATTTCCAAGAAGCCAATCACCTCCTCGATATAAGCTTTGGTGTTGGCAATTGTCTGGTTTGCCAGTGAGACTGTTGTGAGTGTTGTCTACATACTAATGTTAGAAACATAATTTTCGGAAAGAAAAGAGACATACCTGAAGCAGACTGATCAGAGTCAATGGATCAACATCAATTGCACCAGCAAGTCCGGTAAACTGTGTAACAGAATTGTCTGAAGGACCATTGAGATCAGATGATAATAAGGGACTTTGAATGCTACCTGAGCTCTCTACAAAACTTCTAATGATGTCTGCAGGGTTGGAGAAGAATGTCCCAGGGTCAACGAGGTGGAGACCAGTCCTACTTTAGGCTTAAGCAAAGGATCACAATTCTAGGTTAAATGGACACTGCACCAGAGAGTCCGGCAGTTCTCCGGAGGATCATATGGATCCGGGTTCTCAGTATCTCTCTTGAGCACATGATTTGCTGAAGTCTTGAGATACAAAGAGTGATGTCGGGATCTGTGATCTCCCAGGATGATCGAGCTGTGAGCTGGGGAGGAGGACATTGAAGAACTTGTTCCAATTGAATGTAGTGTCTTGGTGGGCCCATCTGGATTTGGTCCGGTGGGTGGAACTGGTGGCGAGCAAGACTCATCTGATCCAATTATTGAGCTGTTTGAAAAAGCAATCAGAGATAAGGATTTTACCGAGTCGAGTCACATAAAATGATGACTCAATCAAGTCGTCGAGGTTTATGCCAACAGTGTCATTCAGATACTGCTTGAAACCATCTGCATCATCTAGAAACCATTGGACTGTTTTAAACCGAGTCAAATGAGGGCTTCCTGTGACCCCTGCGTCCTCGATAATGGATCCAGGACAGTTTGAGATTGGCAACCCATCCCCCCTGCAAGTATATCAATAAATGTTAGGTTCAATATTTTCCCACATACTCGCAATGCCAGTAGCTACGTGCAGTCCCGGTGATATTTGCCAACTGGAAAGATAGCATTGATGGAAAAAGCATAAATATGACCACAATACAAACCTGATAGTTGGCGGCCTTTCCTTCCCATGTCTTGTACAGGTTGAAGTTATCGGACGACAGTTCAGACTCAGTAAGAAACAAGCGAAGGCGATTACTAAGTTGCAGCTGGATGTGAAGTGCACCAGATAGCAGGACACGGTAGGAGTCTTGAGCGTTGAGAAATGGGAATCCAGTGTTCAATTGATTGGCAAGGTTCTCCTGAGTAAAAGTTCAGTTATAGGTGGCCAATGGGAAAATTGGGTAGTAGCATGCATATGCGCTGTCTTGCAGATATCCTGTACTGTCAAGACTTTGTATTGACATGGCTATGATATGCTGAGGGGGAGTGCTTTCTTGAAAGAAAAGGTAGGCCTGCTCACTGGAAACAATCTCGGCTGCAGTCGGCAGAAGTCCTCCGGTGGCATAGATTGCATTTGTAAGATCTGAAATAGAATTATCTTGGTCGAGACTGAATACTGGGATAACATTGTCTCAAGATCTTGAAAATCACAACGAATAACAGTGCTTACCGCTGATTCCACCCATGCAAAGGTTTTGAGATAAAAGAGCTCGAGCAGAAACAGAAGCAGGAGATTCCGATGACATGCTGCTCCCATCACTTAGGACCAACCAATCTGCAAAACTTGTTTCATCCGTGGATAAATCCGAATATCTTTGTTGAGGTTCAGCAGATCTCAACCAGAACAGATAGATCAAACTGACTCATCGGAATCATAGGTATAGTCGTTCAGAATTGAATCAACAGCATAATAGGGGTAAGTGCCTTGACCCAGATCATTTGGGGCCAAGCAAGTACTTTGAAGAGTAGAATTGCCCAGGGGTCTGTATTAATTTGAGTTTCAACCACACATCAGGAAGCAATTCCAAAACCTGGAGTAAAAGGGAGTTCCGAGAAGTAACATTGTAGGTGGCATGCCAGCTGCTCGAGCTTTTGCTACTGTCAGCTGAATGACATCTATTTCATTTCCATCTTGGTTGGCCGAAGGTGATTTTTGGTGTGTTATCATAGAGATGAATTCCACTGTGAGAAAAGTGTTTGAATTGAACTGATACCATCCCATTTCAAACAGCAATACCAATTTGGGCCAGATTCTTAGTAATGGTATTCACCCCAGCCAGGGACCTGCAACCACAAGGTCAGGTTGTGATCAGATGAAAATACAAGTACTAACCAGAATGCATTTGGAGTAGACAGGGAGAGAAGTTTGGAGCCAAGACCAGTTTTGACAGCAGATGCTATCGTTGAGAACTGTGTTGCAGATATGCAGGTTGTTCCGATGCATGGAGTCCATTCAATGCCAATGCCATCAGCACCAACACTGGCGTGCAAAGTTAGTTTGATTGATGTTGAAGGGTTCAAGTTACCTGTTCAGTAATGCCAGTGAGGATGTTCCAAACTTTGTGCGTGCACTGGCAGATGTTGCAATGGCCACTAAAGGTGAGGCATCTACCCCAAGGCCCCATCCTCCAACTATGAATTTCCACGATTGGTAAGTTCTTCATCACAAAAAAGGAAACAGATCCAAACCAGCAATGAAGACCTTTAGGTCTGGTGTTGAACTCTTCAAGGCAACAATGTTCTGGACCTGCACTTGTTGAGATGAATCCAGAGTGACTATCCCAGATGCTGTAAGTGAAGCATATGCATAAATAACATGCTAGTATAAAAAATCAAGTTCTGATCTTAACAACATTGCAAGCACTGGACTAACCGTAAATATTGTTGTGTCAATAGCATCACTACTCCATGGGAGGCACTGCCGTGTTTCAGCTCTGTATGAGGGGGATTATCAGGATTCCTAGTGAGTTCAGAAGAGATCACCTACGCTCCCAGATAGTAGCCCACAACCTTGGGTGGGACAGTACCCAAACAGTCTGCATAACCTGCAATTGAGGAGAAAGTTGTGATTCCAGTCCCATTGGAGACATCACGAAG
This sequence comes from Mycena filopes, assembly GCA_029281495.1. Classification (NCBI taxonomy): domain Eukaryota; kingdom Fungi; phylum Basidiomycota; class Agaricomycetes; order Agaricales; family Mycenaceae; genus Mycena; species Mycena filopes. Next base: position 242,161 of record JARIHR010000089.1, on the reverse strand, counting down.
GAAGAGACTGGTGTACTGGCCCACAAGGTTGCCATTGACACCTGAATTTGGATCATCCATAAATGTATCTTGCTCGTGTCCCTCCCAGTCTGCCAGTAGATTTGACCCATCATTGGACAAGTGCTGGTAGCGACTACCATCCGGACTACCACGGTCCCTGTAAATGGTGTTGATTGATCATTTGTAGTGATTGTTTGGAAGTTTTTACCAGCCGAACTGCCAAATATGTGTGGAAAGGGACCCATCTCGGGCAAAGTACTTGAATTTGGGATGGTTATCAGCATTGACCTCAATAATAACCATAGAATAGGCTCACGGGCTGATAGTCCACTTGGTCCGAACCAGGGGTAAATGCCTAAGAGTGTCAGGATCCAAGTCAGACCCCCATGACCTCAGCACAGCACCTTGAGCATATAATTCCTGACATCATGTGAGACAATGAAGCGTGCGGGAAATTGTATGGTACCGATAAAAAACATTCTGAGGGCCCGTAGCTCCACTCCATTTACTAGCCTTGCTTCCGGTTGACCTGAAAAACAGAGCATTTTGTTCATGTTGTCTGACAAGGTAGGGAAATTTCTTACCAGTAGATTGGTGCCCATGTCCCAGCTTCTTGGCTCCCTCCTTCTCCACCGCAATGGTCGAGACAGCTGTTCAAGCATTTCAACAACCAGGATCTGTAGCATAATTGGGCCACCTACTTGCCAGCTCGGTGGGCATATGGCACCGAAACATAGTTCAACTCAAGTAAGTTGTGACCCTCGTACCCGCCATGCATATTCATGTCATTTGTCATGTTTTGCATGGTAGCCACATTTCGCATTGCACACCTTTGAATTCGTCAAATAACATCAAAAACTGTGTATGCCTTACCATTGAAACGTGAAGTGGCGGAGATTTCTATATCTAATCTGAGTTTTCCATTCCGCATAACCAAATGGTTCACAACTCACCGAAGCGTGTTGTTGTAGTATAAGCTGTCCCAGACACGACTGCCACGGACATATCCATTTCCTCCTGCACCCTGGTCAAAACTATATCAAGACACCACCACAGAGTTGAGGGCCAGATGAACCTTATTCCAGGCACCTTAATCGATGTGTGAAGAACACTTTCCTTGAATTTGGAGTACGCTCACCATCAAAGTAATTGTCCTGAATCTGTATGTGTCGTGCAGCCTGCCAAACCAAGTTTCAAAACCATGTTCATCACTATGAAGTTTGCCCACCTCTGTGGCGATAGGATGTGAGCCAGTCATACTTGAGATCCAACCATTAGAAATGTGGTTCTATCCCTGAGCAGTGGAAACATACTAAGTTCTGATATTTTGAATCCATGAATCCCGAGCATAGCGGAATACAATGCCCTAACAACCCAGTTTATCTCAATTTGGAGTGAATAATATTCTGACTTACATGCATAGCTTGGGCAGGAGCCATATTGCCGTAGTTATTTGTCGCTGGGCAGAAGTGGATTAATAACACAAATGACTTAGGTATAGAATGTTTGGCACCATTGGCCACCAGTAGCGATGGCATGGGCTGGGTGATATACAGGTTTTCGATGCCAACATGATGAACAGGATCTTCGATTGGCATTATCTGCAGTTCAACTTCGGAACCAGTTCACAAATGAAGATCAAAGTGTAAACTTACCTTGGTGTAGTAAGTTTCACCCTGCATTTGTGGTGATCCTCCAGTCACAGAGTTTGTGTACACATCAAATTCCAAGTCATGGTCAAGCTCAATAAAGTGACCAAGCTCGTCGTCACCCGACCCAGTAGCTGTGAACCAGTCCTAAAAAAGGTTGAACAAGTCAAGCAGTGGGCAATGTATGTTCCTTCTTCACCTGGAACATGTACTCGTTCTGATAATAGTCCTTGTCTTGAACTTGCCAGCTATCATAATCTGCAGTTCATGTTGTTAGCAAAATTATGTGATTCAAAAACCTACTAATTACCATACGACCTCACAGGGGCACCTGAAAAGAATATTCTGCCACAAGGATAGGTTTCGAAGTTGGAGAGGCTCACCAATCCATATGTCTGTTCCAGAAGATGCACCCCACGAACTATTTTGTGTGTCGATGTACACTTTGCGTGTCCTAAGTTCTGATGTCAATGTAATATGTAGCTGTTGTCATGATCCCACTCATACCCAGCAAAGCCAGCAATTTCCATGGTTTGATCTGCCATGTAACCCTTGATGCTCTGGGAATGTTTCTCAATGTGGTGTTCAGTGAGTTTGGCATAAACGAACAGTGTCATTCCTATGATGCATTTCAGCAACCAGAAGCAAGAGCCAATAACAACTTGCCGCCAATGATAATTGACACTCCCATAGAAAAGATCAATGCGATTTGGAGGTGCCAAAGAAGCAGGAGTAGTGAATTTCGGGGCAATAGCCTTGCTTCCAACATGGAAAACGGAACGGCCGGGCCATATCCTGGATGTGTTCATGACCAGAGTTGAAAGGAGAGCAGAAACATACCATCCACTGGTTGCACTCCCGGTCACTAACTTGGTTCCTGACTTGGTGTTGGCAGGCTCTTCATAAGACCAGCTGAAGCTCATTCCGTCAATATCCCACTATTTTTTCGCTGAGATTTAACAAACGGTAAGAAGGGACACTGTTGTACTTACGTTGTCTCCATCTGGGGATGTCAACACATCGTATTGGGTGTTGGTGTCCGGATTAAAGGTCAGGATTGTGCCATCGACAGGATCGTTTCCAGCGCCTCGCAGTATAAGATAGTTGGAAGACAGATAAATGGGATGGGAAATTTCGAGAGTCCCCGAAGGCAGTTGGATGAGAGTAAATGCATCATCGTCTCCCGGATTGTCTAAGGCCTAGTCTCAGTACAGTTATGCGGGGTTTTGTGGACCAACCGAGGATAGCCTTTTGAAGTCCGTTCGAGTCATCCTTTCCATCATTGGCTATGACACCGTACACCGACGACAACTGAGCAGCGGTGATAATTTTTGCAACTAATGAGTCGTCAGGAAGTGGTTTGAGCCCTTGTTCATAGCCTGCACGACTCCAATCAGGGAGTCCGGGAACCGGAGACCGGCGATTGCTCGAGGTTAAATCGACAAGAGATGATAGAGAGGGCGGCACGGCAAAGAGCAGCACCAGGAAAGAACGCAGCCGCATTGTGGGGCCACTCGGAGTCAAATCAGAGTCAATATTTTGCGGCCAGCCTTTAGAACCAGTCGCCTGAGGCGGTGAATCGTCTGTGGGTGTAAGGAACACAAAATCAGCGCCCAGGTACCAGGGCCATCCTGGCGACGTCCAAAGACCGTTGCCCGGTGGGTCCAAAAGTTGATCTACATTTTTCACGGTCTTGGCCAGACAAGCATGGTGACCAGATGAAAGGTTCGTTCCAGGAGAGCGTACTAAGAGACCCAATAAGCCCTGACTTGACCAAGCCGCGAGGCAAGTTGAAATTTCAACTTGGTTCAAACTTCGTGTGAATCTTGTGACACGGCGACTTAGCGTGGGTCCACTCGGGACGGTCTAGAGGCAGTCAATACAATTCGTTGCTGTTCGATCATTGTTGGAATCCGAAAACCGCGGTAAGTTATTGCATTATTGCGGACGAGTCGGAGATTTCAACATCAGTGATCTGCGAGACTCTGATCAGTGGACCCACAGGAGGACATACCTCTCTACTTCGGACGACACTAATGCCAATGGCGCTCCTTAGCCTTTCCCCGGAGCTCGTCCTCGCCATTGCGAGTAATCTGACTATGGACTCCGCTGCGCTCAAGGCCTTGTGCTTGGCTGGAAACCACAATCTCCTGACCTTGGTTCGCCCACTCACTTGGAAGGAGCTCAGGCTGGTTCTTGGAGACAACAGTGTCTCGGGTCCAGCCCTGGCCGCGCGATTGGAAGCATTTTTTGCCGATCCCGCGAAAGCAGGAGCGGTCCGCTATCTGGACCTCACTCTCAAGGGCCGATACATCTGTGTCATTCCGGCGGTCAAGGCCGTGCTGAATGGGATGGAAAAGCTCGTGAACACCACGCACGTCAAGATCTGTTGCGTGCGCAGCCAGAATCTGCCCAGGTGGCCGACGTCTGGCCGCCTTGTGCGACACGCCGTGGAGTGCATACCGTCCCTGCTGAGCATCAGGGTGGATGGCTGCAACGCCAATATCGCGCAGGAATTCTTCGACATGGAGGAGGTTAGGGAGGAGGCCGACCCTCCAACGCCGCCCCCGAAGCTGATCCATGTCGACGCCCGCTTTTGTAATCCGATACTCTCCGGACTGTGGGTCAATTGTCCGAACATTCGAATATTCGAGACCGAGGGCGGTCATCCTCAGGACTTCTGGCGAGCGAAGATAGCGGAGGATGACGAAGAGGACAACACTGTTGAACCAGTCTACCATGGTTTGCTCGTCTGGCTCTGCCACATCTTCGATTCATTCGTCTCCAGGAACTGTCGACGATTGGACGTGCATCGCAGACATGCTGGACGAGGATGTTAACAACAATATCGAAGTGCTCAATATCAAATCGCATGCTGCTTTGGACGATGCGAACTATGAAACGGAGTACATTGCAAACCGCTTCACCGTTCGCAAACCATTTTTGTATGTCTTCAGACTAATGATGCGACCTCGCAGGATGCCGATGAACCTCCTCCGGCGCGCCTCAAAGTATTTTCTGCGCAAATAGCACTTTCCGTCGAACAGTACAGGCAGATAATTCGCGGCATCGGGAGACCCGTTGTGGAACAATTCGCGGTCCTTTTTTCGCAGGAGGACGTCTGGGTGGCCTCGGTATTTGATGAGCTCCTCCGCGAGTTGAAGAACGCAGATGGCGGGGTTCCATTTTTTGCGGGGTTCACGTCGCTCGCGGAGTATTGGATACCATGCGACGGCGTCTCTGTTCCGACCATGGCAAGTCCTCTTCTTATTGGGATCGAGTCGAGGACTTACAGAGGACGTCTCAGGACCTCCTCCTCGACCTTTTATCCCATGCTCCACAGTTGAAACACCTGTTCTTCAACACCGCAAACGACCTGGTAGAGCTTCCGGACGCGGCTCGCAAATATGCTCAATCTATTACCACCCTGGTTTCGATATCGTGGTGCAACCAAGCAACTTTCATGGTGAAGCGGTCCGTATTGGAGGTGGACGTCGAGGTCACGCAAGGCAAGTACATGCTCCCGAAATGGACCGAGCCAAGGGGGATCGGAGAGTGGTGGGAGATGTGACGACTTTAGTTCATGCATGTATTCAGCCTTACTCGCTCTCCGTTACAAATGTTCACACATGTCGGGGGGATCTGCCGCGCGCCAGGCAACTTGTTGCCAGGACATGCGTCCGGAATCTGTTTGGAAGATGCTAATTCGTGGTTCTGTCAGGCCCAACAAAGTTGTGGTTGAATCGCCGTACACCTGAAGCGTGCCGAGCTGGTTGTATCTTCGTTCAAATTCACCGCTGTCCCTTGGCATGTGGGTCCCCCATCTCCATCTCCGCCTCGGGCTCGGCGGCCCTCATGTGGGAAGCGACTACAGGCGGTAAGTCGGTAGGGAGTAAGTTATCATGCGACAAGAATGGAGGCAGGAAGTACTGCTACTCCGGATTTTCCGTGATGGGAAGTGAAGTCCCACGGTTGAGAAAAAGAAAAAAAAGACCAAGACCAGGACGGACAACACGGGCGCCCGCTTTCTCCAAAATGAAACCGGGCCTTGAATTCCTCCGCACCGGTCAGATTTGAAAACCGATACGTCTTCTGGAGCCCGGTATATTCATAGCGGCGGAGACTGAACGGGAAAAAGAGAGGCCTTGAAGCGCACGATAACTGGTTCCCGACCCAGCCGCGGGACATACAACCCTACCAGGGAACGAACAGCGGACCATTACAAGGAACCATCACGAAGGGGCAACGCCGTAAAGTCAACGGTTTGTTGTTGCGACCGCATGCAACCTCCGCCGACGGGCGCTGATCGGGTACAGGCACTGATCGTCTTTCATTGACTTAAGGGCGGTGGACGGGTTTGCAGCACACTCGTCAACTTCATGAATATTACCTACGCTCGGCTGCCATCACAGCACGCTAACAAAGCTATTCCCGCAGAAGAGACAACGATGCACTGCCTCGAGGAGCTCCTCCACAACCCAACCCCGCCCGGCTTCGGGGAGCCAGTTGGCCGTCGTAGAAGCGTCGCGGCTGGAGAGGGGGAGGAACGCCTTGCGGCTGCACCCAACGCACGTCCGCACGAGGGGCGTTGCGAGGATGAAGGTGGTTATTGAGCACCGGACTACAAAAAATAAATATCTATGGCAGAAAGGAAGGAAGAGAGGACGAACGCCAAGTATGGCCATGAGGACAGACGGCGGACGTTATGTCCTGCAGCTGCACCTCGGCCTTGCACGCGGGGCACGCCTCGTTGAGGCCCATGAAGACGTCAGAGTCGGCGGGGACGACCTTGTGCAGCGCGTTGGATAGCTGTTCCCCCTCGAGCGCGAGCTCGGGCGGGGAGCCAGGGAGGAGCGATTGGACGACTAGGCGCAGGACGAAGGGGACGTCGGCCGCTGTTGAAGACAAATTCCTCAATAAATTAACCATTTTGGCAAGGAAGTGAAGACTAACGCTGCAGGCAGTGGATGGTGGCCATCAGGTGTCGCATGATGGTACGTAGAACCCGGTGTGAGATGTGGTTCAGCAGAGTCTGCGCAATGGACCCGCACATATCACGCTTTTCTGGCGATTCGGACGCTTTCTGTTTCAGCCGAATTTAATTCGACTTGAGACGACAAATCGAACGAGCCTCCGACGTACCCAGGCAAAATCAGCGAGCCCCAAGCGCATGCGGAGCGACAACATGGAGTCCCAGCCATAAAGGTGCCTGCTGATACTGTCCCTGAACTCGCGTCGCAGCTCAGGGATCAGCTCGCCCGTCCACGGCGCGATATCGATGTTCGCCGCATGATCGGGGAGGTTTGGGTTGAGAATTCCAAGAATGCGTGAATGCAGTTCATTCAGTTTACTGGGATTCAGTTTGAAGAAGAGGGGTCGGAGGAGGTGAGCGGGGGAGAATCCGGAGGCTGTTTTTGTTTTGTTTTCATGAGCGTCGATATGATGAAAACAAACGCGAGCTTACCGAAACGGGACTTGGTCAAGACATCGGAGAGGTCTTGCAGCAGTGCCTCGTCGTCCGTGTCGTCCCACATGCGTGCGACGAGGAAGATGCTGTTGTGTTTCGCGTCGTGTTTGTAGCTAAAGTCGGCTGGTCGAGACGCTCTGCAGTACGGGTCAGTAACTCACGGGAGATAATAAATTAAACGTAGGCACTCGTGAACCCAAGTTACTGTCGCAGACCCATCATAGGACGCCATCGCACTTATCCGATTCTCCACCTCCGGGTCTACAGGCCCAGGTTCGACACGGGTGAATATCGAACGCGCCGCAATGGAGAGGTTCTGCGTCGTGATCGCGACCCCGGGATCGGACGGCGCCCACGACGGGTCGCGCGAGACATCGTGTAGGATGTGGAACGAGCCATCGGAGAGGCAAAGCATCAGCGCGTCCTCCCGCCGAACGTAGTACATCCCGGCCAACGGGAAAAATGGCGACATCCCCGCCGAGAGGTTGGGCGTGCGGATGATGGGGAATGTGCGGAGCCCAGACCAACCGTCGGGTGAGTCGGGGGAGCGCCACAGATGGATTACGCCTACTTTGCTGTATGCTAAGATCAGCTGGAAGTTCGGGCTTAGAATCGCGTATAGTGAAAACTAATGTTGGAAATCTTACGCTTCCCGCGACTTCGATCCATTCGAGTGCAGTACAAGAGCGTCGGTCAGCAGTGCAAACCTCGATGGGTGTATCCATCGTTAGTTTGAGAGAGAGGTTGAGGCCAAAAGGAGAGGTGGCCGGGGTATGTTCCGCCGTTTGTCGAATTTTCATGACTCCAACGATGCCGTCGTCAGTAGCATATGCCACATGGGCCTCACCTGCGTGAGATTTCGGGGTCAGCGTTCAGCATGGAAGTGAAGCAGGCGGATGGGGGCCGACATTTTCCAGGTTCCGTTCCAATCCACGAAGAAATTCCTAGACAGACAATCCAATGTTCCGAGACGGAGAGGGTATCGACGAGTTTGACATTCGAGTCGCGGTATCTGGTTTCAAAATGTCAGAAACGCAGAAGACTGGTTGAAATCAACGAACCGCAGGAACAGAAGCATGCCAGCCCTGTTGCCGGCCACGAGAAGAGACGCGTTATCGAGTGGAGTTGGATTGAGGCCAAAGTCGGCCTGTTGAGACCATTTTATGCCTTTTCGCATATGTGAGTACCCAGTGCTTGCTGACGGGATAAAGTAACTCACTGACTACCTGGGACCGAAGGGCCCGAACCGTATTATTTTCTTCCGAAAATTGATCCAATAGAAAGGGCGTAACATCGAAGAGCTGGCCAACGGGTGAATAGAAGCCAGGGAACGAAAGTAGAAGCTCGAGCTCACCTTGATCCACTCTCCTTTCAGACCGTTCCGACCCGCCGTCCAAATGGTCAAATCCATGCTAGAGCTGAGTGCAGCAAGTACACATCTTCGGATGCGTAAGAATGATAACAGGTATAAGCAGGGCAATGGACGCACCCAGCGTGCGCAGAGATATTACTCGGGGACATTGTAACAGCCCATAATGCAATGTCCACGGAACCGAGCACAATAGCGCTCCAGTCTAGGTGACATTGAGCGGGAGGGAGAGGGCCTGAATAAAAGGCGACCTTGGGATTGTTCCGGCCACATATACTCGACGGCTCGGTCGAACTGGATGAGGGTTCGGTACCAGCCGACGGGCTCTACCTCGGCCGATTTATCCTTGCTCGGCGTCGATTTTATGGCAGACGACGGCTCAAAGTTGAGGCCATGGTCTGGGGTCTGCTGGCCGTTTGCATAGTGAAATTTCGAATCAAGGGAAGCGTACCATCATATACAGAGCGGTTTTGGTGAGGAACAGTGCTTGGCCGTCAGCAGACCATTGAAAAGCAGTCGCCGACGGAAAGCAGGAGACCATGGGCACGTTGAGGCTCGTGTAAATCGGGTGTGAGTCAGACATGATAATGTACAGAAGGCTTCAGAAGGGTGAGACGGATAGTGTTAGGAGGAAGGCAGACCCACGATGGAATCCAGTGTCGCGCTAAGTTCGCCGTAACACCATGAAAGTCGGTGAAAACACGCGTTGTTTGGCAGCAGTGGCGTCGGCTTTGGGAAACAACGTCCTCTCCTTCCCCTGATGGCAAAAAGCGCGGCAAAAAACGGGAAGAAACGAAAGCAAAACGGGGACCCATCTGCGCAGACCCCGGCCCAGAAAAAGCTCAAGAAGGAGGACCAAAAAGACGCAGGAAACCATGATATCTTCGACGGTCCTCAGGCAGCCGCAGAGATCGGCAACCTCATTTTCGCTGACGAGCTCGAGACGACAACGGAGACCCTTTCTACCCTGGCACAGAATCCCGAACTCATCTTCTTGAAATCCTTGAAGCCATTCCGGACTGCTGTCCATGACTACTGGCGCGTCGCGAATGAGATGTCGCATACAGGTGCTTGTCATTGCCCTCGTTTGCATGTTTTGGTGCTGAATCTACCCTTCGAGGCACATCTCTGACGTCGAGGATATCCTCCGCTCTTGTCGACCAACGGCATGTCGATGCCATGGTGTTACTCTCCGAAATGGAGATCCGTGGACATCTTCCAAAACTCGGTGCATTACAGCGGTGGGTTCGCGAGTGCGACGCCGTTTTAGTGCCAACAATGACGCAGGAGGAGGAGAACCGTGTGTGGCAAGTCCTCAACGCTATCCTTCGAACGACGCAACCGGACTTTGTCGCCTCAAGCCAAAAAACCGGCGGCACCTTGAAATCTGGCAGTCGACTACGGTGGTATGAGCCGTTCACTCAGTCCCCTGCGGAGGCGGGTACACCATCCGCTGCGCAAGCGGTATCCACCGGTGCTAGCGCGACGGCAGTCCTGACCGCCCTGCACACGACACTAGGACCGGATCGGCGGCCGCCAAACAAGCATCCAGCCGTAGTGTACTACTCCCCGCCCAACACATTCCCACTTCTTCCATCCTCCGCTCGCACACGCCAGCCCCAACGGTTCGATGTTTCCGGCGTGCCAGGTGAGCGATCCAATACATATCGTGTCAGAGCCTAAATTGCTTCAGGCGCTTTCATCATCAACGACGTCTTTGAGCCCGCGGAATGCAGAGCCCTCATCGACGCCGCTGAAGCCGTCGGGATGCTCCCCGACGAGCCGACGGCTGGCTCGGCGGCGCATCTCGCCTCGGTGCTCGCGCACAACTTCGTTTGGCTCGCCGACACGGAGTTCCTCACGACCATGTACCGCCGCGTCGTCGCCCTCCTCCCTCAAACCGTCAACGGCGGCGCCGTCCGCGGTATCAACGCGCGATTCCGTCTGTACCGCTACCGCCCTGGGGCCCTGTATCGTCCTCATGTATGTCTCTATTACCTCAGCACGGCACCGAAGCTACATTTCGCTGACCACCCTCCCCAGATCGACGGCGCCTGGCCCGCATCCGCGGTCGACGCGACGACCACCCCGCCGTCGTACGTCTACGACTCCGACCCAGCGGTGTACTCGCGCCTCACGTTCCTCATCTACCTCAACGACGACTTTGACGGCGGGTGTACGACGTTCTTCCTCCCTGCGGCGGAGCACGGCGTGCTCGAGGCGCGACCCGTGAAGCCGCGCACAGGCACTGTGTGTGTGTTTCCGCATGGGGCGGCGCGGGGGAGTCTTTTGCACGAGGTACGTTTTGCTTCCTTTGAGTGCACTGGACGTGGTCTGACGCTGATACAGGGAAGCGGTGTGACCAGTGGAGCGAAGTATGTCATTCGTACAGAGGTGTTGTACGAGGTGGATAAGTCGGAGCGCGTCGATAGCTGAGACGAAAAATCCGATTTCCATATTCTGCCTTGTTCATTGCGCATGCAACGAGGTAGTTTGGTGTACTCAATTTAGCGGTGGACATCTGAGTGCTGTTAAATGCCGTGAATCGGGGTGACGTGCGAAAGCAGGACAATCTCTTCACAGCAATCTACATACGCCGTCTCTCTCCTCCCACCACCCAGGTCGTTCATTACACCCTCAAAAATTCGAGCATCTCCCACTAATGGTGCAGCATAACATCGCTTGTGAGTCCGTTACTATAGTGCCTGCTCCCGCTCGAGTCTCACCCTTCCCAAGTTCTGAACGACGAGAACGAGGATGTCGTCGGAATTCCTGATTCCTGTTCAGCCTTTGCGCACTTCCAGTATCGTATCTGGTTCGTTCGACGTCGATATTGGTCCGGTTACATTCAGTCGCCCCATGAGTGGGTGCTCGAACCCGGAGATTGGGTCGACATACTACGTGTGTGTCCGTGGCTCTGGGCGGATCAGGCTGAGGATGAAGACTGCATCAGAGCATTTGCGGACGATTCATCGCTGCTGCCCCAAATGCCGCGTGAGGATTGGGTCAACGCTTGCCTAGCGCTTGAAGAGCATCCGTGCCTGACCCCGAACACTCACCCCCTTCACCCCCTCACTTCACAAACTCGACTTCGCTTTGTTGCATGGCTGATGGTCGTGGCGGCATTTCCCCGGAGGCGTGTCCCTCCGACGATCCAGGGATGCATATTGGACTGGGCAGAACTGATATCCATTACCGTTTCTCAGGCGGCATCCTGCGAAATATGCCATATTTCATGTTTCTTGCCCATCTGGGTGGAGACGATGGGACAGGTTTACGAACTGGACCATCTTCGCTCGATTCCTTGGAATCAGGGATGCGACTGCTGGGAGAGGTATGTTAGAATCTACGTACTCGCTCCATCGTATTCAATGCCAACTCAGTTGTCTGGCTTCCCCCCGGGAGACCTGCAGGATAGATGTATGCCTGGATACCGCCTCACCGTTCCTAAATGTCCTTTACGAGCTCGTCATCCCTCGTTGGCCCCTCGTTTGCTGGGTGGCCTTTCGCACAATCCTAAAAGATGCACCAGTTGGGGCATTTCTGGATATGCTCCACCCGCCGGACAGGGACATACTCGAGTGGGACGACGACGACAATACCTATATTTCCACTCGCCTCCAGGAAACGGTTCAGCCTGGGTTCTATACCCAGGAGTGGACTCGATATATGTTCGAAATCGATCTTCAAACTTGGCGCCGAATCAGGGAAGCTACGTGGGCTCCATATCGATCCAGAGAAAACATTGCCGACGAAGACATTGGAGCTCGTCTAATTACCCTCACTCTCAAACATAGCCCAACCTGGAATGCTTTCGAGAGGAATCGTGTCACTGTTGTGGACATTATTTCCCCTTTCACTCTTGATTTAGAGGGTTTCAACCGTCTTGCCCGTCCTATCAAGGACCATACCGACCCTTCAAGTCCGGCCGCCATCGATTCCAAGGAATTCTGGGCTTTACCAAATCTCAAAAATTGGTTGGAAATACACCACAAAGTAGCGTTGCGGACGTTGTGGCATGCCCTCAACATGAGCGCATTGGCTCGGGTGCGAATGGCCGCCAACCTTGCATTGGGTTTCAACGTGGAGTTGTTCCAGGTTTGTCGTTCTCCCCCTTTCAGTTGCATCGTGACTGACTCGACATAACAGAACCTGGGCGGATACGTATACTCTCGCATGGCGCAGCAACTCAAGAGTGCTTTTCTAATGTGCGCCCGTCTCATCACTGTCCAGCTATTATTTATTTAGCACGACGACCTAGGGCATCATTAAACGCGTTGCAGGAGCACTTCTCCCAGATGCAGCTGTCAACGACGCATTCAAGGATTACCAACTTCGCCTCCGAGCGGCATATCTTGTTCGACTTCTTGAGGCGGCTGCTGCGCGACGTGAGTGTAAATTTAATGACTGGACCCTACCTAGTGCTAACCCTGGCAGAATTGTTCTGAGAGCAATCACACGGTTTCAATAGGCGTATATGAAAGCATGAACCGAGATATACCCAGAATCGTCGTGGAGTTGGTTCGTACCTTGAAGGAACCGGAGGAATTGGGAGAGATCATGACATCTCGAGGATCAGAAGCGCAGAGGCTTCTGAATCTCTTCCAGGATGTGTGTGCCTTTGGATATTCCTCGATAATCGTCTATTTGAACTATTCACAACAGCTACTGGATCTCGACTCTTTTTCAGTCATCAAACCATTGATATTCAAGACCTTGGCGGCGCTTTCTCATGCATCAGGCCTGCATCCTCAATGCTTCCCCATCCCTGGGCTGCAAAAACTCGGTCACCAGGTCGCGGGCGGGGGGTTTGGAGATATATGGAAGGGACTGGTCAACGGCCAAAGTGTTTCCGTTAAAATCATGCGAATATTCCAGGAGCGGGCCATCGAGGCCGCCTCCAAGGTTTGCGATTGCCGATAACATCGACAACACCTCATTCATATACCGAACACAGGAGTTTGGACGAGAGGCCCTCATTTGGCGCCAACTTTCACACCCAAACCTGCTGCCCTTTTATGGGCTATACTATCTTGAAGACCGGTTATGTCTTGTCTCTCCATGGATGGAACATGGTAATATCTTGGAATTCTTGAGCAAGGATCCGCCGAATATAAATCGTGTGTCACTCGTGAGCCTGGTACTTCTTATTTGAACGTTGGCCTATGATCTTTCGTAGATCTTGGACGTTGCTCTCGGACTCCAATACCTTCATCAAGAGAATGTCATACATGGCGACTTGAAGGCGGTGTGTACTCCATATTGGAACATGCGATTCTCCGATTATATGTATAATGTGAATTCTCAGATCAATATCCTCGTAACACCTTCGCGTCGAGCGTGCATCTGCGACTTTGGTCTGTCGTAGTTTCATAATCGGATACTACAACCGTAACCTCGTACCTCATTTGTTGTAGGCCTCTCCTCGATCGTCAACGACATCACCTTGCGGCTCATCCATTCAACCACCAACGCACAACAAGGGACAGCGCGCTACCTGGCTCCCGAATTATTGCGATCCAACGGCAAGAAGCATTTCCTCTCGGACGTATACGCTTTCGCTTGTGTGTCTTATGAGGTAAGAGCGTCAACATTCACCTTTCAGTGGACTGAGTTATTATCGAGATATTGACGGGCAATGTTCCCTTCCACACCGAGAAAAATGACATGCTTGTCATGCTTCAAGTTCTCGAGGGAGTACGACCACCTCAACCGGCGGCATGCAGTGGAACCAGGCAGCTCAACAGTGTCTGGAAGTTACTTGAAAGCTGTTGGGAAGCCGACCCCCAGATGCGTCCAACCGCGGGTCAAATTGTTGAGCGGCTCGTTGACCCTTCGGTTGGGGCCAAAACCACCACATCCACAACGGACTGGGATGACCAGTCCACGTGCAAATTCCGTCGCTCGTTGCAGGACTGGCCTCTCCTGCCATCTGTAAACCAAATTGAATGCCGTCTTTTTGGTAACGGTCAGTTGGAACTTACCAGTTATTACACCTCGCTAACTCTTCTATGCAGAGGCCGCGCAAGGTAGCATATTGTCGCTTTGAGAAACTGGACTGAAACCCGCCTTAGCGTGCAGGCAATGTTTTCCGGCTCGTGAATGTTTCCCAGATCGTCGCAAAAGAAAGGTGTGTCTTCTGCTCGAAGTCCGATTTGAATGCTGAGCATTTCAGTAGATACTGAACCCAAGCGCCGGTACATGGGAGATAATTCAAACTCTCAAGAGGAGGATTTGCAGCCAGGGACCAAACGATCGAAAACCTCGCCGTCGGACTCCAGGAGTCAAAGAGGAACGAAACGTCGGATGGGGACTTTGTACTATCAGAATCCGTACAAACTTTCAAATTAACAATCCACTCGCCAATTCTAAGATGTATCGGCCAAAATATATACAAAAGTGGAGTCACTGGGGTTCACGGAGAGTCGGAAGATAAGGTGTGGTCGAAATCGAACCGTGGGAAGTTGAACTGATGGAATCATCGCCGATGCGTGCCGATTCCATTTCGGGAAGAAAGTCGACATCGGCCGAGACTTTGACTCACTCTTGAACGCGAAATGCTTGCCTATCCCTTGTCCCAGTTGCCATGTCTCGGCGCCTCAGATTTACCAAACTCGACGTGTTCACGTCGACTCCATACCTGGGAAACCCCCTTGCCATCGTCCATCTTCCGTCGGGAACTCAGCTCTCCCAAGCCGAAAAACTGCTCATCGCGCGCGAATTCAACCTCTCCGAGACTGTCTTCCTGCATGAGCACGACGCGGACACCGACACCGCCGCCCCCGTGGTCATCGACATCTTCATGACCACGGAGGAGCTCCCATTCGCGGGACACCCCACCGTCGGCTCAGGCTTCTACCTCCTCTCCCGCTTGGGCTCTGACCGCGATCAGTCGACAGTCACCCTGCGCACGAAGGCGGGCGACATCCCCGTCGTACCGGGTGCGGGGCGCGTGCGGCTGCAGGTGCCCGTCGATTTCAAAGAGCACCCTGCGCTCGCGCTCCCGGAGGTGAAGGTCGGGCAGCCACGCCTCGTGGATGCGGACTACGTGAATGGAATCAAGGCGGCGGAGGCGATCGCGTCGATCGTGAAGGGCATGACCTTCCTGTTACTTCCGCTTGCCTCCACCGATGCGCTCTCGCGTGCACAGGGCTACCCCACGCGGCTCTCGTTATCCGAGGCCCAACTCGGCGCGTGGTTGGGCGGGGGGTTCGTGGGTGTTTATCTGTTCTGCGAGGGGGCGGACGGTGTGGTGCGGACGCGGATGTTTGACGGGACACTCGAAGACCCGGCGACGGGGTCGGCGGCCAGTACACTTGGTGGATGGCTCGCGATAAGACGTGGGCCTGGCGTGCATACAATTGATATTGAGCAAGGGGTGGATATGGGGAGGAGGAGCGAGATACGGGTGGTGGTGGATGTTGGGGAGGATCGGGTAATTAAAAGTATCGCTTTGGAAGGTGCCGCTGTGCAGATCATGGAGGGTGTGCTGAATATCTGAAATACGTGGCCATCTATGTAGCCCAGCAAACTTGTGATACAAGTTGTACTATAGCAAAGCAATTCATTGTCACTCCAGAAAAGGCAAATGAGTTACCATAAACGGCCAAGTCCAAGTCGTTCTCGACAACGCTGAAAAGTAGGGCGAAGGACTACGGGCCTCCAGGCCAACCCATGGTGACTCAGATGGGAAGAATAAATCTCCGCGACGAGAGTGCAGACAACAGCAACTTCAGCTCGCATTGGGATAACCGATAAAAGTCGCGCCCAGACACGCTGCTCGCTGCGAGAAGGATAATTGGTCCTCTTCACGAGAGTGAAGGAAAAAGAAAAGGAATCGGCCGGCATAGATGATGCATGCGTATTGCCATGCTATCGCGAGCGAGTGAGTAGGGCCCCCGGAAGACAGATCCGCAAATATTGTCGAATAGAGGACATCTCATCCAAGCGACATGCCGAGTTAAGGCTGTGACGACCGGCGAGTGAGGCAGGCCAAATACGCCAGCGCTGCCTACATCGGAGCGCACTCGCGTCGACCCCGCCAGGCGGCCTAAATCGATGCTCACGGCGAGGAATGAAAAAGGACACGTTACGAGGCGAACGTGGAACGCCCTGCGCCTTGCTCCGCATACCCTCCTTCGCAGGGAATGCGCCCCGACGATCTCCACAGCAGATGAGGCCGGGTGGCTTTGCTTTGTCTTGGAAACGGGGAGCTCAGGCCGCGGTACCTTCGTTTCCGCGCTCGAGGCTTCCTGGAGCCGACCACGACGAATGGCAGCGGGGTTTACATTGACAAGATGTGTTCCAAACTTGAGCGGCAGTGCAGCAAGTGAGACCGAGGAGTCGGACACCTAACACGGCTTCGACCCTGTCGACACCGAAACGTCGATGCACCCGCGTGAATTGAGAGCGAGACAGGTTAACATTTTCAATCCAAATTCAAAGTAAGTGGTGTACACATCTATAAGCAGCTTTCTTCTTTCCCTTTCCTGTTACTTCCTCGCTCGCGTCCCGTCGAGGAGCTTCACTTCTTCCTCGTCGCATTGATGATATCGACAAACTCGGGCTTGAGCGAGGCGCCGCCAACGAGGAAGCCGTCGACGTCCGGCTGGGTGGCTGCGAGTGCGTGCGTCCGTCAATAATTTAGGAAAAGATGAAGATGAAAAGACACGCACAGAGCTCGATGCAATTCCCCTTGTTAACGCTGCCCCCGTAGATGATGCGCGTCTTCTCCGCGACGGCGGGCGAGACCGCGGAGGAGAGGAACTTGCGGATGTCGGCGTGGGTGTCCTGTGCCTGGGTCGAGGTGGCGACTTTGCCGGTGCCGATGGCCCAGACGGGCTCGTAGGCGACTACTATTTTGCTATCGCCGTATTATTAGCATTAGGCCGATGGTATGGAGGAAGATAAGAGGTACCTCCAGTCCGCCTCAGAGAGCACATTTACAACAGCCTGCAGCTGCTCCGAGCAGACCTTGGTGGTCTGGTTGGTCTCGCGCTGCTCGAGGGTCTCGCCGATGCAGAGGATGACGGAGAGGGACGAGGTGAGGGCCGCCTTGGTCTTTTGGGCGACGATGTCGGAGGTTTCGTGGAAGAGGGTACGGCGCTCGGAGTGGCCTGAGCGGTGTGTGAATAAGATTATACGCTCCATACTCATTCGAAGGGCAACCCACCGAGGATAACGTACGGAATCTCCGCGTCTTTGAGCTGCAGGGGGCTAGACACCGGTTAATTACCATCGATTTGCGAATACTCCTTGCGTAACACCAACCTAATTTCGCCCGTGAACGCGCCAGAGTCCTTGAAGTAGCAGTTTTGCGCCGCGATCTTGATCTCCTTGCGCAGGATTTCCTTCAGGGGGATCAGGTACAGCGACGGCGGCGACACGACGACCTCTACAGCCCGGAAACGTCGTCAATTGGATGAACTTGGAGCCTCGACACGAACTCGCCGACGGATGAATCGATGTCTGCCTGGTTGAGGAGGGTGGTGAGCGCCTTTTTCTCGGCGACCGAGTTTGGGTTCATCTTGAAGTTGCCTCCGACGAAGAATTGGCGAGTCATGGTGGATTGTGGTGGTGGGGTGAAGGAAAAGCGGGTGGATGGCGCGGTATCGATCGGATTTAGTCGGCGGTGACGCGACGGCTCGCTTTGGCTTTGTCCTGGCTGTCACTCGTAACTGTGACATTTATGGCTTGTCTCCTCCCACCACCTCGTCCGCATTATCGAATGGTTTGTCCTCCCCGTCGTCCACCCTCGCTCTATTTGACAGCCATTTAGCCGTTATAAACCCGCCCAAGGACCCTCGACGCGTACCTGGGCCGTACGCAAACCACGACAAACTGCCTGCAAATGGTAGGATTCTTCACGTCGTGTTTAGCGTTGCTCACCTTCTGCAGGACGACCTCACCTCACCCTACCTCACCCTGCTGGCCGCCCTCACATCAGTGTGCGTGCCGCTCTCAACCTGGACCGCCCACCGACCTCCCGACGCGCAATTGGGCCTGCGCACAGACTGACGGTAGCCTAGCCGCTGAATTCGACGCCGGTCTGCAGTAACACCCCCGACCGTCTTCGTGGGAGTTGCTCACTGGGGACGCGTGAGGCTCAGTTTGTTGTCACTCCGTAGTCGTAGTGAGCACCCCCCGAGGTTCTACCATGGTCCGGGTGGGCTGCAGGCTAGGTGTTCTGCTCCAACGGCTCAGTGCTGAGATTGCTTGCAAGCGCATGGAGAGTGGGGGCATCACGGCGGAGGGAACTTGCAACGTTGACTCTACTGTGCGTTTTCACTTTTCCATCCCTTGCCCATTCTTATCGCTATCCAGTTTTCTTCTCGTCGCGCGGTTTGCAGTAACTACATACATAACCTGTGCATCTCGCCTTTTTTACAGCGTCCGCAATCTATCTGACTTCGTCGATTCCCGTCCAAACTGGCCCACGACGTACCTTCGTCTTAACCCACCCATTATCATCCTCAAGCGCGTTCCCTCTTTTACCTGGGTCGGTTTGGATGCCTGTAGTGCTGGCCCTAATTTCCGTGAAGAGAACGACTCGCCCATTTATGGGAACTCATTTGCCTTCTACGGAATGACAGTAAATTGCCTTGTTCTGGTACATGGGCAGTTCGCCTTCGGGGCTTATAGATCCAGCACCCCTTCCACTGTCTGCACTGCGGCACCTTCCAACGCAATGCTCTCGGCCACCCGATCCTCCCAACATCCACCACAAACTTCCTCACGCTATTATTCTCTCCCCATATCGAGGTTATGTTACTGTGTATGCCGAGGGGCGCTTCGACGCGAGCCGCCTACCCAGCGTAGTCGCCGCGCCCGTCGCCGAATCCTCCAGCGTCCCGTAAAACATGCGCGGGTGGACTCGCCCATCGGCGTCCTCATAAAACAGGTACACCACGACAAAGGTCCCGGCCAACACTATGCACCCATCTGCTCCGCGGGGTCATCCGGGAGGCCAAGGCTCTTGGGGTCCGTCTGCGCGCGCGAAAGCGCGCTGGGAGAGGCGAGCGGGATCTTCCCCTTGACGAGCGAGACCACTTGCTCGGGCCTTCAAGCCCGTCAGGTAGTCCGCGTCAGCGAGGCGCGGCTGCCCGTTCTGACAGTCGGGACTCAGGGTAGAGAAGGTCCCGTGCGCCTTGAGATCGATGGGCACCTTCAAGCGGGTACGACCTGGCGCCCCGCGCATGACGGGGATATCGCCCGCCGTGAAGCGCAGAGTGATCGTATCGCGCTCCGTCGCGCGCGAGACGAGGTAATAACCCGGACCGACGGTGGGCTGCCCTGCGAGCGGCAGCTCCGCCGTGGTGAGGAAGATGCGAGGACGATGGGGGCCTTCACGTTCGCGTCTGCGTCGGGTTCACGGAGGGATATGCTCCCGGAGACGTAGCAGCATAAAAGTAAAGCAGCGCGCGCGACAAGCCTGCGATTGAGAGTTTTTGGCTTGGGAAAGCCGGGCGCGAGAGATGCCAAACGAGGGTGACGCAAGCATGAAGCGAACGCGCGCTGAGACAACGAAGGCGTAAAGGCAGCAGATAACATTCAAGATATACGCCAAGAAATCACGATTGCAAGACATCGTGCCGCAACAACGCCTATCGCATCGCATTATTCTTCAGTCTTTCGGCCCGCGCACAAGATTTTATGTGCTTTTGCCGGAGGCAGCTTTGGTCGACACCTTGTGCGCGAGTATAAGGTCCGCGGCGAGGTCCTTCCAGAGGGTTCTGACGATCAGGGCAGGGACGACGATCCAGAGACTGTGCAGGCATATATCATCAGATCGGCTCCTGCTCCCACTCGAAGGGAGAAGTAGAAACGGGGACTTACCCGCCGGGAATGATCCAATATTGAATTAACACGGGGATAGTATTGTGTCCGACCGCACAAAAGTTGCAGTAGTACTCCTGCGCCCAGTAGAGCACGGTCTTGGAGAGCGTCATGGTGGCGCCGGCGAAGCCCAAGAGGGGCGCGGGCGGCCATTGTGCGATGTGCGCGGTATAGACGTAGAGGATGTTGAGGATGAGTTCGAAGATGTTGAGGAGCGCTGTGTTGGCCTCAGACGTGAGCCGCCTCCTCGGGGGCAAGGTGGCAGAAGGAGTAGGAGGACGTACACTGTGCGTTGGGGAACCCATCCCCGCGCTCGAGCGTTGGGATACCGTATACCTGAACCGCGTCAGACCAGAAACGTCCCCGAGCTAGATACGCACGAGATCAATCTATAAGACGGATGTCGTCAGTTCTGGACTTGAGAGCGACGCCTTCGCAGACGAACCTTCTGATAAAGAGCATACGGCGCCCAAAACCAATTCAAATCCCCGCCCTCCATCGATCGAGGCCTATAACGCGTTCAATCTCAGCGTCGCGGCGCGTTCGTTTTTTCATCGTACCGCAGGAAGCAGTAGCCGATGTCCCATAGAATGATCTGTGTCCGTCAGAGGCGGCAGGGAAGACGGGTGAAGTGAAGTGCGTACGGGGAGGGTGACGAGGAACCAGGCGGATATCCAGGTGTGCGTCTTGAGGGACATGGGCAAGGACGAGACGCCGTCGCGATGACAAAGCGTCGTACGTTGCTTCTTCACCTACTTATTCATTCGAGTTATCTCCTCGGGTGCCTCGCGGAGCGCTGAGCAGTGAGCGCTGAGTCAATGACTATGCGGTGAGCAAAAAACGGAGCGGAGGCTCTCACACTCCGGAAACTCCTTGCGGCGATTTACATCTTTGGGATCCCTAAAATGTCGGAGTTTGCGGAGTGCCACTGGTAGACTGAGAGGCCACGGACAACGGACGCGTGTGAGTGCAGCAGATAAATAGCATTCAAGACAGACAGCGGGGTATACAACTGCAGAAAGATATCTTGTACAAGCACCGTTTTTGCCGCCATCGGATACACACGATTTTAGGTGCTCTTGCCCGACGCAGCCTTGACGGAGGACCTGTGTGCGAGGGTGAGGTCCGCGGCGAGGTCTTTCCAGAGGGTGATGACGATGAAAGTCGGGACGACGATCCAGAAACTGTTTGTCGCGAGAACGTGAATAGGAGGCGGAAATTCGAGAACGCGTACTCACCCGTTGGGAATGATCCAGTACTGAATCAAGTCGCGGACGGAGTTGTGCCCCACCGCGCAGTAGTTGCAGTAGTACTCCTGGGCCCAGTAGAGGATTGTTTTGGAGAGCGTCATGGCGGCGGCGGTGAAGCCCACGAGGGGCGCGGGCGGCCATTGGGCGACGTGTGCGGTGTAGAGGTAGAGGATGTTCAGGAGGGTTTCGATGACGTTGAGGAGAGCTTTGAGATACTCAGTTTCCAGGACACGAAAGTTAGAGGAAAAAAACCCACACTGGGCGTTGGTGAAGCCATCGCCGCGTTCGAGGGCGGGTATTCCGTATACCTGAGTCCAGTCAGTCCGGGCACCAATGCGGAGAACGTAGAAGGGCAATATTACGCACCAGATCCACCTAAAAGAAGGACGTTAGCTTCGACTCATTCTAAAGCCTTCCTTGCACATACGTTTTGGTAAATGCTATACGGCGCCCAAATCCAATGCAAGTCACCGCCCTCCATCGAGCGGGGCCTACAGCGCGTCCGTCAGCCGTGTCGTCGCGTGCGAAGCCAATTTTTGCGCACCTCATGAAGCAGTACCCCACATCCCAGAAAATGATCTATTTTCCGTCAAAAAATGGGCCATAGACGAGGAATGAACCGTACGGGGACGGTGAGGAGGAACCAGGCGGATATCCAGGTGTGTGTCTTGACGGGCATTGGTGGTCGCAAGAAAGATGGTTCGATGTCTTCCGAGTCGCCATGCGTGGGAGAGTCACATGTTTCACTGCCACCTCCTGCCATCCGCAACCACCAAGTCCAAATTCAGTCTGAATCCGAAATGAGGACGGGCTGGATGTGTTCACCTCTTCTGCGACTCCGGCGATGTTCTCTGCGCGGTTTTCGATTTTTCTGGCCCCCAGAGGACAATTTTCGGACGATTGGCTCGATTTGCGACATGTATGCAGCGGATAATATGGGCAGGGTCATTGCGTGGCGAGGAGGATGGTGGTGGAAGAGACGAACAGGTGGATTGACTGCCCTTTTAGACGTCCATGCTTTGTACACGACTCGCAGCACAACGACAACGCAAGCCTACAACGTGTCTTTGTTTCAGCCTGGCCTCGGTGAGCGCTGTGAACCGATGGTTCCGGGCTGGTACTCTCCTGGGACCTTGGTGCTTCGACGATGCCAATGGTTAGCGGATTTGGTGTCCCTCTACACCCACACGTCTACTTGATCTTCCCTCCCTTCAATACGAGTGCTTCATAACGCTTGCTCGACAAAACCGCCCAAGATTCTCGACTCCTTGCTCAAGTCAGAAGAAGAACAAGGTGAGTTCAAGTCTTCTGGGATCGAAATATCCCTGCTTGCAAGTTGGTCGGTGGGGGCTCTTGGATTGGGCAACGATGCGTCGTCGAAACGGCCTTGGTTTTTGGTTTATATTTCAAGCTCGACAATGGACTCGGACGGCGACGGTTAGCCAGGGAATTAGCCCACCGGCAGCCAGCGTCCTCGGCTTACCCAATTGTGCATGCCTTTTACTATGGCTAGCGTCTTCGACGATACTTACTATTCACAGCTTTCGATCCAGACTTCATTCTGGCAGCTACGCTGTTTCCTGCAAGAAGAATTGACCCATATCGTTTGCGTTCCAGTCGGCCAGAAGTCGACGCGTCTATTTACCTCGTGTTTCTGAAGGAAAATCCCTCCAGGAACGCCGTTGGCAGAAAGGGGACTCTTGACGATCCCTTCCAAGTTCCAGTGTGTCTTTCTTTCTTTCCTGCCTCACAACTAAGCCATATTAAAGCTGGGAACGTGCGTCGTAGGCATTGCAATAAAATTCACGTTGCCGACGATCATGGGTCTCTTCGACTGTCTTCGAGGTTAGATTCCTGAATCAGTGGCGCTGAGACTTTGTCGTCGACTGTCCATCACCTGTCCGATGGTAGATACTCCTGTTCAAGCTGTTCCTGTACCTGGGGTGCTTAAAGGATTCCACAGAATCGAAGGGCCATCCTTTACGCATCTCCACCTATCCCGAGCTCTTCGTCGTGAACTCCAATGACTCGTTGCTCAAACTTGGCTCAAACTTGGGCGGAAGCAAACCATCAAAATCACCGGCCGACGTTTTGACGCGCCTATGTGCTCTCCTTCCCAAACAAGCAACTATTTCAGATTCAAACAATGATGTGTCGAGCGAAACGCGTTGCAGTATCCTGGAAATCATATGTGAACGCAAAAAAACGAATCGACTCTTGCCACTTTGTCTGTGCGTCGAGCGAATACCGCGGGCCCTGGCTCTCACAGAAATCCGGCACAAGTCTCAGCCAACCTCGAATTACCCAAGCTGTCATGGCGACTATAATAAATCCAAGCCTCCTCAAACTCGGATCATCGTATCAGATATCTCAGCCCAATGGAGCTTCATCGTCACTGCTCCAGAAAATCCGGCGCGCAGGCGGCAAATCTCCCACATACAGGGCCTTCATCATACCCTCGACCGCGCCAGAGTCACCGTCGATGAGGAGGCCAGCACACAGAGTCGCGGGCCCAGAAAAAAACTCATCACATTCTTTTTGGGCGACAAAGATGTTGTCACTTTGTCGAGTTACCGCAACGGGACGAGCAGTCCGCGCCCCTGGTTCCTGACGGGATCCCGGCTGCTATTTAAGGTCCGCCCAAGAATTTGCGACGTTCGACGTTATCCCCCAACTCCCCATAATGCGTCTGCAAGCTCTCCTCACCGCCTTTGCCTCTGTCGCCGTCGTGTCTGCTTCTGCTTCAGCCGAGCACATTAAGGTGCGTCTTGTTGACGTTGCCAGTTCCGAGAGAAGCGCATGCTCAATTACTTTCTGTATAGCGCGATCCCGTTGGTCCGGTGGTTCGTCGTCCTCTGGTGGTGAATATAATATAGGGTGGATGCTCAACTGTTCCCAATTCAGGCCAACGGCGCTCCTGGCTGGAAGCGTACCCCTCCCGTCGCCAACGGCGCACCGGGCTGGAAGCGTACTGCTCCTGTCGCTGACGACGGCGCGCCTGGCTGGAAGCGCACTCCTCCCGTCGCCAACGGTGCCCCGGGGTGGAAGCGCGATGTTGACGATTCTCCTGAGTGGAAGCGCGATGTCGACGACTCACCCGAGTGGAAGCGCACCCCTCCCGTCGCCAACGGTGCCCCGGGGTGGAAGCGCGATGTTGACGACTCACCTGAGTGGAAGCGTACTCCTCCCGTCGCCAACGGTGCCCCGGGGTGGAAGCGTGATGTTGACGACTCACCCGAGTGGAAGCGCGCTCCCGGTGCTCCGGGGTGGAAGCGGGATGTTGACGATTCTCCCGAGTGGAAGCGCACTCCTCCCGTCGCTAACGGTGCCCCGGGGTGGAAGCGCGATGTTGACGACTCACCTGAATGGAAGCGCGCCAAGACTGACGCGCCCGGGTGGAAACGACACGAGTCACGGGCTGCGCGTATGGTACGTTCGACTGCTCGGCCCTCGTTTCAATACTGACCTGCGTCTTCCCGCTCAGCAAGCGCGCGCTGAAGCTCCAGATGCCCCTGAGCGGTAATAAACACTGTCATCGTGGGTGTAAGTCGTCCTGTTGCTACCATCCTAGCCATTGAAGCTCATCCTCACCTAGGCCTGGGATTCTGCTGCACTCTGTGCGCACCCCACAACTCAACGACAACTCTACCCACTATCCTTCAATAACCTGTAAAATCTCCTCCGGTTTACTCAAGCTCACAATGGTCTAATCTATGTTACCAACCTATCGTTATTTCGTGATTTATTGTACACTCATTTGAACCTCGCCAAGGAGTATTCACGTCTCTTTGGTCTCAATTTGCGTCCCTGATCAACCGCCCTCTCGCACAAGGTTGAACAATTGGCCTTTCACCTTCGAAGTCCACCATTCAACGCGTCGATTAAGGTTTAAGCTCTGACGCAGCGATTTTCAGCCTCGCCGTGCCAATTTTCGGCTTAGACGCCAATTTTCGGGACATTATATGACACTGACAGCGAATTGAACACCCGTCCACGGTTAATTGCAAGGTTCTCAAATTTTGCGGGACGGATTCAGTCCGATTTGCGCGCCCACTCGCGCCCACTCATGTCTCTTCTTCCCCGACCATGACCGTCCAACATTTCAGTGAGTCGGCGCTGCTCGATAGCGATGGCTGTTGGCTCAATTACTGTGCGGAAGCATTCGCCAAATTCCGGTCTGGAATTACGTCCGAGGAAAAGGAAGACGCGTTTCGTACAGTGTATCTGCTGCTTGCTGCGGGTCTCGCCATCCCTGGATTCAACGGATTCAAAGTTGGACCGCCCATTTCGCGGAAGGGTGCCAGAGGCTATGAATTCGGTACTGCTGTGGTCTTTCCTTCTATTTGCACAACGTTTTTCATCATCGTCTCAGCAATCACCGTCGAATTCCAAGACCTCCAAGCTTTCCAGTACGCGGTGTCTCTGCAATATCCTGTCGAAAACAAGGCTCATCGCGTTCAGTGACTACGTTCCGCACGCACACCACCTTCTGTATGCCCTGATTCGTGCTCCTTGCCTCGATATGGCTCACCGACAGATCCTGTTTAGTGTCTCCGATTTTATCAACAGTTTCTCCGAAGGTGTTTGCGGTTTCTTCTCGTTTCAAGGACATAATTCCAAGACGTCTTCCAAGGAACACCTTTATCGTATCAAATTGACACCACCCGAGCTGCGAAATTATAATCCACCAATCGCTCAGTCGAAGGTACGTGGGTTTATCTGAAGCAGAGCCATAATGACATGTCCAAAAGTTGCAATTATCTTGTACGAATGACGATTAAGAAGAACATTAACATCTAGCATATACACTACAACCTGTAAGTCTACAAATCTACCTATTCAAATCCCTATTTGATTCTATACCGTTTCAAGCTCCGTTTTGCACCGCTCGCAGACGCAGTCAAAATACCAATTGGCGGACAAGTAATTCCTTCTTTCGGCCACGGGGTCCTTGATGTCGATGTAGTTGGTGCAAAGCTCTTCGCCGATGGCAACGTCTCTAGTTGTATAGAATAATAACGCGCGCCCGGCCCTCTCTTTGCGGACGTTGGGGGCACAATCTGCGCGTGTCGAAATCAGTAGCTACTCAGCGTGGTAATATAAATCGACCCACCATGATTGAAATATGACGCAGAGACATACATACTCCACCCCAGCATCTCACTGTCGCCCTCCTCGTTCATCTCGTACATGCCGAATACATTTCCCGCGTCTCTGGAGAGAATTGCGCGCACCATCTCCGAGGTCGCGAGATACGGCGCGAGGGCCGGGACGGAGAGGACGACGCGGCGGACGAAGAGGTAGACGCGGAGGTGCGACGCGAGGGCATGGGGACGGCCACGGATGTACTGGAGCTCGTTATTCTGCAGCTCCAAAAGGTCCGTCCAGGAGTTGAGCAGAGGCGGCGTCTGCGTCGTCGAGTCCTCGGCATAGCGCCTCACGACGGCAGACAGGATGAATCGCACATTGTCGAGCTCCATTTCCGAGAGGACAGGCACGGTGGTCGGCTGTGCGTCTCTCGCAAGAGAGCCCTTCTCCGCGGCGACCCACGCAAGATCGATCATCTCCTGCGAGATGTTGACCGGCAGCGCAGGGTAGACCGTCTTGTCTGCGTCGGAGCGCTTGTCCATACTCTTCGCAAGCTTGTCTACGGCGCTGTTGATCGCCCCCACCAACTGCCCGACGGTGTCATCCTGAGCCCAACCGTCCCGACATGTCTCGCTACAGAACCAGATGCCGGTCCCTGCCTCCAGCTTGAGGTTCCACGTGTTCCGACGCGCATCGAAAGCGTACGCAAAGCATAGGCCGCAGACCTCTTTGCGGAAGACGCGGTAGATTACTGAGGCGTAAGGCGAGGAACAGGTGTGCAGGAGAGCGCCCTTGGGGATGTCCTGGACGGCGAAGAGACCCCGGCCGCCGTACCAGGTATCCTGTCGGCGAAATGGAATCGAATCCATTCGCTATATCGGAGTCGAAATCATCTTGGAGAGGATGTTAGGAGGAGGCAGAAAACGGATCGCACCCGTCGGAGAGCGTCGTCCGCTAAACATAACAGGGACAAAGTCAAAAAAATACTGCTGCGAAAAAATCAGCGCTAGGTTCAAAGGCTGAGGATGTGAATATATCGTATACCGGTCATTTGAAGAGGCTTCGGGTGAAATTCCCTAATATTTGAGGGCCCCGTACTTGAGCTGGTCGCACACGTACTAGACAGGCGGTAGATACAATCGGCTTGTTGCAAGAATACTAGACGCAGATATAAGAGAGTAAGCAATAACGATACACGCAAGAATCAAGTACATTTCAATTTGTTCGTCTTCTTCAATCACTCTTCACCTCCGCCTGCGCTCATCATCATCGCTCACCGACCCCCCCATCCCACCGCCACCAGCGCAAGCAACCCAGGTACCACAACGGGCCGCTCACACTCCCTCAACACGTCCCCCAAGATCTCCTCCGCCGCACGCAGCCGGAGATACTCGTCCGCAACGCGCAGCGCGAGCTGCTTCACCGCATCGTCCAATTGCGTGCCTAGGAAGTCGTCAGCACCATGAAAAGAATGCAAGACGAAAGAAATCCTCACTCAGCCCGAGCATGGGAACGGTAGTCGCGGAGAGCACGGCTAGCTGCCCGGCGACGGCGCGCCCGCGTGCAGCTGCGGCCGCGATGTCCCGCCGCGTGGCGTGGTACTCGCGGGTCAGGCGCGCGACGATGGACGAGTTTCCGCTCTCCACATTCGTCTTCATGCTACTCGTCGGAGGGGGCGTCGGGTGGTGGCTGAACGCGGGAGGGGGCTCGGGACCATAGTACTCCGGAGACCTTTTCCTCTGAATGGCATTCAACGGTCAGCTGTGGGCGGATGAAAAAGAACGAAGAGTTGAGACGTACGGGAGGCGAGCGCGAACGATTACCGCCGTACGTTGCCCGGCGACCCCGTCTGTAGGAGTCGTCGTCGCTTCCGTAGCTGGGGGAGCGTGAGCGCCAGGTTCTTCGTTTATAGCCCGGGGAACTAGAGCGAGAGGCATTTCGTCGTCGGTAGGGCGGTGAACGAGAACGAGAGGACGCGCGTCGATAGTGTGGCGAGGGGGAGCGGGAGTCGTTTCGTCGGTATTTCGGCGACCGGGAACGAGAGCGCGAGCGAGAGGGATAGGAATACCCAAGCGAGGGCGACCGATCTTTCTCGCCCTTGAAGTAACTGCGTGGGGAGCCGTTGTAGCGCGCGAGCGGCCGGCGCGGGACGTGCCAGTTGTTCACGGCGGGTAGGGAGGGTCGGGGGCTCCTCACGTGTTGCCGCTTCGACTTTTGCTTCGGCTTCGGCTTCGTGTCGCTCTCCAGCGCCCTGGGGGATGGGAGTGGCGAACAAAGTCGAGGATGAGCCCGGGATGAAGGTGGGCGACCCGGCTCAAAAGATTCCTCGAGCGTCATGTGGACGCTGTATCCGCTCACTCGTCAGATAGGAACTCCGCGAATTGGCGGGAAACACGCACATGGAGCGACCAGACTTCAGGGTTTGCACATATGCCGACTCTTTGAGCTTGAACGAGCGTCTGGCTGCCAGGTGCTCCACATCGAACGCACGGATGATATCGGTGAAGAGTTTCTGGGAGGCAAGTCATCTACTGTAGGAGTGGACCCAGCAGATAGATGTACCGAGCCATCATATGTACTCCAAAAGAACTCTATACCTTCCTTCGTGGGGAGACGGATGTTTACGGCGGGTGGGTGAGGCAATTTGAATGGATCGCAGTCTGAGCGTAAAGCTGCAGCCATTTGGGAATTATCGAGTGTCATGAGCCAGGCCGCCTTGGAAGGCGTATATTCGATGCGCATCGTTAGCTTGAGCCACATATTGGCATTGAAACAGAGATTCAAGGACGGCAATTGGTGGGAGGGAAGAAAGCGAGAACAACGTGATCGCGAATCAACGATCAATTTCGAGTCTCCTCCGCCTCGATAGCACTCCGACTGCGAATTATGCTCCTCCCGAATCTGAGGTCTCTTCTGCGTACCGGTCCCTGAAGTATCTCACAAATGCTCGGCAATCGACGTCAACAAGCCTAATTTCTTTTGCACATAAATATCCGCGGCTTACCACGTCGCGTTCATGGAGCCAAGAGTCTGCCCGAGGTAGATTAGATCGAATTCCCTCGAACCTCGTCAGAGGCAGAGCAGGATTGTTTTCTCCCGCAACAAGGAAGTCTCGCAGTTGTCGAGGGATTCACGTACTTGTAACACTGGATCTACGGGGGTTAGACAGGCTCGTAGAATCTGGCGTTCTCTTGTTCGCGGTCCATCCCACTTACGACCCCTCGGAGTCTCCAGCTCGAGAAAGACAACGAGAACAAGGACAAAACGCGGAAATTATTATTATTCGCCCGATTACACTGGCAGAAGCGACGTCTTGAACCTTGCAATCGGTGGTTTGTAAGGTAAGGCTTGTCGGATGGTATTCTCAACGAGATATTCACGGTCTCGTCCAGCCACAACATCTTCATCCCCACGAGCCGAATTGGAGTCCAGACGACCCTCCTCTCCACAGGAATCGATAGGGCGACCTCCCTACGCCGCGTTTACGTCTGGGTTGTATACTGTAACTTCAACCGAAGATTCGGGGTGTTCTTTCTCGGTAACTCAATTTGACTACTTGAAGCTAGATATTGCCTTTCTCGCCAACTTCTCGCCTCTAAATCGACCTAGAAGACCACGGTTTTTTCCAACTTGTATTCGTGGTTGAAATTTGGCATAAAATCGGGCGGCACGAAGAAAAAGCAGTTTGATGCATGGGTTCAAGTGAATTTTCTGCTCTCTCGCCGCACTCAGGCCGCTCATAAAGTGTCGCGAGCGATGGAAAATTGCTCGCAGGGATTACCTGAATTTTACACTTTGTTTGAACCTACTTTGCGTGGATCAAAATTGATTTGCTTCTCTAACCGTGACCACAACCACTGCCAGCTCTTGCCACAGCTCTTCAAGCAAGAACCTGCGATCCAGCTCCTTTCGTAACCACACCTGCCTGCCTTTCGTGCGTCCAACACGCTAGCGCTCTACTGCCCCGTTTCAAAAAACGCGTGAAAGGGTCGACGTCTTGCGCATAATTGTTTCCGCATCCGCTGCCAAAAGCTGTGAGTTGCCATCGTACATACCCATCTCTCTCTCTCTTCGCCGGGGTCAAAGGACCAAAATAAGCCCTGGCACCAGTACGATAAATTTGGAGGGAAAATCATTGCCGTGATTCCGAGGCTGTACGTTGGCGTTGGACGAATGCGGCGGTACGCCATGGTCTTCGCGCTCTTGGCTGCTCGCAGACGACGCAACCTCATGCCAGCTCGCTGTCGCTGTAGAGCCTCGCCTCGTTGGCCCCGTTTTCCGTAAATGAAGGGATACCGGGTCCAAAGCCACCCCAAATTAATCCCTGCTAATTTTGGAGCCTTGTCGGGCTGACGATAAATAGCAGACAGATCCGTGCCACGCATTGTCCTCCCACTTACGACCCTCCAGAGTCCGCAGCTCGAGAAAGACAACGAGAACAAGGACAAGACGCGGAATTTATTGTCCGCTTACATAACAATAGGCGATCACTGTGATTTCACCGTTCTCCTCCTCCTCCCTTCACTGTCGGCCCTCCATGACCACGACACCATCCTCACTCTTTATTCTCTTACTATGTCTACCCTCCTTGATGCTGCCT
Organism: Mycena filopes; assembly: GCA_029281495.1. Classification (NCBI taxonomy): domain Eukaryota; kingdom Fungi; phylum Basidiomycota; class Agaricomycetes; order Agaricales; family Mycenaceae; genus Mycena; species Mycena filopes. The sequence goes on along the minus strand of JARIHR010000089.1, from coordinate 210,903 downwards.
CGCCCCGCGCTCGCCCTTGCCACCTCTAGGAGGTCACCAAGTTCTCTGCTCGACCAATTCTGGCCTAGGAACCGACCAAACGCGCCCCGGAGCGAGCCCGCCGCGGGATATTTCCCACCCGCAGACGCGGGGGGCGACATGCTGACCGTGCGTCATCTGGCCCCCGTCGCCGCCTCGCGCGCTGTCTCACACATACATACCCACAGCAAGCCCCAGGGACATTCCCCCCAGCCGGCGAACCTCTCAACGTCATCCTCGCTGGCTCCTCCGACCCCGCTGTGCTCATAGACTCTCAGCAGAACGGCGGCATGCGCAATTTCTTCCTGTGCGTTGCTGACGAGGACCGTATGTTGTGATCATCCAGACTGATGCGTTCTGCAGCGGCGTCGGGTTTGCGAGCGAGTGCCTCGGCCAGCACGAGGGGGCGCCGCAGACGGCCAACCTCGGCGACGGGAATGGATACGGTACGTCGTCGTGGAGCCACCTGCCCCTGTGCAGCCAAATGCTAATGCTAACTCCGCCTTGACAGTTAACGAGACGGCCGTCCTGCGATGGGACTATGGCGACCCATCGCTGGGGACGTGCGAGGAGACGATAAAGGGCGGGAACCACTTCCGCTACTGGAGGCAGAACGGCAAGGATGCAAACAGCAGTGCCATCTTCATGGCCACATCGTACGAAATGCCCATTGCGCAAGGCCACAACATCGTGGTCAACGGGTACAATCTGGGGCGGTGCGTATTCTGCTCTTACCCTCCCCCCCTCTCCTCCGTCTCATGCGCTGCCTGCCCTCCTAGTGACTGGCTCGTGGGGAACATCACGCAATCCCCCATCGACACCGACTCGCTCACCAACACCTCCACCTTCAGCGGCACCGTCGCCTATGCCGGATTCGTCTACTCCACGTCCATCTCGTACGTCTCCGGTCTCCTCGCCAACACCAGTATCGGCGTGAACCACAACAACACCGTCGGCATCGGGGGCAAGAACGCGCTCGATGGGCTGGTCGCTGTGCTGGACGTGAAGATCACTACGACACCCGCGAATGCGACCAAGCCGTCTGCGTGAGTCTCTCCCTCCCTGCGCGCCCCCGTTTCCCGACAGCCACTGACGTCGTCGGTCTATATCTTTCTTTACAGAGCCCAGAAGACTGCCGCCACGCCGACACCGCTTCACGGGCTGATACCGACGACGCTCCTGTTAATACTCCTCGGAGCGCTCAGCCTGTAGACGGACGGTCTTCGGGCGTGCGGTGGTGTACATATAGAGAGAGGATCGGCGCGGGCGCTGGCATGGACCAAAACTTACGATTGTTACTGACACGAAATAGATACCCATGCATGCATGCACGCACGAGTGTACCCCCAACGTTGTACATATATCATCTACATATCAATCAATCCAATCTAATCGACTCGTGAGGTGGAAAGGCAACGAGGGAGGGGTCTCAGTTCGTGGGTGCGAGGTATTTTGGGGCATGGATACTCGCGCCAGGTACTGCGGGGGAGTTCTCATGCCAGCCAGCCAAGCAGGGCTCGGCCGGGGGCACGACGATGCTCAACTTCTGGAAGTATATACGGGGAACCAGAATTTAACCATGGGCCCGTGTTTTTTCGCCTTCGAGCATTCACCAGATAACGCGGTCATGTGACCAATCATCAAATCATTTTCAAAAAAAAAAAGGAAGCTTGACGCCAGGCAAATAAATCCGCTAGGCTCTGAAAGCGTTTTAGTAACAGTGCTCATTCATTCACATCGTGCGACTATCTCAACAATAATTAGAACAGGAATAGCGGCAATATAACGGAATTAAGGTAACTTCGAGAGTTGTCTTCCCATCCCTTCAGCTCCTTCGCCCCGCTCACTGGCATCCTCACGTACAAACCATCGCACACCCACCCCCATCCTCACCACCCCACACACCCCCAAGCTTAAGCAGCTCCGGCACCACCACCGGCTCCTCGCACTCCCTCAGGACGTCCGCGAGAATCTGCTCTGCCCCGCGCAGCTTCCCGCGCTCCCTCGTAATGCGGAGCGACAGCTGCTCCGTTTGTTCTGCAACGTCCAGACCCGAAGCCGCTGCTGCATTGAATGAATGAACTTGGGAGTACGTGACGTACCGCAGAACGAAATGGCGGCGCTTACCCGCAAGAACATAGGACCCCGCGCCGAGACGCAGGAGCTCGCTCTCGACGATGCGCCCCCGCACGACGGCGTTCGCGATGTCCCGCTGTGCGGTCTGGAATTCGGCCAGGAGAGACGTGACTCCCGAGTGCATGATCGTATTCGTCGGTGTCGGTATCGGGGCAGTAATGAGGCTCGGGCTGGGGCTGCGCATGGGCGTGGGTGTGATCTCAGGCTGGAACGACGGCGGTGCCGGTCCTGCGCTTCCGCACACGTCGAGGGATGTAGAGGTAATGATGGGCGGGACCGTAGCTTCGGGGGTATAGTCGACCAAGTGCAGGTCCGCGGGTTTCGATGTCGGGGCAGGCGGGGATTCGGGGCCATGGTGCACGGGCGTAGTGGATCTAGATTCAGAGGTGCGATCCGGAGGCGGCTCGGGACCATAGTACAGCTTATGGGTGGATGCGGGGGGCGCTTCGGGGCCGTAGTAGACGTCTGGGGACGGAGATTTGTGGGGGCGGTTGCGGTTCTGGGGAAGTACATATCATATTAATTGCGATTGCAAGAGGACTCGGGGAATCGGACAGACGTGTTCAACGGACAAGGTAGGTATATCGGTGTCGTCGCGCGCGGGTGGAGGCGGCTCAGGGCCATAATACATGTTCGAGATGGATTTAGTCGGGGATGGGGTGTCAGGGTGTCGCTCCCTCTAACAAACGACGGCATTAGCATCATTGTCCGAAGAGTAGAGTAGACGTACGGTGAAACTTCCGTATCGCGGCGAGGCGCTACGACTAAACGACTGCCCCGCCAGGCTGGACCCATCCCGGCTACTCTTAAAGTAACTACGCGGGAACAGGTTTCCGGCGAGAGGCGAGTCGTCCCTGCGGTCTCGTCCGTACCTGGGCGACGACTGCCCTGGCGAGCTGGATCGCTGCCGCCTGCTCTTGAAGTAGCTGTGCGGCGAGCTGGGGTAGTGCACGAGCGGCCGCTCGGGTATGTCCCACGGCGCGTAAGCGTGCCCTCGCCTCGACCGCACCCTTCGTCCCGAGGGCCGAGACTGCAGTATCGTCAGTACATACCCAAACCTAAAGCGCCGAGGTCACCTACACGTCCGGTAGCAGGGAGCGGCGAGAGACTGCGTCTGGACGAGGACCTCGGCAGGGAACCATCTCTATCATTGGGGGGCCTCGGGGAACTGGCTCTGCCGCGACGTTGCGAGGAGTCGACTCTGTCTCGAGAGCTATCTCTGTGGTTTGCGCGCCGCGGGGAGCTGTCTCCATCTTTCACTCGACGACGACGCTTGGAGGCGCCGTTTTCTTGAGAGTTGTCTCTATCCTTTGTGCGCCGTGGGGAACTGCTTCTGCTTCGATGTCGTTCTTTATCGCGACGTTTAGAGGAGCACTCTCCGTTGCGACGTCGCGGAGAACTGTCTCCGCCGTCCCGACGCTTTGAGGGACCGTCTTGGTCCCGATGCTTGGAGGAATTTCTCTCGCGACGCTTCGCAGAGCGGGATTCGTCTCGACGCCTGGAGGAACCAACTCGATCCTTTGCGCGCTTGGGAGACCCATGCCTGTCGTGCTTCGAGGAGTCCGGGTCTCGTTCTCGTTCGCGACGTTTCAGAGAGCGGGAGCGTGATCTAGACGTATAAGCACGGCGGGGCGATGCCGACCGCGTGTCCCTTGTGTTCTTGAAGAAGCTGCGCGGGGAGCCGTTATAGTGCGTGAGCGGCCGGCGGGGGACGTCCCAGTCGCTCTTCGGCGCGCTGAGTGTGGGGACAGGCGGACTCGCTGCGCGGTATTCCACCGGCTCGAGCTTGTATTCTACCGGTTCGAGCTTGACTGTGGCTGGGTTCTTTTGCTGGAAGGGGTTGGGGGGGAGGTGCGCGGGCGCGGGTGGGAGATGCAGGAATGAGTGCTGGACGAGGGGTAGGAGGCGCCAAACGGGAACTGAGTGGGGTGGGGGACGCAGAATCGGGGGAGCGGGAGGGGTGAGGCGCAGGAGGAGAGGTGCGGGTGGCAGAGAGGGCGCAGGTGGAGGGGGAGGTGGCCTGTTATCGAGCGACATGTCCTTTCTATCACCAACCCTGAGTACTATCTTGAAACGACGAGGAGAGACGTACACTGAACACTTTCGCATTATGGCAATGACCGCTGCTGTTCTCCTCACAAGAAATTTGCCAACAGCGAGCGAGTCTGCGCTGAACATCCGCATCACCAAGAAGAAGACCTCCTGCGTGTCGCCAGTTCTCGTCAAACTCGCACAAAAGCATGCAGGTGCACTGACCGACCCTGGAGGCACGCTCCAGAAGAGTTCAACGCCTTCCTTGGTGGGCGGGTGGATGTTCACCAAGCGCGGATGCGGAAGCTTGAAGCGGGTGAGGTCCGCGCGCAAGATGTAGAGTACTTGAGATTGGTCCATAGCCATAAGCTGCCGCGCCTTTGCCGGACTGTATTCGATGCGCAGAGTCAGCTTGACTGGCATCGCGCTTGAAGAAGAAGAAACGAATTTGTGCGAGTGGTGGTGGAAAGCAAGAGGCAAACACACGTGAGCGTGTACCAAATTTCATTATTTTCGCCTCTTTTTTCTGTGGTCCGACTCTCCACAGCGACTCGAAACACGCGCACACGATGAACGCGAGCATAATTGTCTCCGATATTGATTATATACAGAATAAGTTGGTTAAGATACACACAGGATCGCCGAAGGAGCGCCATTGCGGAAGAGCGACGTGGAAAAGGCCACCCCAGCAATGTACTCATTCGCAGCGCAGCTCCCCTTGAGCTGCCCAGACGCAAAGTCCCCACCGAGCGTATCCGCGCGGTTATCGCCCTGGTCAAACCAGACCGTCCGACGGTTGCTCCCCAGCGCGCGCGACGCCTTGGCGCACATGATCGTAGAGACCTTGACGCCGCGGATAGCGTACCCAGAGGCATAGTACCCCTGCGCGCACGTGTACTTGGTGTACCCGCCCGCCCAGTCCGCGCCGACGTGGCGCTCGTCAAAGACAACCTCCGTGCTGCGGTCCGCGGCCCACAGATCACTGCCGAGGTTGTTATCGGTGCACAGCGCGTGCGTCGAGCTGTGCGTCATGCCAATGAGGCGCAGGTTGTCGGGGCACACGGCCTTGGTGGCGCCGCTGTCAAAGTCGCCGAGCGTCTGCAGGGCGTGGAGCGACTTTACAAAGTCGCCGTGTTGGAGGGTGAGGAGCTTCCATTCGGGCACGGAAGCGACCTGGCCGGTGAGGCCCGCGTTCGCCTGGAGGCGCTGCCACACGGGCGCGCGCCAGTCGCCCGCGTCGAACAGGCTGGTGCGCTTCCCGCTGTGGTCCCAGTTCATCATTGCCCAGCCGTCGGAGCCGTAGCCGACGAGCGGCCAGACGGCGTAGTCCGCGTCCGTCTGCACGAGGTAGTCGATAAAGTTGCTGAACCACGCAATCGAGGAGGCGTCGTTGTTCCCGCGTCCACCGGCGCCGAACTCGCTGAGCCACACGGGCGCGGTGTAATGCATCTGCTCGGTGAGGGCGACGTAGGATGCGGTGCTCGACATGACGGTGAAGAGATCATCGCGGCTGAGGTCGCCATACCGCAAGTCGTGCGTCTCGCCAATACCGGTTGCACCAGAGTGGTTCTGGCCAGTGTACGAGTAGAAGTGGGCACTGTAGACCAACTATGGACGTCGTATGTCAGCCAGTACTCGTTCGCCCATCTGGGCTGAACTCGTACCTTGTGCGAAACAAGTAAAGTGTGGGAGAGGCCGGACACAGGGAGGAGGGTGGGGCGTCCGTGCGGGAGGCCGTCAACGGGGACCCCAGTCCAGTTGATGCCCTCGACGATGACGAGGATATCCGGGTTGGCTTGCTGGATCTTGTCGGCTGCTTGCTGAGATGCGAGTTGCCAATCGGCGGAATCGCCGCTTCCCCAGTTGGGGTCGGTCAGGATGTCGCGGCGGACCTGAGCGCGAGGCGCGTCAGGAAAGAAAAACGAGGAGCAGAAACGGGTCTTACCTCATTGTACAAGTCAGCGCCAGCAACGCGCTTGTTGCTCTTATAACGGTTGACCATGAAGACCCAGTCGTTGATCCAGGTGTTGACGTCCTGCGACTCGTTCCAGCGCTCGTTGCCGTCGACACCGCAGCACCAGATGCTCGAGATAACGTGGTTGTTGATGATGACTGCGAAGCCGCGGTCGGTGAGCGCCTGAATGGTCGCGTCGTACACCTGGATCGGCGTCATGCCCTTGAATTGCGGGTTCGCAGCGACGTAGGCATCCTGGACGATGGTCGTGTCGTGGATCATCTGGTTAGAGAACTGCAGACGGATGGTCGTAATGCTCATCTCCTCGAAGCTGTCGAGGATCTGGGCGATCGGGACGTATTGCAAGCCCAGGGGCATGGTGTGTCTGCGAAACGGAAGTCGTGACTTTCCTCAGAAGAAGGAAATGGATACGACACGCACGAGTTTTCGCCAGAGTGGTGGCTGGCATCGTCGTTGATGTCACCCGAGCCACTGTAGGTTCCGCTCCCGCCGTGCCAGTTTCCTCCCTTGAGCTTGAACCGGTTCCCATTGGCGTCGACGACAAAGCGGCCACGAGTGCTGAGAGGGGCCGTCCAGGCCGGGACGTTGCGGCGTGCAGCACCAGCGTAAGTAGATGTGGCGAGGGTGAGACAGAGGCCGATAGCGCCAAAGGAGAGTCTCATTATAGAGCCTAAAAGAGTGACGGGAAGCAGAGAGAGTCGGGGGAGTCTTGGGGTGATACGTTGCAAGTCCCGGGCTTAAAAGAACGACGCCAATACTTAGCGAGAGCACAAGCAGAATTAGATGAACATGAGCTCGTCAGATGGTTTGGTGATGGTCGTCGCATTCAGCTAACGTTGCGCCGCAAGATGGCGCACTCTTGGCACAAACGAAGATCTCCGCGAGGATCCTTGCGTAAACGTCGTTGACCCGTTGGCAATTGCTCCTCTTCCTGAGCATCTTGAGGATCTTTGACGACGACATGTACATTCACGAGCTCTGGCCTGCTCTGGCGCCTCCAAGTCAGAGTCCGAGTGGGAGGCTAGGGGGTCAAAGTTGGGACAAAGCGACATAAATTTCTACAGCGATCATCTCGGCAGGAAGCGGCGGTCAATAACTCGAACTCAACATGTCTCAAGTTCCAGCTAAACGCAAAACGATAGACCTGAACCATTTTCGCGTTCAAGTTCGGCTAGGATTGCTCCACACCTAAATTTAGTGCAGCTTGAAATTCTGGCTTCCCTTTTCTTTCCAAACAGCTTCAATTCTGCCAGGAGAAGATGGGTAGTGGTTCGAGACTCAAGCGCGACTGAGATTGTTCAATTCCGCGGGCCAGGGAGGTGGATTTGAACTACCGGGCACTTGGTTGAGGCTATGTGGCGAGGAGCAGTGCTCGGCCCGAACTCGAACGCGAAAACGAGTTGGGTCTATCGTTTTGCGTTTAGCTGTCAGTGGTTCAACTATTCCCTCAAGTCATCGGCGGTGCCGCGGTGAGCCCAATAAACGTTGCATAACTTTCAGGTACTTGATTGAACAAATGTAAAATAATAATTCCTTTATGGCCCTCCCTGCGCGATCGGTCAAAGCTCTTTTGCAGGCTCGACTTCTTCTTGACCACGATTCGTCCATATCTAATGCGGCGGATCTGGGCCATTCATCAGGAAAACTCAATGAAGTAGGAAGTGGACTGACCTGCCAAAAGGAAATTTTCAATCCAGATCTCCGATGGCAGCAGAGGTTTGGGCTGCAATGAACAGCGAAATCTCGAAGTGGCTTCCTCATCCCACTCGACGGCGCCAAATGGAGGCGGTGCGGCCGAAATGGGAGGTGAACTCAGTGCCGCAACAACTCCGGGAGCGTCAGGACGGCTGCTCTTATCGTCCCAGCATCGTTTTAGCAGCGCCCAAAGAGCATCGAGCTGTGCAGTGCCAGAGCAAGAATCGAGACGGGTAGGTTGTGCGCCGCCAGCGTAAAGTAACAATATAATACTGGCGTCGTTCGGTGCAGTGTCGAAAAACGGGACCTTCCCTGTTAATATCTCGGGGCGGTATTAGGAAGGACCACAGCGATAAATGAACGACATACCACATAACAAACACACGCGAAGGCGTAGATATCCGAGCCATAATGCGGAAGTTCTGGACTGGCAGGTGGTAGGATTAATTCAATCGCTTGATAACGTATAGTTCCTCCGTGTGGAGTTATGGTGGTGTGCGTGAACTGGACGCTGCTCAGTTTATGGCTGATGGAGGATAACCCAAAATCGGCGATGCAGGCCCTGTACGAAGCGGTTACAAGAATGTTTTCCTGTAGTGCCACGAAGTCAGGTCACGATTCCTATGCGGGTTTATGGTACATACCGGCTTTAAATCGCCGTGTACTATCTGTTCCCTGTGGAGGTACTCGAGTCCGAGAGCCACATCAAACATCTTTTGTTTCAGTGAGTCATCCGAGTTCAACGCTCATGAACGAACTTACAAGGGTGACACGATTTATGCTCGGCAGATCAGTATTGGCTTTCAAGAAATCCGTGATATTTCCGTTCTTCATCCACGGGGAGATCAAGCACAACCGGTCGCTGCCGTCGGGCATCTTGTGCACACCGAAAAATGGTAGCACGTTCGGATGGTTGAACTGGCGCCAGAGCATGGCCTCTCGACCGACCGCCTGCGAACATTCTGTCAGTCGGATTTATGCAGAGGTGGAGATCCATAGCCAAGCGAACCTTCAATGCAAGCTGGATATCCTGGTTCGCATATATCTTCATAACTTTCACCGAAACGTCCTCTCCGTGGAGAGTGCCGCGGTATATTTCCCCGAACCCCCCAGCGGCAATTATGCGGCGATCATGTATATAGAGATGGGGGACAGGGAGGCATCGCGGATGCAAGTTTGTCTTCCCAGACAGTCGGATTAAAAGGGTCAATAATTTTGGGTGAATGACGGAGAATAATTCGATATCGAGGAGCTGTTCTCTCAGGTAGTTAGAGCTTGGCAATCAACGAGCGCAAATGGCTTACGTCCTGTAAAAGATTCAAGAAGTCCTGAGCTTGTTCGCCCTGTAACCCTACGATTCCGTTGTAGTCCACCCGATCGTGGAGAAAGACAACCAGGTTAGCCACCATGATCGAGATGTCATCATTTATGGCGTTGTGGATATCCATCGAAATTCTGGAACTGTTCAGTCCGGAAGAGACCTCAAGCGAACGATGAGTTTCAAGTGCTGCGATGAAAGGGATACCTCTCACATCGAATGACTCCTTCAGGAGATTGAGAAGGGTACTCAATTGACTTGAGTATTCGGTCAGGACGTCGGCTCGTGTCGTTGCAGGTATGATGAAGTCCCAAAATGATTCCAAAGCCCTAGTATGACGCTTAGTTATCAACACACAGAAGGAACACAGTGCGGGTACCTATCACGTCCATCGTCCGAGCGTTGTGAGATGTAGGTGTACGTATAGATGGCCAAATTCTGTCGACTTTGAGTCTAGATTTCAATTGAAAAGAATGAACCAACATCAAGCGTTGGGCTCCGTCTCAGAACTCGGGCGACATATTGAGCCCGAGCGAGAATAGTGAGGTTGGATCTAAACCATATGGTCCGGATGAGGTCCTCGTTGCGCACTCTGATCCAGGCTTCAAGACGGTCAGCAGCCCAAAACTCTCCCGACTTGAAGTCGCCTGGAGTTGGAGGTACTGGGTCAAGGGCGATCAACGAGTTAAAGGACTCTTCGTGGTAGGCAATCTTCACTGCTTCAACTGTAGCGTCGACAATTAGCATATTGACAGATTGATTTGGAACATAGCTCGTACGTGGCGCCATAATAGCAGTCAGTCCATTCATCGCTGTCGAGGAGGAAAACTTGAGACCGCATGCGGTGAGGCGAATGGCTAGGTCCTCCGGCCCCAGTGATGGTCGATGGGCATCCCACGTATAATCACGAATTTCAGACCAAGTTAAGAGATCAATTTCGACCAAGTGTTGCGTCCAAATCTGAGGATACGTATCGCCTTTGAGAAGGGTGTTGAAGAGTTTCGAATCATTGTCGTTGTCCCAAGTGAAGAGATCCCCATCGGGTCCGCTGAGGTTGGCCAAAAAAGCCGGCACGTTTGCAGGATTTACGACCGTGCGGAACGCAATCCAGCAAATAAGCAGCCAAGATGGAACGACAAGCTCATGAAGTAAGTGGAGGATAGGCGAACGAATATCCAGTTCAAACGGTGGTTGGAGATCACGTTTCGCAGATAGGTACCTGCGACGAAGTGAGTCCCGTGAAACAGGATGCAGATATTTGACCTACGTCCTCAGGCAGCAACAATCTCGCCACGGTAGCGCCCACAGATCATTAAAATGGTAAACGCTCAGCATGACATCCGCCCAGCCGGGCACAAATTGTGGAACACATTTGTGGCAGGGGGATGCCTGCTCTCGAATGCCGAGCAACTTCGCCCATCTGATGATCGATCCTAGAATTGCTTCTAGGCGACCTTCCCATCTCAGACGGCGCCGACGTGGCCCCGCCACCAAGAGCCATGCCACAAAGGCAACGCGTGTTTTGGAAGGAAGGTGGGCCAGATGATCGGCAGTTCGCGGTGTGGATAGGCACATTTCAAGGGCTAGGCACGCCTCACGCCACTCCTCGGGAGGTATTTCCGATATAACCACTGGTCTTGCATTGATAAACCGCCCCAATGAGATTTTGAATGTTCATTCTTACCTCCAGGAAGGAGATTATCGACAAACATCTTGATAGTGTCTTCGTCCTCCTCCTCCCAAAGCCAGAAATCTTCCTCTGGGTTGAATATTACGGACGCCCATGCCATCGAACTGGCAATGCCAGTGGGTTTGGACGTCAATGCGTACCACGTGAACCACAACCGGTACTTGAAACTCTCGAAATCGTGGAACTCGGCAGGCATTTCCACGACGGTTGGCTTGTGGAGCACCACGTGGTAGGCGGGGAGCATAGCGAGGGAGAACTCGTCGCAGACGAGGCGAGATATAAATGCTGAGGTTAAATTCGAGTCGAGGGGCGATGGAGAGGTCGGAATGGCCTGAGGAGAAGAAGGGAAGACGGCGGGGGGTATGAGATGGATGGTTTCCTTGCGAAGGCAGCTTCTTATACCTGTATCGTGTATTTCGCATGTCAGTGAAGGCGCTTGTGTCGCTTTCGGCGGATCTTTTTCATTGTTCATTGTACTTTGTATCGCGGCGATTCGGCTTGCCCATTCGCATGTCACCCTAAGTTTAGTGCACGGTCGCCGAAGGTCTTCTTGATCCTTGGAGCACGTCCGCCCCTCTTAGAATGCCAGTATGCAGCTGTGTCAATCCCCGGCCTTACTGGTTTGCGCGATGAGTACGATCCCGCGCGGGTTTGAAGAGTGTGCGTCGATGGAATGCGCCGCGGGCCGCGGGCGATTACATCGAACAAGGACTCTTGTTCTTTGCACTTTGTATCGCGGCGATTCGACTTGCTCATTCGCATGTCACCCTAAGTTTAGTGCCCGGTCGCCGAAGGACTTCTTGATTCTTGGAGGGACCGGATTGAAAAGCAGCAAGCGCGTTCGCCCCTCTTAAAATGCCAGTGTGCAGTTGTGTCAATGTCCGGCCTTGCTGGTTTGCGCGATGAGTACAATCCCGCGCGGGGTCGAGGAGTGCGTCGAGGGAATGAGCCGCGAGCCGCCGGCGCTTACATCGAACAAGAACTCTTGTTCTTTGTACTTTGTATCGCGGCGACTGTATCGAGCCAATGAGCTGGAATCGTGGTGCTGCTATCGAACGGTTATTGTTCATTGTACTTTGCCTCGGGAATTCGGGGTGCCGCTCTAAGTTTAGTACGGGTCGCCGAGGCCCTTCATGGCGCTTGAAGTCATATCAGAAAGTCCAGAGCGCGTCCCTCTTTTTGAATGCCGTCAGGTATGTGGTTGAATCAGATCCCGTCGCGACCGGTTGTATTTGAGAAGAGTAGATCGGGTGAGTGAGACCCGCGAGGGCGCTTGTATCGCACAAGGGCTATTGTTCGTTGTACTTTGCATCGCGGCGATTCCTCATTCGTTGCACGTCAGCCTAAGTTTAGTACCAGTCGCCGAGGTCTTGATGGTTGGAACAGCCCAGCCTGAGTTTCGAGTGACTTGAGTGGCTTGGTCTGGAAGAAAGCTGTCCAAGAAGGAACAAAGGCGCGATGGGCGGTAAGCAGTCCTGACTCCTGACTGACGAGCATTTAGCAGCGTTGATAAGTATTCCGGCGGCGAGATGATTGGCGCCGATATAGGCGGCGGCAATTGGGGCGCGGCGCTTGAACAAGAATAACTTGAACGTCCCGTATCAGCGAAAACCGCCAAAAGAGTGGTGGAAGTAAGACAGAAGAAGTTCACACGCCCGGTCGGCTGCGCCAAGCGCGACCAAACAGCAAGTTCGCTCTCGTTGAAAAAAAAACTCTTCCTGGGAACAGAGAGAGAGAACTGCAAGATCTGAATTTTGCGTCGAGTGAGTTGGTTCGCAAGTATATGTTGCAATCAAGAATTTACCGCCGTCTGAACGAATCAACGACTCGGATGCGCGTTCTCGACAATTCCAAGAGGATACAGTGAGGATCAAGTCGTAGAATACCAAGTTCAAGTGAAAAATCCCACTCGACGCAGGAGTCGGAGCCCTGAGGCGCGTTTTGACATCGCAAACCCGGTTCAACGGTTGTATTCAGTTCCGGTGCCCAACCCAGTGGCAGTCAAACTTCTCCAGACTCCGAAGAAGAGAGCCGTCGATATCAATGTGCACTCGGTGGCCGCGTGCGTAGATGCCGATAGAGCCTGAGCTTGAACGTTCATACCCCGCCGACATTCCACCGGGACTGTTGTATTTCCCGACAACATAAATTGAAAAATCATTCGATACGACTCTGAATTCGGGGCAGAGTTGTAACTCTCACCCAATTTTTCAACCACCAGACGCGTCCCGCCGCGGGTTGGCCGCGGGAATTTCACGATATCGACGCGTCTCCAGTTCACGTGGCACAGCAAACCGGTCAAGTGATGCCACGGCGAATCTTCGGTCAAACCACCACAACTATATACGGAAGCGAAATCGTAAACCTTGCTTGCTGCCTTTAATCCCCTCTTGCGCAGCCTAAGGCATCCTTTCCTCTCCTCTCACTGACTGTCCATGGCTCCATCCGATTTCGCAACTGCTAGTGTCCCAGACATCGTGGAGAAGTTGACGACGGACGAATCCATCCAGCTCATCGCTGGGGTCGGCTTTTGGAAGACCCATGCCATAGAACGACTTGGAGTACCCTCAATCAAGGTAATACGCCACCCGACGAGCCAACCGCGTCCTCACGCCTTATTTCTAGGTCAGCGATGGGCCAAACGGCGTCAGAGGAAACCACTTCGTCATGGGGACTCCGGCGAAATGCCTGCCCGCTGCGACGGCGCTAGGCGCAACCTGGGACCCGAAGCTTATTCACGAAGTTGGGCTCAGGCTTCTCGCCCCCGAGGCCAAGCTTCGTGCTGCTTCCGTGATTCTTGCTCCGACGTGCAATATTCAACGGGTGCGCCATATCCCGATATATATACTTTCAACTAATTTCCATGAAGAACCCTCTCGGCGGTCGAGTAAAAATCAATGACGGCCCCGCATGTAGTCGCTGATGATTTCTCTTACAGAGCTTCGAGAGTTTTTCAGAAGACCCTTTTCTCTCGGGCATGATTGCTGCGGCCTACGTGAATGGCGTTCAGGACGGCGGGATTGGAACGGCCATCAAACATTTGTGTAACGACTTCCGCTTTTTCGCCGCCAGTAGTCTGATATCGAACAGAGGAAACGACAAGGAAAACGATCGCATGGCGTACGACAGCATTCTCAGCGAACGCGCGCTGCGGGAGGTATATCTTATGCCGTTTATGATCGCCCAGAAACTCGCTCAGCCTTGGTCGTACATGACGGCGTGAGTGTTTGGTCTGCATTTTTCTCTTTACTTATCGGCTTCAGTTACAACCGTCTCAACGGTACGCATATGTCGGAGAATCCTGACATCCTGCAAAAAATCCTTCGTGATGAATGGAATTTCCAGGGCCTGGTATGTCGCTATCGAGGATGTCTTTCTTGACTAATCACCCGACCAGGTCATGAGTGACTGGTAAAAATCCCGGACGTTCATCTTTCAACCGGAATTTATTTCGTGTTTAGGTTTGGCGTATACAGTGTCGACCTTAGCATAAAGGCCGGTCTGGACCTCGAAATGCCGGGAGTCAACAAGTGGCGGTCTCTCGACCTTGTCAACCGCTCCATTCAGTCTCGTAAACTGACGACGCGCGTAATCAAGCAGCGCGCCACCAAAGTCCTCGAGCTCGTGCAGAAATGCGCTATTGGTGCTCCTGAGGTTGGCAATTCATTCCGCGCTATCGGTCTGAAGACTAATGAATTTAGGTTCTTGACGGCGATGGCGAAGAACGCACGTTGGAAAGTGACGAAGACAAGGATCTTATGCGCCGCGTCGCCTCCCAATCCATTGTTTTGCTCAAGAACGACGGCGGCTTGCTTCCACTGCAGCCCCAGAATTTCAAGAAGGTCGCGATAATCGGGGGAAATGCCAAAGCCATGGTATTGAGCGGTGGTGGATCTGCGGCCCTGAAGCCGTCATACTTTATCTCACCCTACCAGGGCATTGTGGACGCCCTCGCCGTGAACCCGGACGTCGAGGTCACTTACTCTGAAGGCGCTAGAGGTGCGTTGACTTCTTGAGGACGCAAACAACCTTGCTGACATTGCGCCAGCATATCTGACTACACCTTCGCTCGATTACGAGCTGCTTACAGAGGACGGGAAGCGGGGATGGATGGGCTCATGGTATCCCCATGTCGACGACGGAAGTATGACCCCCCTTGATGAGCCAGTCAAGGTCGACCATCTCGACGAGACACGGATATTTATCAGCACATCCGCCCCCGCCTCTCTGACGAAGCGCTGGACTCTCAAACTCCGCGGTCAGCTCCTTCGCGAGAAGGATACCCCATTTGAGTTCGGGTTATTATCTGCAGGTCGCGCCAAGGTTCGTCCTACAACTTTCAATTGTTTGAACATGGATCAATTCTCGTCAAGCTGTTCGTCGACGGCGAGCTCCTCATCGACAACTGGACGCGTCAAAAGCGCGGCGACGCGTTCTTTGGGTGCGGGTCGGAGGAGGAACGCGGCGTATTCAACCTCAAGGCCGGTGTTCGCCATAATGTCTGTGTAGAGTTTTGTAACGTACGAGCGCCTGCGGATGGGGACGAGGACGAGACTGTCATGGATAGGTGCGCGTTCTACATTTCAACCCAAACCATACCTGATATATCTTTTTCATAGCAATCCCGGTGTGCGACTCGGAGGCGCCGAGGTGGTCGCGCCAGACGACCTTCTTGTAGAAGCCGTCGCATTGGCCAAGGAGGCCGACGTTGTGATCGCCATCGTCGGGTTGAACGCCGACTGGGAGACTGAGGGGAACGACCGTACGACCCTGGCTCTACCCGGACGCACAGACGAACTGGTCGAGAAGCTTGCGGCGGCGAACCCGAAGACCATCGTTGTCACTGAATCGGTTAGTTTCAAAATTGTCGACGCGCCGCTAGCGCTGAAGATCGTTTTAACAGGGATCGTCTATCCTCATGCCGTGGGCGGGCAAGGTCCCCTCGATGCTGCATGCGTGGTATCTCGGCAACGCGACAGGTGCCGCCATCGCCGATGTCCTCTTTGGCCAATACAACCCCGGTGGGAAGCTCTCACTCACCTTCCCCAACGCGGAGGAAGATGTTCCATCGTTCGGGCATTTCCATTCCGAGAACGGCAAGGTGAGTTTGAACCGTGGGAACCATAATTATCCGGTCCTCAAATAGCACTTAGGTCCGCTATGCGGAGGACTTGTATGTTGTAAGGAAACCTCTCATACGTAGCTGTCCCTGGCTTATGGCAATACTTCTAGGGTTATAAGCACTTCCACCATAGGAAGATCAAACCTCTGTTCGCGTTCGGGCAAGTTTCCGTATTTTTCCAATCGTTGAGCTTGAATAATTAACTTCAACTAGCCACGGATTATCGTACACCACCTTTGAGTTCTCCGACCTCAAGCTTTCCAAGCCTGTTGTCTCGGCAGACTCTTTTAACCTGACCGTCACTCTTCAAATCACGAACTCTGGGACCGTCGCCGGTTCGGAAGTGGCCCAGGTCTACGTGACGCTCCCGACCACGTCCGAGCTCACGCATCCGCCCCTCCAGCTCAAAGGGTTCGCCAAGGTGAACCTGGAGGCTGGGAAGAGCGAGACGGTCAAGATCGAGCTGGACAAGTACGCTGTCTCCTACTGGGACGATCGTTTCTCCACCTGGGCGGTGGAGCAGGGAGAGTACTTGATTCGCGCAGGGCCGAGCAGCGATCTGTTGGTCTTGGAGGCGACATTTGCAGTGGGGAAAGGATTTGAGTGGCGCGGGATCTAGAGAGATGCAGCAAGTAAGTATATAGTTGTACATGAGTTCGAGGAATGCATTTCTGGCGTTCGACGGCGAAAGGTCCAGACGGAACAGACGGAATCACAAGAACAGAGTCAATACCATGATATGTATATACACTATACAAGAAACACGCGGACCCGTAAGTAGATGATCATAATTAGCGTCGTTCTGTCAACTCCACCTCCTCACCAGCGGCGTTCCGCCGTGCCCGAACAGCCCAGAAGGCAAAGGCACTGTTACTGCCGCTACCATGCCCTTTGCGGCGATACATCCCGCTGTACGCAACCTTGAAGGAGAAGTACCCCTCAAAGATCTCCACCTCAGCCCCATCCGCCCCCGCCTTCCCCGTCCAAGCGTGTTTCATACGAAACACCCCGGCCGCCGCCTGGATTCCACAATGGCTGCTATCCGCCAATTCGGTGCGCCCAGTGATCCCAGGTCCCGCTTTAGGCGGCGTGATGAACTTGTCCTCTTCGGCGCCTGGGAAGGTGAGGGTGTCGACGTTCGCCAGGGATGTGATGTTGATGTCGAAGCGCATCTCTTCCATAGGATCAACGCTGCACCGGTCCTGCAGCTCCCCGTCTTTCGCGAACGGCGCCGCGGGAATTATGCACCGGGCTGTGTAGTCCGATTTGTTTTGGACTTTTTGAATCGCTTCGTACAGGTCGGCGAATTGCGGCTCGGACTCGCCGGCAGGAAGGTAGGGCTTGGAGAGGAAAGGAAGGTCCATCATATACATATCGAACTTCCCGGCCAGGGACGGTGACGCAGGGGTCTGCGCGGGGAACCAGTCGGTCAGCTGAGAAAGGTGGAAATGATTTGAGACGCACCTCGACGGGGACGACTTCAGCGGCAACGGCGGCGGCAGCGATGGCTGTGCCTGCGACCTACGAAATTGTCAGGCCACGAAGAAAGTCAAAATGGTAGTACACACATCGGAGGTCCGGGAGCGCTTCTGCGGAGCAGTAGCGCCGACGTCCTTCGAATTTGGGTCTGGGGAACGCGCACGTTTCGCACTACCTTCTTGCTCGTGGATTTCTGGAGCAATGAGTAAACGCCAAGAGAGAAGGTAAAGAGCGAGAGGGGAAGAGCTTACAGGGGCCATTTAGACGAAGAATAATCCGTGAGCGAGGTTGGGGTCGCGGGTAAGGAAAGAAAACGACAAATGACGCGTGACGCGCAAAATTTATAGTCCCGTGCTGTGACGCGTCGTGACTTCTCCCACGCATGATTTCAACAAGTCGCGAAGATGTTTTATCGTTTTACATTATACAAGAAACGCAGCCGGACCTGTACGTAGCTGATTAGCGTCGTTCCGTCGACCCCAACTCGTCACAGGCCTCACCAGCGGCGTTCGTTCACGACAAGCCCCGGGCTGCGCAAAACTGTTACAAAATCTGAATATAGTCCGGCCCCTCGTGTCCTAAACAGAGAATGTACGGTGGGTATCGTATGTATGTATCTGCGCGAGTGTTCTGGTATCTAAATTTGAAAACAAAGCAAACCGAGCCATCTATTTCGCGCACTCTCCCAGCCAAGAATTCTTGGGGACGGTCTGGTTGTAATCTACAGGCAGGCGGGTGAGTGGTAACACAGAGCGATCATCAGAAGAAGAGAGCGCACCGTCGACCCAAGTGGTGAGTAAGGGATCTAAAACAAAGGGTAAATGAGAGAAATTATAGCATCAAAGACGGCTCACTGGTGTACGCCTAAATCGATGCGGCGGTGAGTGAATGGAGCGGAAAAGGGGGGAAAGCGAACCTCGAGATATCTGTAAATATGGGCAGTCAGTATACATTTCGTTCAGTGGGAAAGGCGTTCGCGTTCTGACGTGTTGATATACGCTTGCGTTGGGAAGTCGGGTGGGTCGCACCTTGAAGAGAAGAGGAACACGTTAGAGAGCTTAGCGGACAGCAGAGGGAGACCGTACCCGATGTTGATCGAATCCGCATACTGATAAACTCGTACATAGTCGAGACTTAACGTCGTCGGGAACGTCAGGTGTTCCAGGTCTACCTGGATTCCAAGCGTTAGCTGCAGTTACAACAGGGAAACCACCTTCGAACCGCGCCGAAGTTCGGACTCATTCCCAAGTTTGCCAGAATGTACTGAGGGATGATAAATGCCTTGCTTCGTTCAATTACGTGGGGAAGGGTTACCATAGGCTCTTGTGGTACAGGCCGAGCATCAATCTCCGTCTGTTTGTCCGGCCCAAGACCCGAAGCCTGGATAGTCCAGGCCACTTTATTGTTCGCGATCCATTGGATGTACTGGCGGATCGGAGTTAGCATGGTCAACTTGCTAGTTCTCTTGACTCACGGCATCGTCAAACCCTGAACAACACAGGCTCAATCGTCGAAGAAGGGGACAAAGAGACGGACGGACCAGGCTTATACTGCGGTGGAATCAGAATTGAAATGCGCAAGAGTAGATAATGTACACACCTCGAGGCCATATACAGTGGAGCACCCGCCTTCTAACTCATAACAGTTTTGGTCCGTTACTGTAACAACCGACGTTGCTTGCTGGTAAGCACCGCCGATGTAGGTGTTGAAGAAGGATAATTCAGGAGAGGCGATATTAAAGTTGTCCGTAGTGTTCGGCCAGACATATCCCGCATTGAAGGGCTGGAAATTTTGTGTCAGGGAAGCCCATATATTGCAAGGAAGGAAAGAAACGACTCACCGCCCATTGACCAGACTGCGAAACTGCGCCACCAAGACCGTCGGCGATCTACATTCCATCAGCAGAGTGTAGGGTACACAATAATGGATGCGCACTTGGGCCTCTGCGGATAAAAAAATGTAAGTCATGGATGGGGTCGCGCGAGAATCACACGAACCGATAACATCGATCTCTGGCGCCGACCGACCGACATAGGTGTTATCCGCGTGAATAGGCCCCGGATGAGACTCTCCGGGACAAGTGCAGCGGGAGAGCCTCTGCCCCGGCTGAAACGAAAGCTCGCCGTTGAAGGGATTATTTGGATTCTTGTCGCCGCTGGTCCTCGAGATCTCAGGAAGGCCATTCAGCGTCTGATTCGGCGCTGTGCCGACGTCGCAGGTGTCGTACGTGTACGGCTGGGTGGGGCAGTCAGTTCAACGTGCCGCTGCAGCACCATGAGCCGTACTTACCCACGTGCCGTCGAGACTGGCCCCGTAGCCAGCCCGGCCGAGGTTGCCCCTAGCGGAAAGGTGAGGTTAGCAATACTAACCGAGTCGTACAGGTAGCAGGCAAACATCATCCAAAAAGCGGGCCACAATCTGTTCAGCGTAAACGACTTGATAAAGCTGTTGTGACGGAAAAAAATAACCCATGGATGTTATTCTTCCCGGGCAAGATGGCCGAAGTAACGATCAGACCGCCGGTAAAGCAGAACTTGGTTGGAATGAGTACACATGAAACAGACATGGGCGGTGATGGTGCATGCCTTGTTCCTAGAGACCATCAGGAAACCGTCAGCTCACAATGGAGTGTGGAAAGAGAGAATTCTAACCAAGTCGTAACCAGTCCTAAGTAACCTCAAATGGGAAAGGTCCAAATTTAAAAACATAATTGTGCTCACCGCCTTGATAACTAAGGTTATGCGTCTGCGTCTCAGACAGTGTAATCCTCATAGCTCCACCCGCAGTTGTGACTCCCGCCGGGTCGTACCTGTTCACCCGGGTGGCTCAGCATTTGTTATGGACAACGACGGTAGTTGTACACACCATTCCATGTTGTTTGTTGACCAGTAGTGGAGGTTTACCGCCTCCCAATACGGGTCATCGCCGGGATAAAATGACCGACCTGGATTCCGAAAGATGAGAAGCAGGAACTGGGACGACTCGAGCATGCACACCGTCCGTCTCAAACTCATCAGAAAAAACGAGTTTCATGTCCTTGCCGGTGACTAAGGATTTAATGGTGTAGGCGTCGGTAGGCGTGTCGGCGTCGATGAGGCCAAAGTTGACGAACCCAGGCAGCTATCATGGGCGTGAGACATTGGACACCGTGTCTGAGGCCAAAAGAAGAGAGCACACCGCTGGCGTAGTATTATTCGCAGAACTTGCGTTGGTTTTGGCCAGTAAAGTGCGGTTCACAAAGCTGGCCACTGGATAGCCCAAGCTACACAGAAGTTTAGACTCGAACGCTCGTAATCATGAAGGACTTGCAAAAGACCAAGCAGGCCGAGAGACAGGACGACGAGGCAACCAATGTTGGCAAAACCACGGCATGTCAACTTGGACCCGCTCGACCGATCCACCACTTTCCCGCCTTCCATGGTCGGATTGTGGAGATAGTCATCCGGCTCGGCGTGGTTCAGGGCGAGGTCGGAGCCCCAATTCGTAGGGTCGGGAGAGAGGGCGAACTACGAGGAGGCTGAGACCTGATGTTAGTTTGTGAAGGTATGGACTACCTTGTCCGCTAGGCCACCGTGCGACGAGATAGGTTCAAGTTCCTAGGAAGGCATGAGCAAGGGATGCGGTGAATGCTGGGACCGGCGCACATAGTCGTCCTGGGGTAGAAGATTTGGTGAAGCCTCCCTTTGAAATCCCTTGCGCGAGGGTTTACGCGCGTGCAGAGACATGGCTCAAAAGGACTGGGAGATGAAAATGAGTGGAATACAGCTGTGCGCAGGAGGAGGAGGAGGAGGAGGAGGCGGATGAAATCCACTTGTGCTGGGGTAATTATCGGAATATCTTGAGGAACTCCGAACAACTCTGAACAGCTTGAATGATTTGTTCTTGAGCGCTTGATCGCCTGAATACATTTGTCATTTTGTGCGTAAGTAACCAGGACGACTCGGGCGGCTGCGGGCGGCGTGAATAGGTCATAACGAGGGACTCAGTAGGCCTCAGGACTTGAACTGAGTCCCCAGGTACACTCCGGGAGGGGGTTGAGACAAACATGAATCCAATTTCGAGTCAGCTGACGGCGTGCAATTTTCGCTGAAAGGGATACCTTCAGAAAAATCGACTACTCGGTCGTCATTTGAGGTCATTCTCAGCACGGGCAGGCAAGGCCGTTCGCTTTCGTTCAGCTTCTCGTTGACGCTTCTTGGGCGCTTCAATCTCGACTTTTCTTCTGATGGTCGGGTTTAAACTCCACACATAAAAGTACGCGGATTTATTTAGGGAACTTACTTGTGTATGCCTGGTTCGGGTCATTTCTGCGGTTTTACGGTCGATAAGTGTGCATAAAAACGCAAAAAAAATGTAAGTAATTACAAAGTAATTACCAATGGATGTAATACGCGCCGCGGAGTGAGACGAGACCGGGAGGGAGAGGGCGGTCGGGCTTGTTGATTCGGTCCTCGGTGCCATGAGCCTACCGAGGCGAGACTTTGTCTCCGTGTTGCTGAACTGAAGCAAGCTCGAATGGGACCAGGATGGATGAGAGGAAAGGCGTTTCGGGCTTCCGATCCGAGTCGGACAACGGACAGTTGATCCGACTCTCACGCTTTTCAACCATAAACTCAGTCCGACGCAGAGGGAGAAAGTTCAGAGCATTTTCAAAGCAACGGTCTCGAATAAGTACATACATAGATTCCAACCTAAAACCCAACAATCCTAAGCCCACGGCAGAATTATTTTCCCACCTCTCCCAAATAAATATCCCACCACCCAACGGGAGGATCTGACTTGTCTTGTTCCCCCAAACATGCCACAAACCGAGCTCTCATTCGATCGTAGTCCGGTACCTCCGCATACGCCAGCGCCTTCACGTCCCGCCAAAACTCGACGAAGCACGCGTCCATATCGCGAAACAACACCGACGGCGGCGTCGCGATCTTTATTCGCCACACATGCGGCTGGTGCTGTATCGTGTTCGGGGAGCGTGAGCGGGAAGAGTCTCGTGCCTTTGGGCTGCTCGGAGTATCCCACGGAAGACTACCGTGGAAGAGATACGACAGGAGGTATGCGAGGGACTCGAGGTCGTCGCGCTGCGACTGGCCTACACAGAACGTCGGTCATTAATAGATCGAGGGTTCGATGGTTGGGCAAAACGCACTGATCCCGTGGTGTGCAAAGACGCTCATGAAGCGCCTGTTCCCAATGGCGTCAATTCGGTGCCCGCTCGGGAGCGGTGATTCGGAGGTTATATCCAGGGCGGTGGAGAACCCAAAATCGATTGCGTACAGCATATCTGCGGGGTCGGTGGCGCCTTGGGGCGGGAGGCAGATGTTGGCCGGTTTTATCCCGCTGTGGATGAGGCCCCGCGCGTGAATGTCGCGGTAGCGTTCGATCTGCGGGTGGAGAACAGAGACTGGTGTCAATGACGTGAACCAGAATAACCAGTAGAGATATGGTCACCATCTGGATTGCGACGGTCAAGACCATTCGGGCGTCAAATCGTCTGTCGGGGAGCACCTCGCGGAGGTCCTGCAGCGTAGGTCCTAATTTTGGGAGGACCAGAGCATGAACATCGCACCCCGAGTCGTGTTGAGGGCCTATTGCCCGGGGTACCGGCACACCCCGACACGTATGCGCACCCCCAAGGGCCAAGTACGCTGCTATCTCGCGTTGACATTCGAGATCCGACGCAGTGACCCACGCTTTCACGACGACGACCTCCAGCGTGTTTGCGCAGCATCCGTCCGGCCCACCCAAGTCGTACGCCAGGTAGACGCCGCGCTTGCCTGCAGGATTGCTGTTTAGCCGTGCGTCGGAGTATAATATGTAGGGTGGGTCTACCAGCATCAGAGTGAATGGTTCGAAAGACGCGGTAGCGCGCGAGCAGCACGACTTTGCGCACGCGCGTGTTGATGTGCCAGGCGTACGGGTAGTAGACGCCGTCCTCTACCTGCGAGAAAAACGCCTCGCGACTCGAGTGTTGGAAGTTCTGGACAGCAGTACCCCAGGACGAGGCAACCAGTTTAAGAGACAGCACCGGAGCAAGTAGAGTACGGGCAATTCTACATGGTGACGCCGGAGAGCAAAAGTGCTTGTTGCATTGGAGAGTAGGGGTGTTCAATTGGGGCAAGCACGCGAGGTAGACCTCGGAGACGATTTGTTGCAGGATTTTGAGGGGCGGATTCCTAGGAGCGGAGTTCATCGGGTTGGGGAGGATTGTACGAGGACACGAAACACGACCGTTACATGACGCTGGAGGTTTTAAAGGTTCAGTTGGATGTCACCGGTCATTCCCGTCAATTCCAATCATGATCCAGTCCCTCGGCAATTTAATTCAGTACGACAACCGTGGCGGTGGGCGTTAGCGAGATCCTCCCGAATTTGAAGGCTATGTAACCAGTAAGAGGTAGCAAGTTTGCGTGGGCGGGAAGAATGCATCAAGTGAGAAGGGCTCGCAGACGGAAATACGAAAAATAAAATGGCCAGGCCCGTGCAAAGCGCAACTTGAGCCTATTTCGAGTCGATCCCTCGCCAGCGACCCCGGAAATAAGATCGGCTCCCGCAGTTTCCAGTGATAGTGCGGCATTTATATCCATGAGCCAAGGCAGAGACTCGCCACTGGGAAAGTGTTCACAAAGCCAAGATGTTACTCAAACGGAATAGACTTCCCACGATATTGTTGGCGCTGATGCGCGAATTGACGCGTTTGGTCGGCCTTGAAACACCGTCTATATGCCGATTTACCACTCCGAGTCTATGCGCCCCGTCGAGACACTCTATCAATCTCCTCGTGCGCCTTCACACCCCATACACGGCCCTGGCATTCTCCCGTGCCACGCGCATCACCCGCGCCGCGTCCCAGCCTCCACCAGCCTGCTTCTTCTCGGCATCCCCTACCGCGGCGGCGCCACCATCTGCAGACGGCGGCGGATTTCCCGCAGGCTGCGGCAAGAGCCCCGCCACGAAGCCCGCGGTCCAGGGCACCATCCCCGAATGGCACAGCGGGAGCTTCTTGCCCGCGAGCCCGGGGAGCGTGTATATGGGCGCGGGGACCATGTACGGCGCGTCGGTCTCGAGGACGATGCGGAGCTTGCTATCCTCGGACTGAGCAGAGAGCGACAGGCCGTCGACGGCTTGTGTGAGGGTTGTGGACGCATCGGCATCTGCAGTCGACGAAGCAGGCTCGGAGGAGGAGGATGCCGAGGGCGAGGAAAACATGTCCCGTACAGTGGTGGAGGTGTCGGCGTTGGTGGTGTAGGTGATGACGCCGGTGATACCGATGTAGAGGTTGGGGAACCAATCGAGGAGGCGCTGGGCGAAGGCGGGGGAGTCGGTGAAGCAGTGGATGTGAATCTGGGAGAGCGGTTAGCCATACTTATGAGTGAAAGTTGGTGGAGGAAACCCATAGAGTATCGCAAGCGATAGACTCCTCCAGATTATACCGCCAGAAGAAAGACGTACCTTATGCTCCTTCGGCACCACCTCCTTCAATATCCGCTCCGTATCCGCGTCCGCCTCGCGCGTGTGGATGGTGAGGGGTTTATTCAGCCGTACCGCACACCGCAGTTGGCGCGCGAAGACCTCCTGCTGTATCGGTCTCGGGGAATTATCATAGTGATAGTCCAGCCCCATCTCGCCCCAGCCCACACACCGCGGATGCGCCATCGCCTCTATGCTAGAGGTTGAGTCAGCCATGGACGATAACTGGATTCAGAGAGCGACAGACATGTCTGCCTCCACGGCGTCGGTGTAGAGCCGTGCCTCGTGCGGGTGCACGCCCATGACGAACCAGTAGCCCACGCCGCCCCATAGCTTTTGTCGGTCGTCCTCCGTTAACGCAGAGTCGGCGAATTCGCGCCACAAAGGTCGTACAGGCGCCTCACACCAGACGTCGACGATCTGCTGCACGCCAGCCGGCGCATACAGCCCCCGGACAAAGTCGAAGACGGTAGTATAGTCGCCCGCGGGGTACTTTTGTCTGTACACCTCAAACGTCGACGCCAAGTGTGTGTGGGTGTCTACAATCGCTGAGGAAGACTCGGAGATGGCGGGGTGGACGAGGCGGAAGTGGGATTCGGGTACGACTTTGGATTTTTTGCCCATCTTGAAGGTGCTGGTGCTGGCGGGGCGAGAGACGAGGAGCGGTGGTTTTATGAGGCGGAGGGACAAGGCTCGAGTCAAAAGCATTCACTGTCTTGACTCCGAGTCGGACGCGAGAGAAAGGTCCGAGTCGCGCTCACGTGTTGACCCTAACCTTCTTGTCTCCTACCACCACTGGCACCACCGCGGCGCCTGGAAACGTCGCAGACGTACTCGCTGGGATGGATCGAATGCAAGTGGCTTCGCCTGGCTAACTCCTGGCTGTGACCCTGGTCTGACTCACGATTCACTGGCAGATTTTACGATTGGCACATCGGAGTTCAACTCGACCGATCCTTTCAATTTGACTCCATGGTCTGAGACTTCTCTTCGATTTAGAGCATTTATGATTGGGGGAGCTCAGCGCGTCTCGACTGCGCCCTGACTTGGGCCAGCATCCTTGGATTGACTCTGTGGTCACGCTCGAACGCCACAGAATGTAGTCACCCTTCGGCTTTTTTCCAAACCTCCACGCATCTGTTCAAGTTCACGACAACCTTGACAAGCGCTCGCATTACGGATCGCTTTCATTCGTGTGCGTACAATAATCTTGACGGGTGTGCATGTGCCCTACTCTCGGGGTCAGTTATGGCAATCTAGCGCTCACAGAAGACTGAAAGGCCGACGAAGACGAAATGGGCGTCTCACGATCCGGACCGAGCGATGTCCGGTAGGAGAATCCTTCAGCGAATACTCTACGTTGGTCGCGAGTCCCGACTGGCTCGCTGAACGCAAAACCTCTCCACACTCCTCGCTCTTGACGGTATATTTTTTGACATTATTTCTCGCCATGGACCTTTATTCATTCTCGGCGTCAGATCCTTGTTACCAATAAATACGTACCTGGATTCTCCGTGCCCACACAATACCCCATTACACTATCGACGCGCAACCCACCCCCACCTTAGAACCCCACCAAGATCGTTCGCTGTAGCCTGTCCCTGCCTTTCTCATGGGGTTTCACGCAGCGATCCAGCGCGAGTGGACTGCGTTCCAAGCCTGGCTTCTCAACGAGCGAAACCGACAGGAAAGGCGCCAGACCCAAACGACAAGACCTGATGAGGACGAAGAGGAAACTGAACTGGAACTTTTCCAAATAGGCCGCCGCGAGTGGCTCCGTCGGACTATACGGCAGGAGCTTCACCCGCATAACTGGGTCATGACGCCGGCGGAAAAGTTTTCGCTGCAGCAGACACTGAGTTGGACTCACCGTGAAATGGTTGATGCCTACGCAGAGGAGTATGCTAGACTGCCGGAGTGGACCCTCGGTGCAACTGGTCCAACGCGGTGGGTTCCAGTTCCCAGTCGTCCCACGTCCTCACCGATCATCGAGTCCACCCATCGGGTAAGAAGTGCCCACGTTCTCTCCATCCTTTTGAAGCCTAACAGATTATTCACAGTCCATGAACTCGGCGGAACTGCCCAGCATCAAAGTCATCGAGGACGATCCAGATGTGAGCAAATTGTATGGACAATGTCGTCAACACTCCTTAGGACCGCGTAGAGTGATACAGAGTCTATATTTGACCCTTCTCTGGATCTCGAGGACAACGTTAAAGGGACTATGAAGGTGTGCATGCAGCAAATCTAAAAAGCAGTAACTGACATCAGCAGAACTTGGTCCTTTATACTCATTGTCTCATGTTGCAACAATCCAACGATGAACCGTCTCAGTGCGTGCTGCGCCCGCGACCGTGTTTGATACTTGACGACGTATCAGAGCACTGGATGATTTCCGGGAATTCGCGTCGGATTCCAAGTCGCTAATCAGCGATTTGTCTCAATACTACTCCGATTTGGACCGCTTGTTCAATTTCCTAAGGCCGTTGATCAAGGTATTTACTGACTCTCTGAATCGTTGCTTCAATCTTAGTAGTTATCATAGAAGGACGCCGACTCCAGTCACGCAATTTCAACCGAGGTCCACTACAACATAGCAGACGATATTACCACCATTATCGACGACCTGACTATCATCCTGCGAATACCAGAGTCGTCCAGAGAATTTATCGCGTCTCGTGGGCCGGAGGCGCAGGCACTACTGGATCTATTACAGGATGTGAGAGGGTATACCTCGGAGATAGTTCCAGAACTAATTGTCTATATAATAGCTTCTCGATCAAGACTCGGTCTCGGAGTACAAACCGCTCATAAGCAAGACTTTGTTGCGACTGTCTCTCGCATCTAGCAAGCACCCTCGATGTTTCCCTCTCACGGGACTGGAGACGGTTGGCGGACAGATCGCGGGAGGCGGATTTGGAGATATTTGGAAGGGTCTGGTTGGTGGTCAAAGTGTCTCGGTCAAGATCATGCGCGTATTCGAGGACCAGGATATCGCGCTCGCATTAAAGGTTTTCCTTCCTGATGTCGAATTGCCACTTCGGTTCAAAATGTTTCCAGGAATTCAGTCGCGAAGCTATTATATGGCGCCAACTCTGCCACCCGAATCTGCTGCCTTTCTTCGGTCTCTTCTACCGGGAGAAGAGGCTTTGCCTGGCGTCACCGTGGATGGAGAACGGAAATGTCATGCAATATTTGATTAAGCATCCCGGTGTAGCCCGTCTGCCCCTGGTAAGTACAAGCTAGCAAGTATCCCGGTCGAATTCCTGACAATTGAGCCATAGATTTTGGATGTTGCCCTTGGACTCCAATATTTACACGAAGAGAACATAGTCCACGGAGATTTAAAGGCGGTCGGTCGTGAATAACCCATGTTACTCCGCGACTGAAGCTGGTCTTGCAGATTAACATCCTGGTTACGCCTTCAGGCAGGGCGTGCATCTGTGACTTCGGACTCTCCTCGATTGTCAATGAGATCACCTTAAGACTGCATACCACTGTCATAGAACGCGGAGGGACGGCACGTTATTGGGCTCCTGAATTACTCGACCCAGAAGTCACTAACAAGTGCCACTTCGGCTCGGACGTTTATGCTTTCGCTTGCATGTGCTACGAGGTGCGGTCCGCGGCTCCCTTTTCCCTCACTGGCACTCGCTAATTCGGTATCATTATTTCGGAGGTTTGGACAGGAAATGCTCCCTTTTATGAGGTAAAGGAGATGGCTGTTATGTTGCGGGTCTTGGGCGGCGCACGTCCTTCACGGCCAGCGTCGTGCACAGGGACACCGGAACTTGACGCTCTTTGGAAACTGCTCCAAAACTGTTGGGAAGCGGAGGCTGCAAAGCGGCCAACAGCCCCAAAAATTGTGGAGCGGCTTGTCGGCCCTTCCATTGGGGCTACCACCACATCGTCCACAACAGACTGGGACGATCAGTTAACCTCCAGATTCCGTCGATCCCTGCAGGCCCGGCCACTTCTGCCCTCGGTGGCCCAGATCGAGGCCTTACTTTTCGGTGATGGTAAGTCTCGACCTCCTCGTCGTAGGTTTCTAATATCTTCGCGGCAGAGGTTGCACAAGGTACTTGTTCCAACCCGACCAAGATTTTTATTTATTCTCAACACGGCACAGCGTGTGTGGAATGTAAGCAAGGGACTCAACCAGTCGCATAATTCACTAGCGGAAATACTCAGTACGCCCGGAACGATGTATTTTTTGTACTTTGAAGACGTTTTGAGCTCAAAACAAAGGGGAACCTGCCGATCGATAATTTATTGTGACTCGGCTCGAGTCGGACTCGGAGCCCCTATTGACATCATACTGACTCGAACTCGCTCGTAAAAAGGCGGCTCCTTTCAAACTGTAGCATTATACGGCGCCTGAACTCATCCAAAATGCCAGGAAGAAGATCCAACCGACCTCCTATGGCCTCTGCCAGCGCCGCCAACGCCCTCGTCGCTTTCGGGATGCCGGACAAAAAGACACCCTCCCCAACGGACGAGTCCCATTTTCTTGTCACTCATCCTGCCGTCTCGCCCGCCTCTCCCATCGTCGACACACATACGCACCTGGCGCTCACATTCGAGTCATATAGGCGCAAGTACCCTGACGGCAAGTTCAAGAACGCATGGGAGTTCGTCCGCGCGCTGTATGCGCCCGCCGGGGTGGAACAAATTGTGGACGTGTGGTGCGAGGCGCCCGTAAGGCCGCTGTGGCGCACGTACGCAGATTCTGCGCTCACGGAGGAAGGCAGACGTGAGCGCTGGGGCGGCGTAGGGTATTGGTTTGTGATGGGGGTGCACCCACATAATGCGAAGCATTACACCGACGCGGTGGAGGCAGATATGTACGCTATTCAATCTCTCTCCTGCATCACGATGACTGACTGTCTGGGTAGAATTGCGGCGATGGCGCACCCGCGGTGTGTGGGCTGGGGCGAGATGGGGCTGGATTATCACTATGACACCTCGCCGCGGCCTGTACAGCGCCAGGTTTTTGTGCGGCAGTTGCGGTGTGCTGTGAAGTTGAACAAACCACTCACGATTCACTCGCGGGAGGCGGATGCGGATACGGAGCGCATATTGAAGGAAGAGGTTCCCAAGGAGCACAAGGTGAGTTTCACATACTCTGCCTCGACGAGTCTCGTTCATTGCTCTTGCTAGATTCACATCCATTGTTTCACTAACGCGCCAGCCTTTGCGCAGCGGCTCCTCGACTGGTTCCCTAACCTCTACATCGGGGTCACCGGAGTGATCACCTATTCATCTAACACTGACACCTCGACCACGATCAAGAATATGTTTGCGCCCTCACCCACCGCCACCATCGAGTCAACTTCCCCCGCCGACGCAGACGCGCGTCTGCGCATTGTGCTTGAGACAGATGCGCCATACATGGTGCCCTCGACCATATATGGCACCCCTGGTCTAGCGGGGCGCAAGCTCCCGTTGTGTCACTGCGGAATGTTACCTTGGACGGCGGCGTTCATTGCAAAACAGCTGCCGACGCCTAAAGCAGGCGAGAATGTCTGGGATGCAGCGAGGGTCATGAGGGTTGCGAGGGGAAATGCGCGTGCTATGTACGGGGTGTAGCTGTGATCATGTTGAAATCGTTGTTTTGAACCATGTTGAAAACTCGGCCGGCATACGGCGCATCACTGGATCACAACAAGCCGGACAGCTTTTCAAACCAAGCCGAGTGATATCTCACGTCAATTCGTCTCTTGTTTCGAACTGCCATGTCCTCCACGACAGGAAAACGGTTCATTCAAACCGTGTTGGGGGTCGACGCCAATATCGATCCGAAGATTATTGGCACGATGGCGACGCAGCTCCAAACTCGTTACTCCGAGGCTCAACGACATTATCACACCCTCGCACATATCGCCTACATGCTCGACGTGTTCGACGCCAGCGGGCGTAAGGGGGAAATTACCGAACTCGCAATCTGGTTCCATGACTGTGTATATGATCCTCTGAAAGGCTCCCCATGGAACGAGAGAGAAAGCATTCGGGTCTGGGAAGAGTTCTGTGATTCAACCAAGTCCAGAAACATGGTAGGCGCGTTTTCTTTGTGGGTTTTCTTTTTACTTACATCTTCATTAGGCCGACCTGAAGGGGCGCGTCTCGGTCCTCATCGAGGCCACAATTCTCCACCGTCTTCCAAAGACACTGCCCGAGGCTATGACCGCGACCGAAGTGGCGGCGTTCCTTGATCTCGACATGCGCATCCTCGCCGATTCTCCTTCCGTTTACGAGAAATACTCACGGGAGATCAGGGAGGAATACTCGCACTTTACAGACGAGGAATACCGCCTCGGACGCTCCAAGGTGCTTCAATCGTTTCTCCTTCACGATAAGATATTTTTGGATGAAGAATCGGAGGTAATGGAACAGCGGGCGAGAGAAAATATACAAGGTGAAATAGACAGACTACAAGTTGCTTGATGTTGTAGATCAACGCATAACATACGCAGACCCCTACGTGCATCAGGTCTGAAGATGTGCCTGGAAGAACTCGGCTAAAACCAGACGTTGAGCATGACCGGAATGTTATTGTGGCTATAAACTCACACAGGGCAAAGGCGGAGCGCTTGTAGGTCCTTTCCAATGTAGTGTAGTTCACATGTTGGATCCCGAATTTGGCGCTGAGGCCACTGTTCCACTCAGCGTTATCAATCATCGCTGTGGTTCCGTTGATGAGTGGCAAGCGGAGTGAGGAGAAACGAATTTCAGACCCCACGCAAAAGCACCCATAATGGGCACTCCGTCTTCATGAATCGCCAGCAGAATCTGGCCGAGATAGGGCATGAAGTAGTCTATGTTGTTTGTCAGACGAATTTCACACGGACCCACTGGCTCTAAACTCACTTGTACGAGTGACATCTTCCTAAAAGAAAAGTTCAGTTGACTGTCGGTTGAAACGAGGGAATCCCACCTGAATCCGGAACAGCTCGGTTCTCAGCTCCTCAAACGGCTCGACAAACCCAAATTCCGAGACATACTACATGCATTGAATGAGCGCACTTCCCTAACGAAAAGGAGGAACACTAACCATCTTCTTCGTGGGCCACCGGGTCTGCAAGCCCTTCAAGAAGGACCGGAGAGTATTTGGGGTGGCCTGCAACCACGAATCTGACAGCGGGTCGGGAGAGATACCCGCAGCCCAGCCTGCGTTGGAGTCGAACAGAACGACGGAGTGGCACTCGGGCCACAGGGGGTGCGAACTGTTGGAGATACAAGCATCGAGCCCGTCAGGCGGCGCGGCGATGAATTGTTCGCGGTAGGAATCAATCGCGAAAAAGTCGGCGGAGCCTGTGCAGATTCCAATTGAAATAAAGGTTGGTTCAACTATTCGTTTCAGAAGGACGCACCGAGATTATGTTTCTTCTCCTGCTCCGTAAAACGGGGTAGGTAATCCGGCGGCAAGGTGTCGGTCATGATCTTCGGCCAATCGCCCGTCGTATAGAGTGGGTCGGAGAACACACCGATGCGGAAGGCGGCATGCCGTTCCACAGCAAGGACATCGTCTGTGTTATTCGACCGCCAGGGAATTCCGCTGGGTCGTACATATCAGTTGAGGGTAGGGCAGGGCGTTGAAATGTACGCACATGAAATCATCATTTTTGAGCGAAATCTCTCCCTCGATTTTCATTTCGCGGAAGGCTACACCAGCCTTGTTAGGACGGGCAAATACACGCTGTAGAAGAATTCCACCTTTCACCGCACCAGCATGGGCTTTCACTGCAACAGATCGAGTTCAATCGTCGAACATTCAGTGCAGATATTCACATACAAAGATTGTAGGCGCATTGGTAGGGTGCCGTGGATGCGTTGACCCCGGCAGCCAACGACACGTCTGTCGGGTTGATTTTAAACCTCAACACTGCTAATACACAGAGTAAACGCACTGAAAGGATAGCCAGCCGCCTGCCCACAGAACACACGGGGTTCATTGAAGGTATACCTGTGCATTTGTGATTCATTCGTCGTCAGGAACAGCATAATTAAGAGAAGGAAAGACGAAACCAACCAAGTCTTGACCCGTCCATTATACGCCTTGAACATAGAGGTTGAGCTTGTTCTGATAGTGCCTTGGTCCTACCTTAAACACCGTCTTCGCGTAGCTTGCAGGGAGTCAGTCGCTGTCAGGTCTATGGGTTGGAATGCGCACTGTATGAAATCATCGACCACCTCGGGGGAAGTGAAGCCGCCGTAGTACGCAGCCAGAGCAAGCGGCGTATCCCAATGGACTGAGTATCTTACCGATGAACACGAATATATTCTCCAGAGAAATGCGCGTACAGAGGGTGGCGACTGGAGCGACGCCATTTTGAATGTGGTAGTCGATCACTGAGGAAGATCGGTCGAAAGCAGACGGAAGATGGGAATGTTCGAGCTTACGGTCGCTATAATGGTCAATAGCCTTCTGATTCACAGGCGAATTGGCCACAGCAAAGGGGAATATCCTGGCCCACGAAATTCTGCAAGTGATATCGGGTAAGCTTCTTAGATTGAAGATCGGTGGAATACGTACGAGAACGAATGCGCATTGACGCCGAGGGATGCAACTCTCACCACATCTTCTTTATACAAATAGTACTGGAGGTCCACGACATCGCCTGCCAACATAACTTCAGAGCCAAGGGGGAGGGAGAATAAAACTTGAACTCACCTGTCGTGTTATCGATTACACCTCCCGGCTGCCGACTATTCCAGTCCCATATCGTCGGCCCCTTGCCCTCATTCTTTACGGCGCCTTCCACTTGATATGCTGCGGTGGCGACCTAAACGAGATGCGAGTCAGAATATTAATGGGTGTGCAAGTCATGTCTGTCTCGCGAGGCCTACCCCAAACTTGAAGCCCACAGGGAACTTGAGCGTCGGGAGGATGTCCTTGGGCTCCGGGGCGAAGAACGAGGGGTATAGAGCGGGCGGAGGCGATGGGAGGGGAACGCGCGTACTGGTGGGAACGCGCGTGGTTGTAAAAGGCGGAGCCTCGACGGGGCCGACCTTGTAGAGGCCGTTGGGTTAATCATTGCAGCAACAAAAAGTAGAATACACACGAGGTCCCAAAGCTGGGCAAGTCCTTTCGCGGAGAAATCGCGCGGAATAGACCCAACAGGCGGGAAACTGGCGCTTGCCGTCACAGAGGTGCTGGTCGCGGTTGTGCTGACGGTCGGTGGAGGTGCGGTGGTGGTGGACGTCACAAAGGCGCTTGACACACTGGGGCTGGGTGTCGTTCCTAAGGTTGAGGATGAAACAGCAATAGACAAATCTGCTCCTCGCAGCAGGAGCGCCAATACGCCCAGAAGTTTAAAATTCATTGGAAGATTGCGGGAGAGTCTGCCTCACTTCTCAACTTCATGTATGAATACAGTCCTCGCCATCCACATGACCGGCGGGCCGTGGTGTGTTTTCTTTCTCGGCATTGGAAGCCTTGTGAGCCATACCTCGTGAGCGTCCGTCCGATATCGATCTGACCGGGAAGGCAGGCATATCTCCTCGCCGCTCGGCCAGAGTTCTTTTCAATGGGATCGGGTAAGGCGCCAAATTGTGCGCACCATTTATGTCATTGTACGAAGCAGAGAGAAAGTCACAGATTACAACGCCGAATTCAACCGAGCGGCAACATCAGCATCGAGGGGAATGCTCGCCGCAGCTCCACGGTTTTCTACGCACATCCCAGCTGCCTGAAAAAAATCATTAGACAAAATTCCATCGAAAACAACGTAGCTACCTGGACAGCCCGTTTCAGGACAGCGATGTAGTCCTCGCGGGTAGCTTCTCGTCCCTCTAGACGCATCAATGCGGCAACCATGTACCCGGTGAAACAATCACCCGCCCCGGTTGTGTCCCGCGTTGTCCCCTGCAATTTTATGGCTGGAAGGTAGACCGGCTCTGACTGAGTGAATGCGGCGAACTGGGCCAGTAAACCGTCAGCTCCGAGGGTGCAGACCACATTAGTCGTGGGCATGAAGGCAGATAGTAACGCGAGAAGTGGTTTCGCAACATCGACTGTCGAGGCCAACGGATTCGGAGCGCGTACATCCAGAGCAAGCGCTTTGCAAAGATCTAGAGCCTCTCCGCTGTTGACGACCAACCAAGTGAGATGATTCCAAGGAAAGACTTTCAGTTGCTCGGGCGTGAGCATCGGGGATGGATTGAATATTGTAGAGCTTCCGGACGACGATCCACGTTCGAGGTATTCAATTGTTGATTGTAAAGGTATTTCGTTCTGGAGGACGATGTGAGTTGTACCCGGAGGAATCTGTGGCGCTGGAAGGGACGAATAATTTGCTCCTTTGAAGAGAACTGGCGGGGAGTGAGCACGTAACAAGAACAGGTCGGAATATCCTACTGATAGAATTCTCTCCCAGATCTGTTACTTGGATAATTGCGCGCCCAGTCAGATCCTAAAACGGAGATGAGCGTCGTCGTCGGGAATCCTCCCTCCACAAACCTCGACGACTAATACTTGGGTGACCCCCACACCCGTCTCCTTTAGTTCATCCCGTACCCAAACACCATCTTGCCCAACTACGCCGACAAAATCTACGACGCCACCAGCACGGGCGATAGCTACCGATTGGTTTGCGCCTTTGCCTCCTAGACGCTTTACAAGGTTATTTGATGAGATCGTCTCCCCTGGACGAACGATGTCTTTCACTGCAAGTATGTTCGAGCTCGCGTTTACTCGGTGACGACAACTACTGGCCTTCGAAAAACTCATCCACGTCTGGTAATAGATGGTTAGCGGCGTACTACGGGCTTAGATTTCCACTTACTAATGGACCCTCTGACGATACAACGAGCAGGCATGACCGAGGACGCTGTGGTTGGAAGAAAGATGGGATGTCGGCCCATCACGATCGTCGTGATCGAGTGATCCCACTCGGCTTTTCTTTTCCGCTTTTTTTCACGACATTTCCGATACTCTTCGTATGGGCATTCCGTTGGAATTCAGGTGCGTTAGAACTCGTTGTTCTTCGTAGCCGAGTCTCACTGCCAGTAGCGCCAACTTCCTATTGCCACTGCCGATGCACACCGGACAAACCTCCTCGTAAGCCTGCGCTGTCTTGCATTCTGCACGGTCGCAAATATTCCAGGAGCCCGCGTCCAAATCAGCTCCCCACCAATTCAGACTTCAAATTCTTGGATTCGTTGGAGGAATCACTCTATTATCGCTACGGGTTCCAACCTCAGGTCGGCACTGCTGTTTCGACATGTGGCGAACTCACCGAGGTCGTAGTCGGTGAACTCCTCGGTGATTCAAAATGGGTCCAGAACTTGGCTGGAGACGCGGCGTCGGGTCGGAGAATTAAAAATGTCTCCAGCTTCCTGGGGGCTCTCACGAAGGCGGAAAAGCTAGACGACGTACCGCCAGAAACATATGAACTCCGGCAGCCAGGTGAGTAGAATCCGCCTTAAACTCCCTAATATAAACCCGATTTCTCTCATCAGGCGCCGCTCCTCTTCGACCGTCGCCAATCGAGCTTCGATGGGAGGCTATAGATCATTGGACGTATTATTTCCTGTCGTCCAAAGCTCGGTCTCCGGCGGGTATGCAAGAATCTGTGGTATTACGCAGTGCAGCCGCCGCTATTGAGGCCTTGCGCAGAAATTCGGCAACTATCGAGGAGGTGGCATTGAACCTGGTCGCGCGGGGGATCCCGTTCAATACCTCTTCCCCCGGCCAATTTCCCCCTCCACCTCCGGTTGAAGACGCCAGACCACCTTATAAAGGCTTGGGGTTCCGTAACAAGGGCTTTCGCGGGACTCCCTCGGATTACGCCCAGTACGAATCGGCCCGCACCGAAATTCTCTGCTCTGAGCGGGGAAGAGTAGCGTTAATGAGCGGTGGAATTATCGCTCGACTGGCCGTCGGCGTGGTCAGTCCCCAGGTAGTGTGCTCTGGTCGCGCCAAGGGCGCCGCCGAAGGACACCCTTCCCCCCCTTATTGGGATGATGCCTTGACTCAACAAGAGTTGGATATTCTGTGTGGTGTCTACGAAGTTTCAACGGGTGAGCAGACCTAATACCAATCTCGTGACACTCACTGTAACTTTCGATAGGGCAGCCCCAACCTTTGGCTCCAGACGGCGTACAGATTCGAACCGTATCCTGGTGGCCAAGGGCAGGAATCTGGAGAAAATCGGGCCTTGACATGGGATATTGGACTCCCTCCTGCGAAGCGTGGTTTCAAAATCGGTTGGCCGAAATACGAGCAGGATCTGCCGACCTCCACAATACCCGCGAATGGACCCAAATCCTCGGTGGCAACGACTTGTGCGGTGTTCTGTTCCTGACCAACGACCGACTCGCGGCGGTGTTCCTCAAGGAAAATGGAACCAGGATTTCGGCAAGGCCAGCGACGGAACAATTTCCCAAGGCTATCGGCGGGCGAGATTCATCATCGCACAGGGTTTATTTCACTCTCAGAACTCACCGGCCAGACTCTCCGATTGCTTCAGTCGTCGAGGAACCTGCGAAATCCGCGTCCGAATTCGGCTCCAGCGCAAAACAACCGCTGACGGCTGAAGCTCAACAGCTAACTCGACAATATTGGGAGGCGCGTCGTAAGATCACCACATCAGCTCAACGCGGAGCCGCCATCGAGAAGCGTCTGCGATCTTTGAAGGTCAGGGATTCGGATATCTATCTGACTCCAGCAGGTAAGGCCATTTTCGAGCAGACACTCTTAGCTGAGATCTTAATGTTTAGAATTGGGGCGGCGTCTTCGGAGCGCCGAGTCTGAGCTGGTCGAGGAGCGCAAAAGGTCCCGGACGGCCCAGACTATTGCTCGAGATATCCAGCGGGAATGTAAGACGCCAGATGTGGTGCCGAAGCTGCTGGCGGCTTTGGGCGAGAGTTGATGTGGTGAGTGAATAACGAATTATTGATGCGTTCGTTCATATCTGTCTCAAGTAGTATAATCATTACGCGGTCTGCGTGCGGAAGTGGACACCAACGTTGGAGTGTAAATATACGAACTCGGCGCACTATTTCTCCCATGCCCATGAATCGGGCGGCGCAGAACTGCTTCGCAGTCCCAACGCCCCGACACTCCATCTCCACGGGACGGGGTGCTCCTCCGTTAACGGTCTAGTTCGACCTCGCGCAAATTGCACAGTCATACGGTGCATGCGCCACCTGCTCTTCACAACCCGGTCCTTCTTGCGCATGAAGGTGAGCATATACGCGCGCCAGTCCAGCGGTTGTTCCATGCGTATATAATCGAGCTCCGGACCTGCGTGTGTACGCCACTCGCTCCAGTCGGCAGGGGTGCACGGGAGCATCCAACCGTACTGCGATGCGAGGAGCAGAAATAGGCCCTGCCGTTTGACGATGAGGGCGTCGTGGAAGAAGTGGTTCACTTGGCAAAGGGCGAGGACGGTGTTCGTTGCGGATATGAGAGACGGAGGATCGAAGTCGTTTCCGCATTCTTTGAGTTCGCGCGCTGCGTCGGCGACGGGGGTCTCCACAATGGAGGACAGCACGAGGTCCAAAAGCTCCGGAATGCCGAATATTTTCATGCATTCAGAACTCGGTTCAGAAGCGGTTCTGGGTGGTGTGGCCGTGAGCGGCGGGGGGATTGGGAGAGCGGTGGGGCGGGTCAGGATCCACGCTGTGTCCTCCATCGTGTCTGGGTCATACCAGCGATCGACACAGTTCGATTCATCTGCCCGTGGTGTCTGCTGAGTGACCGCATAGCCAAAGTCAGGCTGGTCATTCCGTCCCTCCATATCGTAGTATTTCAGACAGTACAGAAGCCCTGTACTGTCGTCCCCATACCGCAAGTAGTCGGATCCGGGTTGATAAAACGATTCCCAGAGAGTTTGCGGAGTGATGCCAAGACGCCGACAGGCAAAAGACAAGCATCCACGATGAATTCGAAGATATCGTCCGGCATTATGTTGCCAACCGTCGCTTCCATTTATGAGGATGTTGCCATACCCGGCATCTTGGCTGCAGAAAAGATGTTATTCATGCCACGGCAATGGGGATTATACACACCAGGGAGGAGACACCCAATCTTCTGCTTTCCAAGTCGCGCCTACACAAACCCAATCATCCCAGAAGGCCCCATCTTCGGCAGAGATCGATACAATGTCTTCGCTGGACTTGGAAGGAACTGGATAGCCAGGGGGGTTTACCCAGTCCTTCAGATCACGGAGCCACGCCTCACGAGCGTCATCCAGCGGGCCAGCACTGGCATGCAAGTTAACTACTGGTAGGGTAAGCCCGATGTTGTACTATCGCTCACCAGAAAGAGCAATAGAGCGCAAAGTAGCCCATGGGATGGCCGCTGGCTGAAGGAAAGCTGTGAGTGCGGCGTGATTAAGTATCATCGTCGCGACCAAGTGACATAACAACCCGTTTGTGTGAACCGGCCGCCGGAAATGTTGGTGAGCCAAACTGAGCTGCTCACGGTCGAATCGGCTCACCAATCTATCGCCTCTGATGTATGCTCTGCTCACAAGGATTTTTTTTTGCAGCATATTGCGAATTTCAACTTCAACATGCCGGAGTCGGATCTGTCGGCACGACCTTCGAATCAAATCGGCTTGATGCGGCTTCAACCGCCGCAGAATAAGACCATTCAAAACCTTTGAAAATGCGACTGACGGAGGCTCAGGAACTTCCAAAACCATTAAACTTCAGTTTTACTCCTGCCATTCAATTTGCACCCTGGAGGGATGCTGATTTTCTGCGTTTTCAAGATCAACCCAGCACTACCTGTTGCAGCAAATTTCAACCAACATGTTCAACAGATTATCCAACCATACTGAAATACCTTTTCGTCAACCCATGTCCACCGCTTCTCTTGTTGCACCTGACCCCAGTCGGAGCGAAATATCGAGATCACGAGTCCGATCCGGCCCGCCCACAGTACATATACAAGAACCAAGCATTGCGTCAGGTCTTCAAAAATAATGTGGACACCACTTCTCGCCTCATTATACGCCTGCGCTCAGGCTACTGTATATGCCAGCCCTGCACCGATCGACCGCCACGCCGTCGTCGCGCGGTACAACCCAACCCGCACCGCCTCGAGCGGCACGACCCCGATGCAAATCGGCAACGGCAACTTTGCCTTTGGCGCAGACGTCACGGGCCTGCAGACCTTCCAGCCCTGGGCTATCATGTCCACTTGGGGCTGGAAGAACGATTCCCTTCCGCCCGGAAAGACACTCGCAGACGTGTACGACTACACCGGCATCAGCCTGGATAACCACGGACGGGAGGTTGAGTATATGTTCAATGGAGAGGCGACGATGCAGACGTGGATGATTTCGAACCCGAACCGCGTTAACCTCGGCGCGATTGGGCTTGTGTTCTTTTCGGACGGCGGGGCAACGGCGACGAGGTTGAATGTCACGGAAAGCAATTTGACGGCGGTCGAGCAGGAGTTGGACCTTTGGACGGGGACGCTCACCAGCAAGTTTACGCTCAATGGAGTGCCGATCCAGGTGGAGACCGTCTCCGGCCAAACCGTGGATAGCATCGGCGTCACCGTCTCTTCTCCCCTCTTGAACAGTGGAAGACTCGGCGTTTTTATCGATTTTCCCTGGAATGACGGCGTGAGTGGTTCAACTTTGGTTGGTTCAATTACCTGAAATTGAAACCAATCCAGTCCAAAAAATTCTCCGACCCATTCGTCGGATTCTGGCAGAACGCCTCCATCCATACGACGACGCTGGATAGCACCAAACGAGGGAGCATCGGCGCAGAAATCGCGCACACCCTCGTGAACAACACGTTTGTCACCTCGATAGGCGGGGACGCTTTCACGATCGCGCGCGACTCGCCCGCCGCGCACCGATATACCATCCGCCCCGCGTCCAACTCCAGCGCCGGTAAATTCCAACTCTCGACGACATGGGGGTTGACGCCTCCCAAGTCGGTGTTGTCTCCAGAGGCAATTAGTTTGTCGTCGAGTAAGACTTGGGAAGCGTATTGGATGGGGTCGGGATTCGTGGACGTGTTTACGGGGTCGACTGATCCGAGGGCGGACGAGCTGCAGCGCCGCATCATCCTGTCGAGATATCTCATGCGGGTGAATGAGGCGGGTGACTTTCCGCCTCAAGAGGTTGGTTCAATTCACGCTGTTCGGATTGAGCCTCAAGCTGACCGGATTTCAGTCTGGCTTGGTGAACGACGGATGGGTGAGTCTTCAGAGTTTAATTCGAAATGCTCACAGAATTATCTTGGAATGCGCAGTACGGGTAAGTGTCTCGGTTCGACCACGGTGTTGTAACTCATACATCCTCTCCCAGAAAATTCCACCTGGAAATGTTCTTCTGGCATTGTCAACATTGGGCACTGTGGAATAACTGGGACCTACTGCTCCGCTCAAGCACCGTCTACGACCGCTTCCTCGCCACCGCCATCGCACGCGCGCAGGTTCAGCAGGGGTGGCCGGCGGGCGCGAGATGGGGGAAGATGAGCGATCCGTCGGGTACGCACCTCCTCTTTCTTAAGGCTACAACCTTCTCACTTGACCACCAGGCCGATCCGCGCCGGGCCAAATCAACGAGCTGCTAATCTGGCAACAGCCCCACCCGCTCGTCTTCGCCAACTACGAGTACCGCGCCTTCCCCACCCGCGCCACGCTCCTCAAATGGGAGCCCGTCGTGCGCGCCACCGCCGACTGGATGGCCGCCTTCCCGTGGTTCAACGACACGACGGGCGTGTACGACCTCGGCCCGCCGCTGTACGAGGTCGCGGAGGATAACGACTACACCAACACGTACAACCCCGCGTTCGAGCTCGCGTACTGGCGCCTTGGGCTCGGCATCGCGGAGGCGTGGCTCGCGCGCCTCGGGGAGACCGTGCCCGCTAACTGGACGACCGTCAAGGAGGGACTGGCGAAGCTCCCCGTGAATAACGGGACGTACAAGGTGTTTGAGGATGTGAACGACGACTTTTGGACGGACCCGACGTACATCAACGACCACCCGGCGTTGGCGGGGCTGCATGGGTGGCTGCCGCCGACCGAGGGCTTGGACCTCGAGACGGCGAGGCTGACGACGGAGAAGGTCTGGTCGTCGTGGAATGTGAGCAACGTGTGCGTGCCCCTCAACTTTCCCTTTATATGCCGGCTAAGATCCTCCTAGCTGGGGCTGGGACT
The DNA here is from genome assembly GCA_029281495.1 of Mycena filopes. NCBI lineage: Eukaryota > Fungi > Basidiomycota > Agaricomycetes > Agaricales > Mycenaceae > Mycena > Mycena filopes. The sequence goes on along the minus strand of JARIHR010000089.1, from coordinate 168,838 downwards.
TTCCGCTGCTCGCCATGTCCGCGGCGCGAATCGGAGAGCAAGAAAAGGCGGTTGAATGGCTGCTGGACCCTTTATTCCAATTTGACGACGTTGGGATGCCAGTGGGCGGCGTCAGGCGAGTGGCAGACATTTCTTTGATTATCTTTGGCGACGTCTAATTTGTAATGTACTCTCCACTGGCAGAGTCGCGACGCCGTACTTTCCTGGATCCGGTGGGCTACTTTACGCAGTCGCGATGATGGCGAATGGCTGGGATGGCAGCAATGGGACTGCCCCAGGGTTTCCAACCGAAGGGTGGAATGTCCGGGCGGAGGGGTTGAGCAAGGCAATGTGACCTTAGGCTGCGGCTCCGCTCTATGCAAATTTCCTTCAGCCGGAATGAAAATATGCGCAGTTGGACACCAACCAGCTGGGAATGTGTCGCGTGAAGGCTCAGCTGCTCGGCCTTTGGTAGGCCCATTCGTCCGCGCCAAAACTCGGGGCATGTGGGAGCATCGAGCTCGGTGAAGGGCCGTCTCTCGGTGGCCAGAATAGTGTCCAAGACGCGGGGCACCACCTCTGGTGTGAGCATTCCCAGCCTGTTCGTCGTGTCATAAATGAAATACTCCACCAAGTAAAATAATTTGCCTACCATTCTCCGTGCGGGAAGACTATAATATTCGCAGCGAATGTGTGCCCGCCGACATGGCCCACCTCGCCCAGGACGACGCTCTTTGCGGAGTCAGTAGGATCGGCGAGGACGCGACGATCTAGTTCGTCTCGAAGGGCCCGGAAGACCGCGCCGCCCATGTCCCCGCAGCGACAGTCTCTGGCGCCATGCGTGCAGACGTATATATGCACCTCCTGCTTCGAGTCGGCCACAGTATTTGGTGAGGCGACGGGATCCGTGGCATGCCGCCTCAACTTCTCAGCGACCTCGTCCACGTTCGCCAGCGAGAGGGTGGCGAAGTGGATATGCCCCCCCAGCGTAGAAAAGGCTGTCACGGAAGTGGACTCCTCGGCGCCTGCCCGGCCAGTCCACGCAAAATTGACGAGGCCGCCCCATCGCGTCACCTGAAGTTGCAGAGCGCGTTGAAGCGGGGTCGAGAACCGGGAGGGAAATTCCGAGGGAGCGGCAGGCGAATTAAGGAGGATGTACGCGCGGTGGGACGCGACTGAGCCGTGCAGACTCGGTGTCGGAGGTGCCGTCGAAAACACCGAGGCGACGACACGCGAAACGCGAGATTTGAGAGTAGACATTGGGGGAATAACTGGGTGACATGAACTGAGTGGTGGATAACCTTTTGAACGACATTGCAGCGTCCCGCCGCCGCGAGTGAGACGTAACATGATGGCCGCCTCTGTGAAGTGATGGTGCCACTGATACACAGCGCCAAGCACGAAGCACAGCCATTAACCGTGTTCTTCCAAATAAGTATTTTGTTCACAAAATGGCTGCTGCTCCTAGAAAGCTGCTCGTCCTAGATCTCAACGGGACCCTCCTCCTGCGCTCCAAACACCGCGCCTCATCTCCCGCTTCATTCGGTCCCCGCCCACGAGCAGTCCATCCGCGCCCTTACCTGAATTCATTTCGCGATTATATCTTCCACCCCTCCACGATGGCCTGGCTCGACACAATGGTCTGGAGCTCCGCGCAGCCCCGGAGCGTCGCAGACATGGTGAATCACTGCTTCGGCCCCCACCAGCGCAACTTCCTCGCCATCTGGGCACGCGACACCCTCGGCCTCCCCCCTGCGCTTTACGGTACGGTACATACGTCTCCTCGCGTCATTTCCACGAAAAGGTCCTCATTGGTTACTTGCGGGTCCCGACAGACAAGAAAATACAGACCACGAAGGATCTGAGCAAGCCGTGGACGGCGTTTCCCGATCACTCGTCCCGCACGACGCTGCTTCTTGACGACTCGGCTCTCAAGGCACACCGGCATCCCCACAACCACGTCTGCGTGCGCGAGTACGTGCAGGAGACGCGCAATCACGACCTGGAGGTGCTGCGAAAGAGGACTGGGGCGAAGCCGCCGAAGAAGTCGAAAAAGCAGAGCAGTAAATCTAAAAAAGCGCTTCCAGGTGTGGATTTGCCGCCCGACGAGACGCCGCCGCCCGCGGGGGTCCTTGCGGACCCGACGTACGACGAGACCCTCCTCGCGATCGTCGGCATCCTCGAGAGCGTGAAGCCACAAGCGGACGTCGCCGACTGGGTCCGCGGCGGCGGGCTCCTCCTCAAAGACTCGCCGGACGCCGCGATCGTGGACACACCATCTCCCCCGTCGCCCACCGCCCTGGCGTCCAAGATACTCGCCCTGAATCTAACGCAGGCGCAGGAGCAGGAGCTGTGGTTTGACCGCGAGGCGGTTGTGCACGACTGGGTTGGCCGGGGCGTCCATGCGCTCGAGGCGTTGCGCATACCTGTCGTTGCCGGCATGGCAGACTGAGACCCGCGAATCCGCGCCTTGGATGACCGTCTGTCTGAGAGAGTCCATGTCCGAGGTGTGTTCGGCCGAGACTGGCTTTCTTTGGTCGTGGATCCAATCTAACAAACTCGCAGTTGTATGATACGAGCGGGCATGCGGCAACGTGTTCAGGGCGCCTTTTTTTCTTGGATTCCCCCTGTCGACCAACACATATTTGACAACTCTCGGCCGCTAGAATACGACTTTGTGTTGCTTCGCAATATATTCAGCCCGTCCGGAGGAGGAGGAGGAGGAGGAGATAGTATTACTGCGGAGGTCCCGATAAGGAACAAGCAGTCACTGTACCTACATACACGCGTCCTATGTATGCTACAGTCGTCAACGGCTCGGTCGCTGTGATCGCATAAGGCCATGATAGTCCCTACACGTCTCACGACAAAACTTAGAAGACGGGCGAATAGTTTACGGATTTCTGAAAACAACGGGGGAGTACCTAGGGAACTCTTGGAAAAGAGCTAGCACGTTGAAGACAAATTTTGCGAACACCTTGACCGCCCTCCTGGACGACACGAGCCTAACCAGAAAGTTGTATGTCGGTATCTCTGCGTGAAGTGCGTGGAGCTCTGGGTCGCAGTTTGCAAGGCACTGCAAGAACTGCTCCCTGATCATCACCAAACGCTGGTTATCCACGCAGTCGAACAAGGCATGAGATTCGTCCTCCACGGCTCCCCGGCAGAATCTACACAGCCTCAGGTGGCGTGGAACGGCGTCCCGGTAGCGCGTTGCATACCGGAGACGTTCCACGCTCAGAGGGTGGTCCCCGAGCAGCAGCTGACGCAGTCCCGGCCGGATTTCAAGCAATTGTGCAACTCGCCCTCCGTCTCTGCACCCCGAACAAACGACGAAAGCGCGCGGTAGAAAACGCCGAAAAAAGCTGTAGAATTTTGCCGTAATCTGATTAGCCAGGAGGACGACATTCACCACGACCCTGGACCTCAGAGAAGGCAGAACGGGAAAGAAATAGAATAGGTCGCCATCGGTTTGACTCGGTTCGCGAGTTACTGCTGCTCAAATTAGCCTGGGCACACGACTGCACACGACATATGAACGCCGACGACGAGGTTCCTCGGAATGAATTGTAGCGTAGCTTGCATGATACGATGCTAACAGGGACAGGGGATAGATGTAAAATAAGAATTCCGGAGGGATACTTTTCGTACAAGGCGGACCGCCGCTCCCGCGCCCATCCATACGTCCCCAGCCCACCGACCCATATGCCCGCAGGACGAGACGACCCCCAGCCCAGCCCACCCAGACAAACTTATTTCGAAAAGGCGCGGATGATTTTGGCGGAGATGTGGAGGAAGAAGATGGAGCCAATGAATGAGAGCGAGAGGACGAGGACGATGAAGGGGTCGCTGGATTTTCGATTCGTTAGTTAGACTAGAGCAAGGAGATGCAGCGCAAGGGGACGAACACTCTGAGCCCGGGCGAGTCGTCCGTGTAGAGCTTCAGCATGGTGTTGGAGGAACCGCCCGCGCCAGCGGCGCGGCTGGAATTGGGCCGGGTGGCGGCGCCGCCTGCGCGTCTCCTGCAGCGGGTTCAGACTTGCTTCACCAGGTGGGGGGGGGCACTACCGACCGTATCTGAGTGCCCGGCGGCTTGACGGGAGTACCATTGGTTTTGGGTACGTCTGAATCGGACTGGCAGCGTGCGGACTCAGTGAGCAAGCAAGTACGGGAAGCAGTGGAGCAGAGGGACAAGGAGAGCGCTGACCATAGTGTAAACGAGAGAAAGGGATTCAGATAATACTGGCCGAAGACGAGGACGAGGGGCGAAGAGGAGAGCTGGAAATGTCGGGCGTGACTGACACGTCTCCGTCACATTGGTCACTCTCCTTCGTTCCTCCCATTCGGACAAAAAATGTCCCCCCGGCCCTCCGCTGGCTCTGAAGGCTTCTGGCCGTGGTTAACATGACAAGGGTACGAGCAATTAACGTTCCATACTACCATCGCATTAATCTCCCTTCCAAAGGGCCGCCCTTCGGCTTTCTCGCAGCTGTTGAGATACCAACCATGTCAGAATATATATCGGTCCGTAAGGCGCCATCCTTCGCGAAAGGAAATGAAATGAAATGATACCGAGTTCTTTCTCCTCTTCCTTTATCTCAACGAAATACAGGGCCGGATATGTCCCGCTCCAACCTCCGACCTCCGAGTCGGATAACTTCCCCACAACTCCAAGCGGGTCGATTCGAACTCGACCCCACTGCTGCTCTATGTCGGCTGGATAATTTCCGGTGCAAGAGTTGCGAACAGACCTAGCTTTGGCCTTGCTTGGTACGCCGCGTCGCGTCCATAGCGTCAGGTGCAGCTGACCGTGTCACGATTTCGGCTTTGATTTGACTCGAAAATCTTTACTCTCCCTTCCACTTCCGCTCCTCATCGATTGTGGCTCGCCGTTCATTTCATTCGAAACCCTCAAATTGCTCGGCCGTTCCTTCTTGACTTCCAAATTCCGAGTCTGGCCTTTGCTAGAAATTCTCCTGCCACTGCCAGAGCCAGAGAAGTAGTCATTTCGAATCCTTGGAATCGCCTTCAATTTCTGTGCTTTCCGACAAACTGCAGTTCCATTCCATTCATTCGCCCATAGCCTTTCATCCGCCGTTCTTCAGCCTGCTTCATGTGAGGCGCCTCTTTTTTCATGGCACTCTACAACGCCAATGGAAGACCACGGCAAATCTGACAACTGGGCGTCTCCCGGCCTCTACGCTATCTCCAAGTCGACGTCATGCCCCAGCGCGGACACGATTATCTTCCTGCCTTTGATTCTGGGACGTCAAAACCTCGGACGCAATTTCTGTCTGCACAATGCAATGTGGACCTCTCACGACTGTCTGGAAAGGGATAATTCCTTATTCCACCTTTTGCAAGGGACCCCACCACGCCGATAACACGAGGCGAACCCATCCGAACCGCACCGAGTTCCCCGACGGTACTATTTGGCTCGGATATGTTATCCCGAGAATTGATTTTCTTGGTCTCAGTCGACGCGCATCCTGGCCGGAACTCTCCAATACACCAGCCTATCGGCCTATCTCTAAGGCTGGTCATTAATACTGGCGATGTCATGGACCCAAGTTTGTGCAGCCTAGCACCCACCGACCCAATTAGGCGGGCCTATCAGAGTTGCTTCACCGTCTGATCGAAGCGTGTCGGGTGACGATCTAGTTCGATTCTGCTTTACTTCCGTCTCGGCTACTGCCTCATGTGTCCTTATAACGGTTGTTCTCTGATGTCTCCCGTGCACTCTGGCCATTGTCCTCCCCTTCATTAACGTCCGCCGACGGACCGAGGCACGTGTAACAGCCTCCTCGCGCGTATATCTCGCCCTTATCCTGGCCGCTCTCCCTATCCCAACCTCCCGTCGATGCTCAGCCTTGGCCCCGGGTCTGCATGCGATGTGTGTCTAGAGCCTTTCGGCACGGACCTGAAGGCGCCGTGCTCGATACCCTGCGGCCATGTTTTCTGTGTCCAGTACGACGCATATTCTCTGTGTGGCGTCCCCCGCTAACCTTTGTCCTGTTTCTTTGTCTTTTTAGCTGCCTGCACCATCTCGCGCGACCGACGTGTCCACTATGTCGCACCCCCTTCGATTCGCGGCATACAATAAAACTGCACATCGACCTCGACAGCATCGCGGCACCGCTGTCCGTGGCGGAGATGCCCGTCCCGGCTAACACTGACGAACGCGCGCGGCAGTTGCAGAACCGGATCACCCAGGTCGCTCAGTCCGGCGCAACGGAGGTGCAGACGACGGAGCTCACTGAGGAATGCAAAGCGTTCCTCGCTCCTCTGTCCAGAACGATGGTAGGGACGACGCGTTGAATATCTTCTGCTTTGGGCTCATAATCTTTGTTTAGTACTCCGACCTCCGAACCGCCTACAAGATGCTTTCCTATATGTGTCACGTCAAACACCTTTATATCGAACAAGGTCGGGCGAACAACCAATACCAGCGTAACATCACGTCCTTGACCCAGGAGGTCGACCGCCTGAAAGCCAATATCGAAGCTCTCAAGATCGAGAAAAGGCGATTGGACCAAGGATGGCAAACGGCCTCCGCCGAGCGCGATAGCCTTGCTTCAGAATGCGAGAAGCTGCACGAGCAACTGGATAACGCGGAATCGCAAATGCTACTTGTCACCGAGTAAGTTTCTCAATCACCCCCTACCACCGTCCATCTGACGTCGTTCATAGACAAGTGAGTATTGAATCATCCTGGCATAGCTCTTCAATGAACCAGTGCACCTAGAGCGAAACCGCCCAAAATCAGCTCGTCCTACTCCACGAGGAGCTCCAGCGCCTGCGCTCCGAAGGGGAGTTCTCCTCTCCGGAGGGCGAGGGCTTCCCGCCCGAGCTTCCCTCGTCTCTGACCTCCGATCCTTACTGGTCCCCTCAAGCGCCACACCTTGACCCCGAACCCGACGTCGATGGGCCTGCGCGGCCCTTCCTAACACCTTGGGAACATCTCGCGGACCCCAAGACCCTCCCTGACGCCAATCTCCCTCAAGATCCGCAGTCCGCGCCTCTCGAGTCTCTGCCGTCCATGGGGGGATATTGCGGGGCTGCCGGCTGTCCCCATTCATGCAACTGTATGCCCTTTCTTCTCTTCTCCCCTGCTTCGCGCGCGGCTGCGGCGGCCAGCATGGGCGCTCGTCTGAGCACCTCTGACGGGCAGTCGATGTCGGACGTCTTTGGCGGTGCCCCAAGTAGCCTATCTCTCAGCTTAACTCAAACCCGCGATCGTTCTCGCTCTCGCTCCCACTCCAGACCCCGTAGTCGTTCTCTCTCTCGGGCTTCCTCTCCTGTCAATCCTATCATCTTAACACCACCGTCCGCGAGCCCAATGCCTTCCAGTTCGGCCTCTATGACGATCCCTAATCCTCACAACGAGCTACGCGGGCAGCTAAAGGATCTCCTTCGGGATCCACCGATGTCCTCGTCGCTCCCTAATATGGGTACCTCCCACTTTCTATCCTCCCCTCTCACGCGGGAGATCCGTTATCCAGGCCCGCCCCAGGACCGCGCGGCTGCGCCCACCTCGTCCAGCAGGCCCCGAAACACGCATCTTCACCCGCCCATGCTCAGCCACAGCCGCAACACGAGCCCGTATCCCCCCAGTACCCCGCTCGTCGACCAACGACCGCCTCTCTACCGCACAGCGAGCGGAGCGTCATCGCATACTGCCGACGAGGCGCAGCGCGGCGATAGGGAGCGCCGGCGGGCGGAACGACCCGCCACGCGACCTCTGGTCGTCGAGGAGCCCGCGCGACCCTCCCCAATGCCACGTCCGCAATCCCATACCTTGGCCGTGCCCACGTCCTCGAGCTCACATGCGTCGCCCGCCGCGGCGCGTCCGCAGGGTGCACAGCCCTTATCGCGTCTTCCCTCCCCACTCCTCCTACCGGCGAGCGCCGAAACGATGCCTGGCGCGCACGCGCATATGGCAGCCCTCCCCTCGCCCTCGATCCCTCACCCGCCGAACGCGCAGTATGCCCCTCCGCGCGTACACGTCCCTATGCCCAGCCCGCCGACCGGGCACCAGTCGCAGCCGCCCGCCCCTCCGATGCAGCGCGCGCAGGCACACGCGCTGCCAGCACCCGCACCCGCACCGACTCAGGCTGCCTCTTCCTCCCGGCCGCACACACACACGAAGCCGTCTTCCCCCCCATCACACGCCCCTGCGCCCCCTACCTATCGCCCCCCGCCCGAGATCGCCGCTGGCTCCGGCGAACGCGAGCGCGTACGACGCACCGACGCGCCCGATGCTTTGCGCGGCGGCTACGCCCCCCGTGGCACGAGCAAGCGCGTGCCCGCCGCGCCGACGATGGCGACCCACACCGGCCTGGTCTTCACATAGACGTCTCTCCTTCCTACCGAGCTCCATCCAATGCGTGCAGCCTTGATTTATGTACTGTATTCCTGACCCACCCTTCGTACTATGGATACTTACTGATCCCTCTTTCTTTACCGTTACATCCTTCCTGAGACCCATACATATAATAGGCTCGGCCGTGGATCACATATCTTTATTTCCTTCGTTTGCTCTTCTTCACTCGGTGGTTTCGTTTCGAATACATACATTTTTATTTGTCTGACGCTGGCGCAGACTGCTCGGATATCAGCGCTCGGTACTCAGTGGCGGCGGAGGCCCATGTGAGAGAAGGTAGAATGGTGGAGCTCGGTCCGCGATGCGGACGAATGGCGAAGTGCACGCTGGAGTCGCGTTGTTATCGCGCCAATTTTCGAGGCTGAGATCCGGTCCACCTTCGTTCGGGAAAACCTATCAGACATAACAATGGCGTCGAACATCTCGGCGGCCCGCCGTTCGCCCCTCCCGACCAGGCCAGATATCCATTCAATGAGGCAATAATCCCTCGCCCGACAAGCGTGCGGGACATGCACACTACACGCATCAAGCAGGGTCCTAAAATGCGAGGCAATATTTTCCATCGAAAACAGGCGCCAAACAACCCACCATTGGGCCAGGAGAGGAGTGTTGTACCCGCGACAGACTCCGACTACTAGATCTGTCGCAGTGATGAACGAACCTGGAACGAACGTGGCGATACCAGCAAACCGCGCGACGCATTAGCGAGGTCATGCCTATACTGAAATTGCGGATGGCGACGAACCAAGGGCGTCACCGTGGCGCTGAGGTTTCTCCGAATATGTTCTCCCGCGAAACCAGTGTGCGGTCAAGAACCTCGAAAAGGAAAAACACCTTCTGGAGACGAGGGAAACAGACTCGGCGGTGGACATGCGACGAAGCAATTGTATGTCAACCGCCAGCGATCAAAGCGAGCCCGAGACGAAGAAAACCAGGGCGAAGAAATCGACACACCACGGCCACAGATCACCGAGCCCTCGCGCAGATGACCGTGTCGATAGCCAGGAATCGCGCGAGGCACTGGCGAAACAAGAACGGCGTCACCCGTTCAATGGCGACCTTCTCCCCGAGTCCAGACCCTGGCGAACAAAAAAAAATCTCAAGTCCGTCAAGAACCTCGAAAAGGGAAAATGCCTCTTGGGGCCCGAAGGTCCTCTCTCGATCGCCAGACAGGACACGCGAAGAAGCACTGGTTCGTAAACCACAACAACCGAGCCCCGAGAAGAAGAAAAACGGGGCGTGGCGATGGCGCGTCGAGCAAGCGAGATCAAGTCTGCCGTGGCGACTTTGCCTCCATGTCCTCCATCCGACCAAGAAGGGGAATATCCTTCTTGTGGCTGGACATGTCCACGCCAGGGATCGATACGGAGAACGACAGCTCGAAAATCCACTTCGACTCGCACACAATTAAGCTGTCTGTGGCAATGGTGGGACGGAGGGACTGGAGAAATCGAAATCGACGCATGTGTGTGGGTCAAGGGCAGAGCGTGTGGATGTCGTGCCCCGAAAAAAGCGCAGGAGACCAAGCAGTTCTCAGGCGGGGACCCGCATCCACTGCGCCACATCCGGATCTTGGTTGAGGTCGTCCGGGGCTCTGGCGTTCGGGTGGGCAGTGGGAAAAGAAACGATGTAAAGAGAGTGAGATATAATAGAGATTTATAATACAGTAATATCTGGCTGCCATACCGTGTCCGTGTGCCCGCAGTTCGTGCAGACGCGCGTATCTATGCCTTGTCGCCACTGCTCTTGGAACCGCACTGGTTCAGACCCGCGCCGCAGAACTGCGCGATGAGGATCCAGAGGAACACCTGCGCGCGACTCAGATTGCTGCATGCTGATGACGAGCGGGAAAGGGACGTACCAGCCCAACGAGCACACACAGCGCCATTATCTTTGTGTTCCGCCACCACATCTCGCGCCGCACACTGCGCGCCCCGCGCCGGAAGGCAGTCGCATGCCCCGCCATGACATCTGTCTTGTCGACGAGCAGCTCGATGCGTTCGCCACGGGAGAGGATCTGCTCGACGTTCTGCACCATGATGTTCTTTACCTGGTTGAGCTCCGTCTGCGCGCGTGCGAGCTCGTCGGCGGGGGGCGCAGTGTTGTACGTGTGCATCAAGTCGGCGATGGTGGGGCCGAAGGAACCCTGGAGTCCGTGTGTAGGGGTGTCTGTTGAGGCGGACGAGGAGGGGGCGCCGGCGAACTTGGGGCAGATGTCAGTTCTCTCGTCATCACAAGAGACTTGACAGGAAGGCACCTTTCGCTGCAGATCGGCGAGGAACGCAAACGGCATTCGGCTACAAAGCAATAGACCTGAGACCAAGTTACGAGCCACACGAGCCACACGCACCGTCCAGCAGAGTCGTCCGCCATGACCAGATAGGTGAATCCTCCCTCGGAAATGTAGTGGAACAAATATTCCTCCCAAACATAGGTCAGTTTGCTGCGGCGCAATTGTGTGAGTTACGCGTCGGGTCGAGTGGCACTAGCCTACCTATCATTAGGTGGGATCTTGGACAGGATTTTCTCCGTCGCTGGTGTAGAAACATGTTGAATAGATAAGGATTGCAGGGCAGGAAACGGTGGGACCTTGTGAGAAATTGCGTTTGCCTGCCTGGTGTTCGGCCAAGATGGTTGAACCGCGGGCAACAAGAGCGTGAATCTGGCAAGAGTAAGCTCACAATTATCAGTCGGTTTGAGGCAAGCGGGGCCTACGAGGGACATGGTGACTTGAGCTGAGTTGGTTGCCTGAGGTCATCCATCGACGGCAATGCCAAACACCTTTTAGCCAAACACCTCCTGAACTGAACCACTTCGTGCTGTATGCCTCCCAAGAAATCCCGCAGAATAGAACACCCTGAAGCGTCCACCTCCCAAAATACAGAAAACGCCGCTCCCTCTTCCCCGACGCGCTCAGAAAATGGACCTGACCCAAACACCAAATTACCCCTAGTCCAGCTTCCTCCCGAGCTTTTCGACGCGATTATAGAAGAGTACGCGACCCTACCATCCACCTTCTACTACGACACGCAGAATATCCCCGATTTCAAGTACTACGAGCGCAACGACGCCTTGACCGCACTGTCGCAAACTTGCAGGCTCCTTCGCGATATCACGCTGCCGCGTCTTTGGGAGCGGCTTGACATCTGGCGGATTCCGGACCACCACCGGCAGCAGTGGTTCAAGTACGCCATGCGTGCCATCGAGCGCAAGGCGAACGGAATCGCCGACTCTCCTGTTCGTCACCACGTTCGGTGGGCAAAATCCAATCCGCAATCTCGTCATTTATTGAGTTGTTTCTTTTGTGCAGGACCCTAACACTCATGTTCAGCAAAAGTAAACCCGACGCCGCACTGGGAGCGCTGTGGAATATGCTCCCAAAGCTCCCGAATCTGCGCAAGATCCATGTTATCAATTGCAAGACCCCCGGTTTCGCCAAATCCTTGACGGACTCAGAACTCGAGCTCCCCAATGTACTGACGCTCTTCCTTCCGAGCGAGTGCTCCGTCCTCCAACGCATCTGCCCCAACGCGACGCACATCCGTTGCGTCGGAGGCGCCGGGATGGCGCTGACATCCCAGGTGACCGATAAAACGGAGATATTTGACGGCATGGTCGACTGGAAAGACCTCAAACTCGTCGATCGTCAGTCGCCCCATCTTCTCAGACCTATTTACCCCTGCTGACAGCCTGCTAGGACTCGTAAAAAAAGCGCCCAATCTACGCAAGCTCGAAATCCGACGTCCCGTCAACTGGGGGCTCGGTATCCAATCCATGGCCGAGGTGCCGGCGGAATGGGCGCAAGTCGTCCCGCGGCTCGCTCCCCTCCAGCACCTCGTCGAGCTTGTGTTGACGTTCCCTATAGCGGAAGAGAAGCCGAACGACGCGGGGACGATCGCGGCTGCGCGAAAGTTGATGCAGAGGAAGACGGCCGTGAAGGGCGAGCGACGACTAGTGGTTCGGAGGGTTATTGCGCGGCACTACACCAATCCCGACTCGGAGGAGGACGTGCTTCATAGTTGTGTCACGGAGACATTTTGATTTACGCTAAACCTGGCGATCTACATGTCGTACACACGATTTGGTACATGCATTACCCAGTGCCTCACATCTGGATACCCAACCCCACTCGGGGCCCCGCCAGCGACTCGAAATATCGATCCGCAATGACGTCGCTCGACTCGTACACCGGCGGGGTGACAAGTCTCGGCCGCGCCCCCGGTGCAAAGCGCGTCACAATCTCCACACTCTGTGTGATCAGCGGCTTCGACACGTCGGGCTTGAAAGCTACTGCAGCAGGGGCAAAGACCACGATCTCGTACTGCCACAGTGTTAGTCGGGCCTTGAAACTAAAGTATTAAGTATGTCCGCACTTGAATCTGAAAGTTCTTGATCATGCTCGAGGGTTGTAGGTCCTTTCGGAGGTGTATCTCGCCCATGAGGTGTCGCTGAGTCGAATTTTGGACGTCGGAGGAAGGCCACCACATAGCCTGTCCGCAAGGACTGAACTCCGTAGACGAGCCTGCGAATGTCCAGCTCACGCATCGCTGCAGATGTACAGCCGACGACTTAATGGCCGCGAGGGTGTCCGCGGCTTGCGAGTCCTCTGTTTCAATCGTCATGGCGCAAGGGATGGCGCTACTTCGTGTGTAGCACAGCTGGAAGCGGAATGAGCTGAACTCATGGAGCCGAGTGAAGAAAGTAATGAGACGAACCGGTTTTGCGAGAAAGACCTATGGATGCATTTATCAGATGGGCGCAACCGTCACGAAGGAGGGATCACATACGGTGCATTTTGCATTCACGGCGCGCTCCCCGAATATTGTACCCCGTATCTGAACAGGCTTCAGGGCATGCCAGCCGTCCGGGTCCGAATATGGACCGGCAAAATCAGTGCCATCTCGGTACGCAAGCTCCCGCAAAGCTGAAGGCCGGCTGGGCCGTTGCATCGAGAAGAACCCAAACTTGGCCGTGATTCTGGAGTCGTTTGGTTTGATTCCTAGTCAAGATAAGCCATAGTGGATGGGTACGTACCTATCGTCGGATCGGAATTTACTGCGAGTGATGAGCATTTCGAGCTGATAATCGATCTTCGCTCTCGTGAAGCGCTCCGCCAACGTGTGGGGTAGGTGAAATTGTGCCCCGTCGGGCCCCACTATGAGCTCCGGGAACTTGACGGAAAACGGCCAGTGGTACTCTCCGTGGAGTTTCTCCCGCCAATCTGCAGTGCCGGCTGCGCCAGGGGCTCGTGGATCACCCATCGAGGTTACCCAGACAGATTTGCGCATTTGGAAGAAAGTGAGGCGTTCGATTTGATGGCGTCCGGTGACGAGGTCTCCTCGAACCTGACCCGAACGATGAGATAAACCTGCTCGGAGGAGTTTTGAAGACCCACCAAAACGTCGACCGATTTTATAGCATCCTGGTTTCGCAGATTTAATTGTATGGTGCCGACTATATCGGAGCCTTCAGCGAAAATGGGGACGCTGCGACTGAGCCTGGGGTCGGAGAGCAATGTGAGCGTGGCCCACGGCTTGCTCCGGTAGTGAAGTTCGTATGAATATGCTTTGGCGTTCGATTCAACGGAAGAGTTCTGCGAGGAGGTTGCAGGCGGTGGCGGCGAGAGCGGGCCTGGGTCTGCACCGACCTCGACTTCGGTCACGGTCGTGGTGTTTGCGTCTGCACCGACTTCGACTTCGGTTGTGGTGTTCGTAGGTTCGGTCTCCTCTTCTTGAAGAGTATATGTGGGCAACTCGGAGACGACAGTAGCAATTCCTATCGAGTCGCGAGGATTATAGGAAGGCGGAGGTGCATCGGTCATGCTGGACAAAACCGTTAGTTGGTTGGTCCAGTCCAGGCGGTCTTTATGCTCCCCAGCTTAGCAGCGTGAAACGTACAGCACGCACGGGAGTACTGGGCATCCGATGCCACTTTATTGCCCCAGATGCGATGCAGCGCCTCGATAGGACCGCTCTCGTTCAGCCACTCAGATGAGAATACCACGCTGATTAGCCTTTGCCGCAGTTGCCACAGAGCCAACAGAGGAGAAGATTGGCAGCTGCAGCTCCCGGATGTTTCCTCGCTCGGCGTGAAATCGTAGTCGTCCGTTGGTGTCGCGGAGCAGAAATTATGGATTCACGAGATCGGAACCCGAGGACGATGGGTAATTGCGAAGGGTGATCGGCGTGCGGCCATGCAGAGTAGATTTCAGGTGGGCATTCCTTGTCGGGCCTAAACACCAGTTCAAATATTTCTCGTTCAAGTTGGAAGCGCAGCGGCCTGGAAGGACTCGAAGGAGGAAACAGAGGTCACGCTTTCGCCCGAACAGGCAATTTTGTAGGGCGAGAACCCGGACAATTATTGTTCAGACATTATGGCGAAATAGGCTAATGTACAGACGGGCATCTAACGAGTGTGAACTGAGGCTTCAAAGGGTAAACTTTCAGACGGTCTTCTTTCCCTCCGCGTTGACGATCTTGCTCTCGAATGTGACTCGCCCACTGGCCACCAAGCGCTCAACATACGGGTCACCGAGCGCGGTCGCAGGCGTCAGGACACCTCCGCGGCGCGCCATGACAGGGAGCTTGCTCGCCGGCGTCAGAGCGAGGGTCAGCGCAGCCTCGGAGATGAGGACTGCATGCGCATCTTGAGCCGTCGATTATCCAGCGAGAGTGGGAAGGACATACCAGCAGTGAGCGAGTACCCTGGATCACCTTGGCCGACCATAACGGTCTTGACTTGCAGCGGGGGTAGCGCGCGCAGGCGACGGGGCCGCCGTGGTGATGTTCGTAACCTTGAGGAAGCCGTTCTTCTGCACCCTGCACGAATAATCAGCGATTGCGCGTCAATGGCTATGCGGAAAACGCACGACGGCGAAGGGCCCTCTCCGGGTTTGGGGAGAACTTTCTTCATGAGCCAGCGGAGCTGGTTTTGCCCAATTAATACGAGGGCAGACGAGACACGGACGTGACGAGCGTACCGGTGAGATCATGAAGGCACCGAACCCGATTACCATCCCGAGCGTCAGCAGCACCGCGCTCACAGGCCCGCCCGTCACCAGAAACTCGTCGTACTTGAAAGCGGGGCCGTACCGCGGCAGCGTGCGGTCTTCCGTCTCCGTCTGGAACAAGCCCCACGAGCGCTGCACGAGGGCGCGGTTCGTGGGGGCCATGAAGTAAAACGCGCCTGTGAGTGTTCTGCGCGTGTCGGGGAGGAAGAGGTGGTGAATGAGGCGTCGCGGCAACGGAGGTGCACCGAGGGCTAAACGGAGGTTATTTCGTATGCAAAGACTCGGGTCACGACGATCTTACCAGGGCTGAGGGAGTAATCCGCCTTGCCCATGCGGAGTTCGTTTTTCGGAATTGTGAGGCCCGTTAGACCAGTTGATACCGTGCCGCCGGAGAACCCCCCCTTCAAAACATAGGCAGAGACAGAAGTGTCAATATCCACCCGATCGCCCGCGAATTCGCGGAGGGTCTTGCTCGCAAGGAAATTGGTGATATCGGCGGGAACAGAATCAAAGCCAGAGGACGGAACGATAATTGCGCCAGTTTTGGTCGCTGTGTAGTGAAACCTAGGGACGCGTAAGCGCGAGCAAAGCACCACGAAAGGTGTTACGGACATGGTTATGACTCGCTTGATCCATGGCGTCTCTCCGGTAAGGTCAACGTCTGTGTGAGGGATTCAGCGCGCATTCTCTCGTTTTGGACGTGCAGGACAGACAATGGATGCCCTGTCGGGCGCAAGCACTATAAAAAGGTCAAAAAAAAAGTCACGACGACAGAGAATGACAGCCTACTTCACCACAGGAGTACCCCAGGTCCAAAACGGCCCAACCGTGTTTATTACGACGACTGCCTTGGCCACTACAGCGTCCAATTGCGCCGGGGACGTTACGTCGACGACGTGAAGTTGGACATCGCTCCCAAGACCAAGGTCAGCTACCAGTTCGTCCAAGCGAGCCTTCGAGCGAGCCCCAAGCGCCAAAGTGAATGCTGCACTCTCCCGGTGACTGGCGAGATATTTTGTGATGAGTTTTCCAGTGAAACCTATCCAAAACCGCCTTGAGCAACGGCATTTGACTCTGTAGGTTGCAAAATACCAGTTGCACCGAGAACGAGGACGCTGGGTTTGGTGGACATGGTGGAGGAAGAGAGGAAACGCGCGTTGCTGCACGCGCCGCGCCATCCCTCTTTAGGAAAGAGGCACCGTGCGTGGGATTTCAGGTCAAGGAACTACTCGCATCCGAAGAATGGTCTGACCAAGTTTGCCTTGCACTGAGCCACCAATGCCTCTCGGATTCCTTCTGATCACTGCTGAGCCCGGCGCACAGGTCTCGCTCGACGAATTCCAAGGTTTGGCTATTGCCTGTCCGACTTCAGTCCCTCTTTGAGCGCTCGCAGATTGGTACAACAACGAACACGTCCCTCTGCGCCTAAACCACCTTCCGTCCTTCCTAACTGGAGCCAGATTCAGCGCCTCCGATTCCCTCACCCCGTCTTGGCTGGCGGTGTACGATATCGACGACACGGCCACGTTCCAACACGAAAGCTACACCCGGCTTCGCGCGAACCGCAGCCCGCGGGAGGCAGATCTCGTACGGCGGCTCGAGCTGCTGGACCGCCGCACCTACGAGCTTGTCGCAGACTCGGGCGAATCCACGCTGACGTCCTCATACAACCCCGCGAACCCGACCAAAGTCCTGATCACGCATTGGCTGAATATTCCGGGAGGAGACGACGACGCGGCGTTCAAGACTTGGTCAGAAGAGGCTTTCCGCTCGTTGAAAGGCGTGGTGGGGTGGGTCCGGACGCGGACGTATAGGTGCATCGATAATCTCAAGACGGGAACGGGCGTCTCCAAGGATCCAGAGGCTCAGATCGTGCCCAAATACCTGGCCGTGCATGGTAAGCCTCCCCACTCCAGCAGCTCCATCCACAGCTGACCTCAAATCAGAGGTGCTCACCCTGGCCGTTGCGGAGTCGCCCGTCTTTGGGGCTGCTTCCAATCCGGGATCGATGGCCAAGATCGAGGAAATCAGGACGTGGGACCTGTATCGCGCATACCCGAGCGTCGCGCAGGGAAAACTCGCAACATCTTAGCCTCTCTTCGACTGTATCGAAATCATCCGAGTGTAATCAGATTTGGAAAACAATCTCCAGCCTTTCGCGCGACTGATCGACGACGGCACCCTACTGCGTCAGTATGAGGGTCGTACATCCTCCCCCGACCTCTATATCGAATCTATCCGTGTATAATCCCGAGTTATCAGATTCTTGAAGCAATCGCCACGACCACCATAAATCGCGATCGACGATGGCACCCTACTGCGCCAGAATGAGGCACACATACATACGCGGACATGCCTCACCCCCCAGCGGAAATCGTGCCCTCACAAAAGCTCCCTTTGCCACACATCTCGATTCCCTGCACTCCTTTGGCAAGTCAGATAACGACGCATGTTTCTTGACCCTGCTGCAACGCTTTTTTCACCCCCCATCCTATTCCGCCGGGCTTCCGCTTTTGCTTTGTACCCGCCCGCCTGAGGCTTGACGCGTGCGATAGATAACAAAAGGACTCGACCACCACCACGCGTATGCGGCCTGTTTCTTTACTGCGGCCGGCTGTGCGCGGTGCTTTCTGGTGCGCTCGGACTACTTACTACTTACCTCGCCCCGTCCTCGCGGCAGGCAGATAACGGTGTATTGTATTATGCCTTTGCTTATGAGGTTGGTGGGGCCAGGCTCAGGCTCGCCCGCGATAAGACAGATTGAGTGAGTGAGTGCGAAAACCGTATGTAATCGACAACGACATTCATTGTCGGGAGGAAAACGATTTCATTGTCCAGAACACATTACAATTCATTTCGCGCGATATGAGATCCGCGTCAGCGTTAACGGCGTTGTCATTCATTCATTCATTCATTCATTCATTATATGCTGTTTGTAGTATGGTACTTTGTACTTTGTGTATGTATGTGCAGGCGGGGGGAGAGCGAAAACGGAAGAATGCAATGTGTCTAGGGTGGATGGGTAGGTAGGTAGATAGATGGCTACAGCAGGAAGCGTCCGAGGGAACAGAACACAACACAAACAAGGCTAGTATGTAGTATGTAGCGCGGACGGGTGGGTGAAGAAGCGAAACGAACGAGAGCCGTGTGGATCTCGATAAACAGAGTAAAAGGAGGCTGCGGTATGTAGGTAGGTGGTATGTACGTTGCGTGCGTGCGTGCGTGGTATCGAAAGTGGTTGGTGGCTACAAAGATATCCAAGACGGAGGAGGGAGGAGGAAACGAAACGAAACGGAGGGTGAAAGGAAACGAAAACGAATTGGATGGATAAAACGAATGTAAAGAAAGCGAAAGGTAGGTACGTAGAGTGTAAAGTATGATATGTACATCTAAAGGGTGGGCGCAGGGACCGACTATGGTGCGGTATGCGCGCCAACAAAAGAGCAAGTTGCAAGAGGAAAAAAAGAGATGAGGATGAGGCAGGCGGCGCAGAATAATGGCTATAATATACGTGCAGGGGCATTAGTGCCGTGAAGCGTGAGTGAGAGAACAGTTGAATGTCTATCATCAGTCCATGAGGGGGCGGGCCTATCGGCACGACCATGCGATGTGGCACCGTCGAATCCCTAGTCCTCATCTTCCTGACTGACGCGGAATTGGGATTGGGATTGGAGGTAGTACTGCTGCGAGGCGCGCGAGGGCGGGCGCGCAGCTGGGTACTGCTTGCTCTGCTTGTTGTTATTGTTGTCGTTGCCGTATTGCTGCGGGGGGAGCCAGCGCTGGTGCATGGCCTGCGCTTCGTGCTTCTCCTCCGAGAGGGTGCGCGACGTCATCTTGGGTGGGGAGGGGTGCGACTCGGAGAGGCGCCGGGGGCGGGGGGCGGCCTGGGGCGGGGCGGGCGTGCGCGAGCGGAGCGGGATGGAGGAGGACATGGAGAGGTGCCGGGTGGGCGTGGGGGTCATGCTGCCTGCGCGGGAGGGCGCCGCGGGGGTCTGGGAGCGCGTGGGGGAGAGCTCCATCCTGTTGATGCTGTTCGAGCGCATGGGCCCAGGGGTTTGGGACCGCGCTGGGGTGGGGGTTTGCGACCGGGGAGGCGAGGTCGGGCCGGGGGTTTGGGAGCGAGAGATGCTGCCGGGGGAAGAAGCGAACATGGACGAGGAGCGCATGTGCGTCGAGTTGAAGCGCGAGAGCGAGGTGGGGAGGTGCGGCACGGGTGGGGGTGAAGGGGACCGGTGTCGCGCCTCTGTGGGAGCGGGTGGAGGAGGGGCGCTGAGGGTTGTGGAGACAACCTTGAGCCGGCTGAGCTCCTGGCGGAGGCTCTGGCACTCCTGTGCCTTTTGGGAATATGCAAGTCGCTGAGGAAGGGTCAGTTTGTAATTCGTGCAAAAAAGAAATAAAATTATGACTCACTTGTCTAAAGGGGAAAGAAAGCAGAGGTCGAGTCAGCGAGAGTCAGAGGAGGGCAGAGGGCTTGCGTACCGTCTCATTTCAGCGTCAAGTTTGCTGTAGGCAATCTCGAGGTCGTCAAGTTTCGTCTTTAACTGAGTTTCGACGCTTTTCGCCGTTCGGCTAGCCTCTGAGTGAGCTACATGGTTCATGAGAATGGCACGTAGCAGGGCAGCGCTGAGTGTCAGCGATGATGTCTGAGGAAGAAAGGTCGTGTGAGGTTCACGCGACAAAAAGAGTGAAAAAAAGGAGAGACGTACGTCGTCATCGGGCTTCGTATCGTCCGTTAGCCACTCCTGCAGCTCCTTGTGCAGGGTGGTAACCTCCTCGACGGAGCATTTTTTTGCGGCGACCTTTGCGACTTTCGCCTCGAGTCGACGAGCGTCTTGGCGAGTGCGGGAGCATCCGTCCGCGTACACGAGTCTTTTAGACCAGGCGTCGCTGAAGTCGGGCGGATTAGCCTCTATGTTGGGGAGACGCCTCGGCGTACTCCACCCGCTCGAATTAAAGTCCATGCGAATTAAGCGAACAGAGTCGCTGCTAAAATTTTCCCGGCAGAAAGGACAGGCAGGGGAGAGTCGTGAGGTGGTCTTTTCAGCAATAGTCGTGCAGCAGCTCGAGCAAAGAACATGGCCTAGACGAAAGAAAGAATGGTGAAAAAACATGGAAAAGACGCGAAAAAAGCGGGGCGTACCACAGGGAATGGAATGGGGGAGACAGTGGGGGCCATATTCCTCTGCGCAGACGTCGCAGGACGAGCCTGGATTGAGGGTTAGCATAGAACCAGCCTGAAAGCCCTCGGGCGAAAAAAAGAAAGTGAAAGAGGGTTACGCCCTCGGCTATTTATCCACAATGCACCCAAGGCCCAAAACGGAAATCACTGCTTTTTTCGACCGCCATTATCAATGCTGACTCGTTGTTTGCACACCTTCCAATCCTTCTACGTCCCCCTCGGCCATTCCCCCGCCTCCGAGCCCGCTCCCCCCGTCCCCCGTCCCCCGCGAATAAAATATTCACTCCGCCTAAAATGAAACGGGGAGCCTCGTGCCACACGCCGAGAATGATGTGCATCATTTTCTGGTACCCTGTACCCAAGGTCAACCCAGCGAAACCCGCCCGCTCAACTCCGCCGGCCGGACTTGCTCGGTTGATTCATCATCATCCAGTGTCTCATCCCGTTGCCGTCCGTCTGTGGAACGTACTGGATCTTTGGCAAAAATGACTGGACTTGCCCTGGGCCTGGCGCGAAATGAACCCAACCGAGGCCGCGTCAGCGCAGCCCAAGGATGAATCATGAAGACGCAGGCGTGCGTGCGCAGTAGACCTACCCCACGCTGGATCAGGCAATGCGCGTTTCATATCCCGGATCCTCTTCGAAAGCCCCGCGGACGCAAAAACAGAATCCGTCCCAGCGATCGTATTTTCTGTAGCACTGCGATCGTCCTGATCAGCAGAATAGACTCAGGATGGCTCTCTCCGTCCAGCTGCTGCTTCCCCGTCGCGCGCGCGTGCAAGGCTCTGACTCAGTTGTCTCCACTCTACGCAGTCTGCCCAAGACCCAAACTCCACCATTATCAGGGCTCCCTGCGAGGCAATCCTTCGGCACGCAAGCACCCCGGGAAAACTGCGTGTCGCTCGTGGCAATATCGATTGAAATTCCATGTGGCCTCGCTTCTCCCTTCATTTTACTTACACCACCGTCGGTTCTCGCGCCCAGATTCTTACCTCCCGCCCTTGCGCTCCCCATATTCCCCTCGATGCATAAAAAATGTGTATAGACATATGAAGAAGGAAATATTTTGCTTAGACCACGCGCCACCGAATGCATTACCGCGCTTGGACCAACCCCGATCCGGAATCCAAACAAGTCAAGTTCCCGACGACGCGCGATCCCGCGCTTGCCATCCATCTTTGCCAACTCCGTCCCGAGATTCGAGATCCCTGTCATTCGGTTGGTTCCTCGATGGATGTCGGGGATAGATATCATCGCGTTCCTGCAAACCAGTTATCCAGTTCCAAGTCGGGGCGCAGCCTGGAATATTACCTACGTGCTCGAGAGATAACGGGGGGACACGCTTTTTCTGCAAGGCTCGCGATAGCAAAGGCGTAAGGAGGTAACGTACTGTACATAAACGCGAAGAAAAAAATCGTTGGCATGTGATTCTGGCTCGCGTTTTTCACGAGCCGACGATATGCGAAATAGGAGCCCGCAGAGAAAAAAAAAGTGACCGAGAAGGGTTCACCTCGAAAACGAGTCTCCAAATCTTACTCAACCTTACTCAACCCATTACCTTGCTTGACAAGGTCTCTCCACCTTCATAATTAGTCAGCGTCGTCCCACCCGCTGATCCTAAACCACCCGGCATCGCCGAGATAATTTACTCGAGATTACCTCCTGTTGACCTAATTTCCTTCAGTTGGTCAATCGACGCGCCGATGCGACACCTTGTATACAAGCTTGAAGCAAGCATTCACCACATTTTTGTCCAAAGGTTCATCGACTTCGCGGAGCAGAGCTGGCTAAGCACTGGGTTTGAATCCTTGCAGTCCTTACTAGCCCTTTGCAAGCAAGGTCATTTCCGACGGAGTCGGAGCTCCCTAGTACCTTCGTTCACGACATAATCCACGGTTTCGCAGATAGAACTCAGAGAACTTGAAGTTATCAGCGGCAGAGACGGAGAGGGCACCTATGTGGTAAATTCCTCGACCTAGAGAATCCGTCGACTCACACCGCCGGCCAGGGGGGGCGAGATAAGCTGACAGGGAAGGAGGGAGTCTTACTTGAAGCGGGATGCTGCGTGTTTCGTGAAGCGACGAGCCAGGCCGAACTTCTCAAGACGCCGTACTTACGTCCATAGAACACCCGAAAAAAAATCGGGTGGACTGGCGGTGAACGGTGAATGAGGCACACGAACGGTGCTGTAATCCGTCGCAGACTGAGAAACATCAGGCTCTCCTCTTTCAGACCGATAACAGCTCCTCCGTTGCCTTCCGCATCGGCCGCCACTGGGCCAAAAGCAATATATAGCAGCACCACAGCGAGTAGCGAAAGGCCGCCCAGCCGCCAATCCGAGTGTTACTCGAAGGAGAGCGAATCACGGAGGCGTCAGTCAACGTGAAGCGGGATCTGTTTTCGTGAAGGGGCCATAGAACACCCGAAAACGAGTGTACTGATGGTATGAGGCACACAGCGGTCCTGTAATCCCTACTCTCCATGGCAGACGGGGGAACACCTCACCGATAGCAGCTCTTCCGTCATCCCTCTCATTGCCTCATCTGCTGTCACTGTCGCACAAACGGTAACGGTAGCAGCACCTTTGGGGCGGCAATTCGACGCGGTATCTCGGGACGATCGAGCCCTCCACCGCGAGCCATGGTCCAATTTGCGTTTCGCGGGCACGCCGTGGGGGGACGGGTACGTCTCATTGAATGGGGTAGATGTCAATTGTTGAGTTGAGAGACGAGAAGAGGGGACCATATCGTAGAGTCGAAGTTGCGACTGAGTCAGAGAATGCATTGCACATGTCGTCGGCCGAAGATGACTGGAAAAGTAGAATACACATCTATGCCTCCGCGAGGGTGTCCCCCCCTGCCTGCGCATCGATGGCCACAACCTACCGCCAATATTGAGCCCACCCCAAAATAAATGAATAAACAAAGGCAAGAAGCGCACCTCATCCATCCCCACCATCCGAAAAAACTCCCGCGGCCCCACGCCCTTACAACTCCCCCCATCCGTCCCCAGCGCCCTAATCTCGCGATACGCCTCCCGCACCGCCAACGCCGCGGGTATCATCCCCGCACACGGGAATATAATCATCCTGAACCCCATCTCCTGCGCCTCCGCGACGGTCCACGACGGCGTCAGCCCGCCCGTCGCGAGGTTCAGGAGCACCGGCGCCGGCGCGAGTGTGCGCACGGTTTCTTCGGCCTCGGCGCGCGTGCGGAGGCCCTCGACGAAGGCGGCGTCGGCGCCGGCTGCCAGCGCGGCTTTGCAGCGCGTGAGGGCGGCGGGGAGGCCGAGGGGCGCGAGGGCGTCGGTGCGTGCGATGAGGAGGATGTCGGAGCCGAGTAAGGTGCGCGCGTTGGCGGCGGCGCGGATGCGGATGAGGTAGTCATCGAGGGGGACGAGCTGTTTGCTCGCGAGGTGGCCGCAGCGCTGGTGGGCCGCAAAGAATGAATCAGTTGGGGGAATGGTGGGGAAGAGGGGCAGGAGACGCACCTTCTGCTGCACCTGGTCCTCGATGTGGAACCCCGCGACGCCCGCGCGGGCGTACAGCGTCGTCGTGCGCGCACACATCGCCGCGCCGCCAAAGCCCGTGTCTGCGTCGGCGATTACGGGCACGCGCAGGTCCAGCCCTGCGATCATCCCCGCGTTCCCCACCATGTCGTTTAGCGTCACGATCTGGCGTCGCCCGCTGGCCGTCAGTCCATCTGACACGGGGGGAGGAGTAGTACGGAAAGCGAATTATTGAGCGTACCCCGAGGTCAGGCTGCCCGAGGGCGGAGGCCGAGGTGCCCGCGCCTGGCCATGGTACGGATGTCAAAGTCAGAGAGCGCAGGGAGGAGAGGAAGAGGACGAGGGCGCCCGGCTGACCGGTCATATAGAGCGCGTCGAAGCCCTCGCTGAGGGCGATACGGGCAGAGATGCCGTCGTAGACGCCGGGCAGGACCAGGATTTCGTCCCGCGCAAGGAGCTCGCGGAGGTGCGTTGAGGCGGGTTTCATATCGAGGCAGTATACGTAGGGAAGATTTCATGGGAGTGGGAGAGAGACTCCAGCTCTTATAGAGGCAACATGATCAGCAGGCCAAGGTCAATGGGTCATAGATCTTCCAAGCCAATGCCAGTCGGCGGCTAACGTGCCAGGAGAAGAGTTGGTTGGACATGTTGGAAAGTGGCCAGAAATTCGAGGTGCAGAGTGGGGAGAGCAATATTACTTAGTGGCAATGGCGAAGGCTGAGAGCAAGCCGTGATGTTCCGGATTTATCCGATCATTGCCGAAGCCTTCCGAGAACCCTCCTTGAAGTCAACCTCTTGCCAGGAATGCTCAAAGGCGCGGATTTCACAGTCAGGTTGAATTCCTAGCGCCTCGCCGACTCCTGTTTCCTCCAGTCAGAACTTGAAATTCTGCCAGCAGATCTTGGCAAGACGGTGACACTGCTTCACCAGGCTTCAGGAAGTCGTTTCCTTCAAGTCTGGAACGTGTCGAAAAGTCTCTCTACGTCTACACCACCATGAGGAGCGCACTGCTCTTCTCACCGCGGCATATGACCCCGTCCAACACCCCTTCACTGCTGCAGCAGTCTTTCCAAGTTCTGTGGAAAGCCAAAGTGGAACACGGAGCGCGGTAATTTCCCTGACTTGTCAGGCAAGGTCGTCCTGAGAGTTCCAAGGGCTTGACTACATACATTGATATCGGGACGCGGCTCTCACCACCTTACCATGCTCTGAACTAAATCCACATATGACACTACCAGAAAGTGTTCCTGATCTACCCGCCTGCGTGGAGGGCCGTCACGCAGTGTGGGCGGATACGTCCGCCGAGGCGGGGCATCTAAGCGGCAAGGTGCGCGTATATACGGATAATTAATTGAGAAGATCGCAACAGCTCACACCGATGCTCACTTATTATATCGCACCGTGCGGCAAAGTCGCTCAACATCGGCGCGATGTAGACGATCCCACCAAAAGGAAGGAGTGGTGGGATTGCCTCGAGGGGAAGGTTATGCATTTGCCAGAGCTTCTTGGACTGGTGTATGCAACACGACAATAGTTGACCGAAATTGAAGCGAATCCAGAAATTTCAACCATGGTTGAATTTCGCTTCGGGTATAATCGGACTTCGCTGATCCCAGATCCGATCAAATCCGAGGTATATCATATTGACTTGGCAAAATGACTTGCGCACCAAGCGGAGTTTAAATTTGGCACGGTTGACTTGTGTGACTTGTGCGGGTGCTGACTTGTGCCCGCGCTCGCTTAGGCTCAACCGACACACTATAAGTGAATTCCTCGGGCTTGCTTCCCAGTGACCTCGCTCCATCCTGAGCTCAATACTAATTCTCTCAGGCAACATCACCGCCTTGGACACCGTCACTGCCATACTCTGTGGGCAATTCTGGGTATTCTTCCTTGTTGAACAATTGCACGAAACAACCGATTCAATTGGGTACTAGTTGGGTAACTGGAGGTTATCACAGGTGAGATAAACCCCTCGCAGCTCGTTGCAAGTCGTTCCGACTACGTCGGCTTGGCCAACCTCTGACTTTTACGGGTTGCTGGTGTAACACCCCTCGCCTTCGAGCACACGGTTCTAACCCCCTTCCCGTCGCTTCCCGCATCCTCCATGGCCGTTTCCTGACCCTTTTTAGCACGCTTTGCGGCCGGTTCGTCGGGGGATCCCTCTTTACCTTTCCGTTTCTTAATAACGGGGCTGGATCAATTTCCGGTAGGGGCGCGACGGCCGACGCCACGGTGAAGAGGATTGGATCGGAGGGAGGATTGCTTGAGTGCTCCGTCCTCGTGAATGTGGGTGGTCGAAGGGATGGGTCGTAAAAGGTGTGAGCGGTGTTGAACTTGAGCTGGTGCGTGGCAAATTCAGCAATATTCCAACCCCGTCGGTGCTTGAGTTCGAGCGGTTCAGTGGCCAGGAACATCGCTTGCAACGCTTTCGATCCGTCTGGGCGACAGGGCCGTATGGATCCGTTGAGGAGCTCGAGGAAGGTATCACCATTGAGATTCAATTCCTCCCCGAGCTCATGTTGAATCACCAATAACTGGAGCATGGCGGAACCAACAGTGAGCGCTCGCCTCCGTCGTTCAACCGGGGCGACGCCAAGGACAGAGCGCGTCAACAGCTCATGCATTGGCGCTTCCATGAGCGATTCGAGCTCTGGAGTTGGCGTCAAGCGTAAGGAGGCAAGCCAAAATGCCGCCTCTGTGTCCCGCGCGCTTGAAGGCCGCGGTGAGAAGTAATCGTTGTAGCACTTCACGACGGGGTGGGCCTCGTGAAATGCGCCAATCAATACGGATAACTGGGGAACCGAGCTGGCGAAGATTGGGACGAGCGGGTGCTCACTCGACGCCGACATCTCTGGTTCAAGATAGCCTTGTCGGAAAAATCGAATTTGGATGATATGGCCGAATCCGCCCGTATCAGGTTGCGTCAGGCCATCAGGTCCCCGGGGGGCTAATAAGGACCAAAAAATATACGACATGGGCTGATCAGGCCTGATAGCCTGACAGGGCTTATACACCCTGACAAGGGCTGATTTGGACCACGGCGTGAAAAGTACAAAACTCTCACTCCTCTTTCGAGGAGCTCACATCCCCCTTCACTTGGTATACTACACAGTCTTAGGTGTCATTTCTTAAGGCTACATTACTTGCTACAAATCCGCTAGCTACACTGAGTTGAACTATCTTACCCAATGAGGTGCACAGTGGAAGGTCGTCACATGAGTTATGTACTTTGGTCGGGCCACCGGGTCCAGCCTGAACTTCGTATATTGTCACTGTTTTTTGTAGGTTTTTAAAGCGAATTTTTGAACCATTTCAACTTGTGCATTCATTGTCAACATATCAAGCTTTACTTGTCCGGTTTGTGACCTTTCTGTGTACCCTGGGAGGGGGGAACCTGACCATACCTGACCAGGACCTGACAGGCCCTGATATGGCGCCCCGGGCAACCTGATCAGGCCGAATATGTCCTGATATTTCTGTCAGGCTCCGTCAGATCCTGATAAGGGAAATCACTTTTTTCCGACACTGGCAGGCATATTTTTCCAATCTGTAATGTGTTATTCAACGGCGCACTCAGATCCTTGGTTGCGACCTACCTGCTGCCCCTTGAGTACCACGTTGGCTATTCCCAGGAGGAAATCCCGGCTGTTCTGGTAGGTTTGAGGAATCATGAGCGGAAGATCGGGGTGATCTTTCACCCAGTCGCAATTCAACCACTTGAATCTAAACTCCCGCACCGTTCCAATGCTCCGCTCGTAACGCTGAACGAAAATTGCAGGATACCACAAGACCTCGGCGGCTGTCCAGTCCTTGGCCAAAGGATGTGGCAGCATCACGATCTCGTTTGGTTCAAAACTGACAATGAATGTTAATACATATAATACAGGGAGGGGAATGGATCTTACAGGTCAGGCTGGTCGGTCGGCCTAGGTGCGCAACGCGAGCATATAAACTCGACTTCGGGATCCTCCCAATCTACGTCCGATGTCTGGGGAAGGCACTCCATGTGCGACCAGAATTTACAGGTCTCGCACTGGACTTGGTCTGGACCATCGTCTCCGTCCGATATCATTCCACACCCAAGGCAGAAAATTGGGCACGGTGTGGTTGAGTTCGTCGAATCACTTTTGGCTGGACTGTCCATCATATCCTCTTGCTGAGCTGCAGGATCATCGCCCAGGAGTGTACCCAGAATCATGTTGGAGATGACGTCGTCGGTGTTCGACGGCGGGGCGACAGGTAGTTCATCCGGGTTGGAACTTGAGACACTGGTCGAACGGGGCCTGGGCAGGACCTTTGCGCAGTCGGCCTCGATCTCAGCTATCGCTCTAGTGGTCGTCTAGGGTGAACGAAAGGTAAGCAAGTTGGAAAGGAGAGGGAGAGCGAAAACGTGCCGCCGAGCGTGACCGCCGCAGATAAACCACGGAAATCACATTGGGATTTATCTCCTCGAGAACCGACAGAGGCCCGAGTTCGGCCAAAGCGCCATCCCGAACGAGGTCGTTGTAAATGTAGGCCGTGGTTCCTAGTTTTACCTGTGTTGTGTAGTGTCCCACCGCACCTGGGGCGGCGCTGCCGCTATAAATGACGCGGGAAATGAGCTCGTATTCGACCTCGGGGCCGATGTGAAGGTTGACAGGGCAAGACACGTCCTTCAGAGGTATATCCCCGCTAACTCGCGACAATTGGGGGTAGACGCGGAGGATAAGAGGCCACTCCGTGGAAATCGAGGTGAGAGATGCTTGATTGCTGCATGATTCGTATGTGCAAGCCACAGAAGCGTCGGCATGGTGAATATACTGGGCAGGTTGGCCCCGGGTTCCACACTGTTCCTCGGGTATCCAGTGAAGAAGTAGACTGGCTAGAGACGGATTGGGAGAGCCTGCCTCGATGTAAGCTTGAGAAACCGCTAGATTGCGTCTCCGAATCAGAGTCTCGAAGGCCAAGTCACGGTGGATGGTCTCGAATACGTGGTTAGAGGCGCAGATAAACTTCAGTTTGTACCGGCTGGCAAAAAACTGTTGAATTCGCGGTGTTGTGTCCGTCTGTTGAATCAAGTTAAATGCAGCGGCTGCAGAAAAGGAGAATAGTCACCTTAACCATTTTAATTGGCCATGTTCTCGCGCACCCTGGCATTCCTGCTTCAAATTCGATTCCCTCTGCGGGCCCTTCCCACTTCCTCAACAGCCGTCTTAGATTTCTTTGACCCGCATCCAACGCCGTTACGAGTTTCTTAAACAAGACAGCCGGTGTCTCATGTTTTGCGGGGTTCTCGACGACAATTGCACCGCTCAGTAGACCCCGCAGGTAGAAGTGTTCAAACACATCACGAAGTCCAGTGTTTGGTGCTCCGGTGCGAACATGCCTGAGTAGATTGGCGCGGACACCGTCGGACATGGCAGCGAAGGCCCGGAACAGCGCCTCCATGGAGGCGTCGATGAAACAAGAATTCGCCTCCCACTTGTAGGATTGGAGCATGCGCCTGTCGAGTGAACGTCGGTGGTTTGTTTCGGCGGCCGTATCTTGAGTAGAGTTGAACGCTGAGTTGATTGCGCTGAAACGTTCCGCCTCAGTCAAATTGGCTTTCTGGGCAACCAAATCAGCCTCCAGGGCGGCCACAGCTTCGAGACGTGCCCGCGTATCGGGAGCGCGCCCGTCGTTTTCGAGCCAGGTGACTTTGGATGCTGGCTGAGGTTTTGCCCCTTGGAATCGTGGTTGAACATGACCCGCTAACCGGCACATGTTCAGTTTCATTGCAACCAAGGCAGCAGGACCGACCCACCTAAAACTGCGTCGTAGAGGAGCTCCGTCTCGCGCTGGACACGGTAGAGACGTCGCACGCCCTCCCAAATATCGTGATTCCTTCCGGCCGCGCCGTACAACAGATTATGAGCAGATTCCCCACCATTTGTGGAGCTCGGCAGTTTTGCCCGCAATTCGGCGGGCATCCTCTGCATCGCGGGAAAGATCATGCCGCCGTTCCCGGGGAGGATCCACCACGACAGCCACGGTCGGACCTCGGGGAATTCGCGGTGGATATCAGCAACGGCTTGCAGGAATTGCTCGGATGTAGTGCCAGAGCCCTCGAGGACGGCGATTAGTGCCTCGAAACGGAACTGAAATTGCATGCCGATGACCTGCTTGATTTTGTGTGTTGATCTTCGCCAGTGTACTTTGCACCCAAGCAGCAGTGCCAGTGCTCGCAAGCGCAAGCTGGCGCGCTCGGAGGTCTGACTCTGACTGCTGAGTTCGCTCCATCCAGGAATCCTAGAGCACATGTAGCTCACGAAGGCTTCCACGAACCCGTTGCGCTGAGCATTGGAAAAATCGAGGATCTCCAAAACATGTTAAATTGAGGCGGGCACCCAAAAAGAACTGTTGCTCACTGCGCTGAATAATCGTTCGTCAAACGTGAATCCAAGTCCGTGTGTGCAGAGTTCAGCGATGACGTGAACAAGTTGTTTGAAATGTGGGACATGGTGTGCTGCATCCTGGTTTCCGATCCATGTGTACAGAACGACGACCCAGCGGAATAGAACCGGGGAGAATGCGAGGGAGGTCAGGAGAATTCCTTGTTTGAAGAAGTTATGCGTGCCGTCCGTGATGAGGCCATGGCGCCCACTTTCGGCCTCCAGATTCTCATTGTGCCAGGATTGAACCGAGTCGCGCAGGAGGACGTCGCGCATGAACGGAGTCTGCATACAGATGAACTGTCGATCATGGAGCTCCGCCTCGACAATCCACGGGGTTTCGAAGGACGTCTTCAACGCGGAGAGCGACTCGATGAGTTGAAAGCCGCTATTACGAACCGCGGCAGGAATGAGGTCCTGTCGTACTTTACTTTTCTCGACCTCGTGTCGCGCCTTGCGCGCATTCAAGAGAATAGGATTGATTTCGCTGAGAGAGACCTGCGTCGCACCAGCACCCGCTCGGAGCTGTTGAGCAGTTGATTCTGGGTTTTGTCGGACTTGGAGGTCGAGAGCCTCTACCTCGCTCGCGGAGAGCTTGGTTAGCGGAGGGCGACGATGGTTATGACGGCCAACGTGGTGTCGGATGGCCTTGAGTGTTTCTTCGTCGTCCAGTAGGCGGTAGTACGTGAGAGTCGCATCGCATGTAACATGCACCAGTGTCGCGCGGCATATATGACAGGTCTCGAGGAGTTGTTTGTTTCGCGCCCTAGTCGCGCTTTTGGGTCGAAAAAATCGGGACGGAGCACCGGAGGCATCGAGACAGCCACAGTGAAATACGCCCAGGCAGATCTGCTTGTCAACGTGAGTGGCGGATTGGGGAACTCCCGTTTTGCGGGCGCCAGAGGATCGCCACTTCCAGCCTTCGTCGCTCCACCCCGTTGGCTCTTGTCCGAATGTACACTCCAGTTTAACGTCGCCGTCAGGCCATTGGTACGAGGGTGAGTCGGTTTTAACGCCGGTGGCGGGAGCTAGAACAGGTGCTTGGGATGGCGGGGCGGGTCCAATTTTCACGTCACCAATGGGGTACGTGGGCGGGTATGTGGGCGGGTATGCCTGGTGGAACTGAGGCGGCGGTGGGAAATAAGGATGAGGGTGAAAGTTGGCTGGCATATATGCGGGTACGTGGGAAGGGTGTATGTTGGAGGGACCTGGATTCCAATACACAGGCCAATTAGGGCCGTTTGGTGGATAATACCCTATTAAACCCGGTAAAATATCCACGTCCAGGACAAAAGAACAGCGCTTACCAGCACCACCGCCCTGCGCTATGCCGACGGGTGCTCCTGCTCCGGTGGTTTGCGCATCTGGATTGCAGTTGAGTCTATGTCTTGGAAGGTGTTACAAGATGTAAGTACCAGCAGGTCTGTGCCCCATATTTGGGACGCCATAACCGTGATTCATTGCGGGAGATGGTCGATTGCCGGGAATCGGTGGTGGACCAGAGCGCGGGCGGAGGTGTGGGGGCTGTCCTGCTCCTTCGGACTCTGGGGTCTGACCCCAACCCAAGAAGGCTTTCAGGTACTGGAACATGGAAGTAAGCGTGCGGGGGACGATGCGGGACGAAGCAAAAAAAGTGCAAGACGTAACGTAACTTACTGACGTTACCGGCGGTACCCCCTTCGAGTTACCGCCGGCACAGGTTGGGGACGTCGTCGGGCCGTTCAGTGTGAAATGCAAGGAGGGGAGTTACCTCGCAGCGTAGCGGGGCTTCTATACATGCCCCCACACACATTGACTTGTCTGCGTACATGTTGACTTGCCCGCACGCATGTTGACTTGTGATCGGACAAGTTGACTTGTGCCCTACAAACTTGACTTGTGCGGGCGACAAGTTGACTTGTGCCGTACAAACTTGACTTGTGCGGGCGGCAAGTTGACTTGCACACCGCAAGTTGACTTGTGGGGGCGACAGTTTGACTTGTGTACCATGGATTGCCTTGCGAAGGGAGAAACAAACCATGCAGGAGCTTTGAACTCCCGAGGGTGTGGAACCCCGCCGAGATAAAATGAGGTGAACTCGGTCAAATTAAGAATACAATACCTCCATGACTTGAGTAGAGAGACATGCCTACCACAATATAATTAGAGCAGAGTGGTAGCGCAACTCGCGGTAGCTGTGAATGTGAACCACAGATATTTATCCTTGGTGCCGCTGTACCGGTTGTGCATGATTCAGCCAAGGAGTTCTGGTCACACTGAAGTCAAAAAAAACTCGTGTTTTATCCCTTTGAATGCTTTGACATCCGTTCAGCAAGTGCGCGGTGGCGATTGAACGACGAGTTCAAGATCTCGGAATTTACCGTATGAATTGATCGCCGTGATGCGGTGGCCGTCTTACTTGAACCGTGGAACCTTTTGGCAACTTACACAACAGCACTTCAACAGAATAGCAACTACCCCGAGGCGATGCCTGCCCCGTGTGCTATCATGACGATATCATGCTCGTTGAACCCAAGTTATGATATCTATTGGTTCGACCTTGAACTGCATGGTTCGACTCAACTACCATCTCACTTTGCCCTAACAGCCGCCCCACTCTGTCCCAGAGATCTTCAGTAATTACCTTGAGGTCAGAGAGCAGCATAGAGGCGCAGGAGTCAGGAAGGGGAGTATGCCTTGTCAAACTACCTTGCGTCGATATAAAAACTGTTGCAGGTTTCACCCGAAAGTCAACTCACGGCTACGGCGCGGTGAAGCAAGTTACAGGCACCTATTGGAAGGATTGCCTGGTGAGTCAACGCTGTGGAACGTCGCTAATGTGCCCAAGTTCACCTCGGATATACGTGCGGGGCAAGTCGGCAATCTGACGTGCACGTCAACATGTTGACTTGTGCGGGCGACAAATTGACTTGCGCACCAAAATCCCCGCACAAGTCAACACAAGTCAATCCGCGCGGGCGCAAGTCAACTTGGCAAGCTCAAAAGTGAACCGTCATCAAATCCGGCTTGTCCTCAACCACCACAGTTCGCTGGGTTCTCTAAATACTGGCTCACTTTCGACTGCCAGGCGGTGATCGCGTTCTCTAAGGTGTGGGTATGGGCATCCCACTATCGCTCGGGAGAGTAACCCCAAGGACCATCTGGGCATTCATCCACCAATCGTACTTCTGCGGCCGCCCGACCTGGAGCGAACAAGCCATCCCCGACCTCTCTGGCCAAGTCGTCATCGTGACTGGAGGAAACGCTGGGCTTGGGAAGGAGACTGTCCGGGTCAGTACTTAATCCACTTTCCTACCGTCTATGTGTGTGTCAATCAAACTGAACGGAAATTTCGGTGGCAGGCATTGTTGCAACACAACGCGAAGGTTTACATGGCGTGCAGGAGTAGAGCGAAGGCGGAGACGGCCATTTCTGAGCTTCTGTTGCTCACTGGGAAGGAAGCTATATTCTTGGAGCTAGATTTGTCGAGTCTTTCGTCGGTCAAGGCCGCGGCGGAGACTTTTTTGAGGTAGCCGCTGACTCTTGTGCCCGGAATTCTTGGCTAATACTACTCGATACAGTAAGGAGACTAAGCTCCGCATCCTGTACAACAATGCGTGAGTTTTTTTCTTTTTGTGTTCTGAAGTTTCAGGAACTCACCCTGAAGCAAGCGGCATAATGGTACCACCGGTAGAGCTTGCGACGGTCGACGGGTACGATCTGACATTCGGAACTAACGTCCTCGGTAAGTGCTATTCGGACTATTAACTTGTGAATCGACGCAAACCGCCTCGGCCCCCCAGGCCACTTCTACTTGACGAAACTGCTTCTCCCGGCCCTCCTCACCGCAGCTGCCTCGAATCCAGGAACTGGACGCGTCGTAAACTTGACATCCGTAGCCCACTATATTGCAGTCCCAAACTACAACACCTTCAAGGACGGGCCGGCCCGACGGAAAGCGTACCCGGGCGATATGTACTGCCAAAGCAAATGGGTGCGTCCAGGTTCAATGGCACCAATGCGAAAGGAATCTAACGGCAGCACTAGGGCAACGCGGTGTTCTCGGCGGAGCTTGCGCGACGGTACGGCGATGAGGGGATCGTGTCTATCGCCGTGAATCCAGGTATTGTGGCTCCATGAAAACAAGAGAGAGCAGTAACGCTGAATTTCGACA
The DNA here is from genome assembly GCA_029281495.1 of Mycena filopes. Taxonomy (NCBI): domain Eukaryota; kingdom Fungi; phylum Basidiomycota; class Agaricomycetes; order Agaricales; family Mycenaceae; genus Mycena; species Mycena filopes. The sequence continues at coordinate 134,215 of JARIHR010000089.1, read as the reverse complement.
TAGGAAACTTGAGGACTAATCTTGATCAGCATGCCTTTGGGATCGTATACCTCGCTGTGGTGGGCGGTTCATTTGACGTCCTTGCCTCTTTCGTTCTCACCATATCTCAGAAAATGCTCATGATATGGCCGGTGGAATGGGGTGTCCTCGGACAGCTATGGGCGGGTACCTCTCCGGTGGCCGCCCTACTGAATGGGAAGGTGCGTTGAAAGTTCATCTCGTTCCTCGCCGCCTAATATCCACGTTTTCAGTATATTGCGCCGTGGGCACAGGTGGGCCGAGCAAGAGGAGACGTCGATGATCCTCGAACCGGCGCAGAACTCTGGACCTGGTTAGAAGAGCAAGTAAAGAGCCTATAAAGTCAGTTGGACATCATGCCTCGCGTCGAGATCGATACTACTTGAATGATCGCGGGTGTCGTTCCCAAAACGATGAGGCGTCTGGCACCGGACGCAGACCGCCCCCGAGTTTACCGCTGGACCATCACACAAGGTCTACCTCTTCTCAACCACCACAAGCATGACTGCGCGCCAGGATGCTCCTCCTCCTGTGTATAATCCTCTCGACTCTGTGGCCAGCGATTCCGAGCTGCCAGCGTACAGGGCTCAGGAGCGGCCAGGTGTTGCGTCCCCAAATCCGCCTCCGATATCCTCGGCTGGTGACACCAACATCGAATTTCCCTATGAACTCGCGAATTCTTGGGGCAAGCAGTGGGCCACGCTCCTACTGCTCGCTCACCCCAAGTCCAGTCGTATCGCACCCACCTTCATCGAGGGTTCGGATATAGCGGGGTCCGTAAGCTTCAATATCCGAAGCCCCGACCCGATAAAGTCGGTCGTCATATCGGTGAGTGCCGTGTCCATCCTCCCCCACGCGTTGGTTTGACCTTCAAGGTATCAGATCAAAGGCGACCTCGTTGCGGGAGAACAAGATAAACGACTCAACTTTGTTCAGCTGCGTAGAACTCTGTGGAGCACGTCGATGGGAGATCCCCAAGCGCCGAGGGCTACGGGGAACGAGTGGGCAGGAAGGCTGCACGGACAATATCGCTGGTCATTCTCGCTCAATACACAAGAGCTCGCCGCAGGGATGGAGGAGGGGTTCCGCCTGCCTCACACATTCACCGAACGGCTCTCTCGAGCCAACATTGTGTATTATATTGAACTACAGATCACTCGAGGTAAATTTCGAACCGACGACGGGTATGCAGAGAAATTGGTTGTATCTCGAACACATAACTGACCGCGCTTAGACTGGTTGCCCATTTTGCGTACTTCTCGATGCAACAACCCGACCCACCGTCACCTTTGCGGCAGCCTGCGTACCAAAACCACGCGGATGTTCCTGGTCCATACCAGGACCCCGATGGCTGGCAGACTCTGGAGTCCGTCCGAATTCGCGGAACGATATTTGGGGACCGTATAATTGACGCCAAATGCACCGTGCGTCTAAGGTTCACATGAATATGTAGATTTCCGAACTCTCATTTCTTGTAGGTGTTTCTGGCGAAACCAGTTTGTTGCCGCATGTTCCAAGTCACCGAACCATTTTTGACGGAGTTACTTCTAGCTCTACTACACTCGTGGTTCCTCTATTCCCTGCGCTTTAACAATCGAGACAGACGACGCACAAGCGGCCGACATACTTGCATCTATAAAGTCCTCCGCCCTTTATCTACAGCGATGCGTCAAGTGTTCCTTCCGCGACACGTTCGCTATATTGCGTTCTTGCGGCCAAGCGACTTGGTCGCCCTCCTCCATGCCAGTGGTTTCCCGGGAATCCAGCCAGCGACATCTCATGGGAAAAATACACTTGAAGGCAGATCTCCAGCCCTCAACAGCAATCAAGATATTTGCCATCGAAGTGTGTAACCGTCGTTGAAGCTCTGTGAACTTACGCTTATAGTTGACGACCAGTATGCCGTGGTTCTCTTTCCCCCCGCTGCAGTGGCCTTCAAGCCTGAAAATTCCGACCCATTGCTTGCACAGAACGTGGAAATAGTGACGCGTTTCGCTCAAGGCGCACCGTCGCGCCCGGTTAGTACCCCAGCCGTGTCTGAACCTAACGATCCCCTCGTAGCGCGTTATTATGCGAGACGACGCGCGGAAGCGGAAGCAAAACTGCGGCCTCTGCCTCCCGGCCGATTTTCTGCATAGATCTTCAGAAGGCCCATCCCTTGTGATACTTACATTGCTATGGCCGTTGGGCGCTCGGCTGTTGCGCTAATCGTGTAGCCGGTGCCACAAAATGAATGACAACTGCTGTAGACACAATCTTAGCGACTTGAGATCCGGCCCTAGACAAGGTGGAGACCCATTTCGAAGTGGAGGTCTCGCTCAACAGTCAGCTAGGCAGTGGTCTCAGACGCCGCAGGCTGCGGAAAGCAACGCAAAAAAATGCCAGTATCGAAGGCCTTAACTTAGAGCCCAACTCTTCTGAAACCCCGAAACGGCTGAGGCAGCGCTCGAGACACTTTGGCGATAGGTTCCCTATTAGAGTAGCCAAACGTTGTTTAAATGCGGCTCTCATGCATGCGACGCCAAAACAGAACACGTTGTACAGGGACAACCGAGTCTACACAGCCATTTATTTAGTGCTAGCCCATTATGGGTTATTGCCTACTTTAGCCAGACCACGGTGGTCGTTTAAGACCACAGGAACTTTGTAACGAGAGAGTCGGAGAGAGTCCAGTCGTGTGCTTGGCTTTCCGGTAGTTTCAACACGGTCACATGATGTGGTTCAAACCCCTAATCGCGTTGTTTCTGCGTCATCTCGCTCGATAACGCCGTGAATTAAATGGAGAAGCATTGACGTGCGCCTCGTCTCCCCTCGTCTCCGTCACAAATTGACTCTTGACTCATCAATCCAATTCGAATCTAGCGACAGCTGTGGTTTAGTTCCGGCCATTTAACAGCATTGGCACTACGCCGCGGCAGTTTATTGGGCTAGTGCACCTCGTGGTTCTGGAGCTGCGGCAAAGCAGCATACATATTTATACGGAGTGTCCACTTGTCGCTTCTCTTTCTCCCTCCCTCGAACAATGAGTCGCTCGCTGAGATATCGCGGAAACGGTTATCCTAGTCGCCGCATAAGCGCTCCCCCGTCGACAAAATCCAGCCTGCATTCTAACGCGCCTTCTCCGTTGCATGCCCCACTACCCCCATCTCATCCATCTCAGTTACCACCGCCTGGAGTTGCAGGGTTCGGAACAGCGAGCACACTTCTAGCCGTCGTAAGAGAGGTCGGCGAAATGCTGTCGGGCGTCCCCTACGTCAAAGCCATCTCCGGTGTCGTGTTGCAAATAATCAAGATCAAAGAGGTAAGCCGCGTAAATGTCTCGACGCATAGCATCTAAACGCTAGCATGGCAGGAAGTGACAGACAGCAGATGGCGATGTCAAGAACTCGTCGAAAAAGTCGTCCGCAGGTCGGAGACGATCTTCTCTGGCCTGAAAAAGATCGCAGACGCCCCTGGCATGGAAGGATTGGAGGATCTCGAGAATGACTTGGTTGCGTATGGAAGGTAAGTGGCGGCATCGGGTTTCCTCGTATTCCCCTGTAACTCACGATTATAGTCTGCTGGAAGAAATTTATGCCGCACTGGTCCAGTGCACCTCGCGGAAGATGGCTGACCGCGTAGACCGTTGGCTCAACCGAGGCCAACTCCTGGACGACATGCTCAGACTTGAGCGTCTATTGGATGATTTCCGCATCAACTTCAATGACAAGGCGCTCGTGAGACTCGAAATTCACATGAATACCTTGCTGGGCAGAGCACCCAGTCGCGGGTCAGTACACTAGAAAACAGGAGTTCAACATGGCGCTAACCGTTTGTGCAGGCGACCTCTATATCGCCCGATACTACCTCCCAAGCCACAGGTCATGTACGGAAGGGAACGCGAGAAGGAGGCTATTGTTTCCACCCTCACGGGAGCGTCCCCAGCACGCATTGCGATTCTCGGGGCCGGAGGAATCGGGAAGACGACTCTGGCTCTCTCCGTCCTCTACGATGAACGCATCGTCTCGCGGTACGTTTCACGCTATTTCGTGGCTTGCGACGGCGTCACCTCGGCTGAGCTTCTCCTCACTGAGCTCGCGAACGTTCTGCGCGTTCCCCGCGACCAGCTCGACGAGAACATGCACGATCTCGTTCTAGCCTCGTTCCGACGGGACGCTGTCGACGTCGTGATTTGTTTCGACAATCTGGAAACGGCTTGGGACGATCCCGAGGGGCGACGCGCGGTTGAGGATTTGCTCATGGAGTTCACAGCCATCCCCAATCTCGCCGTGCTCGTCACTATGCGGGGTACTCAGCGCCCCGCGCCTAGCGCAGGCTGGTCCATGCCGCTCCTCCCACCCCTCCACGCCCTGCACTTCGCCGACGCCGCTGACATTTTTCGCCATATATCGGGAAAGATGGACGAGTTCGCGGAGCATATGATCAAGGAGGTGGATTGTATCCCGCTGGCGGTCACGCTCCTGGGACACATGGTGCAGGGAGAAAATGAAACAACGGCGTCGCTGGCAAAGAGGTGGACGAAGGAGCGCACGGCGTTGATAGAAAACGGCGGCGATGATAGACTGTCGAAGTTGGACAAGTCTATCCAGTGCTCGCTGACATCGCCGCGCATGAGACAGGACGCTTCGGCGACCAACATCCTGGCTTTGCTCTCCATCCTTCCTGACGGCTTCCCCAACCGCGAGGGAATGCTTGACAGGCTCCAGAGATTCCTTCCACCGAATATCAACGCCCAGAAAGCCGTTTCCACGCTCAGGAGATCGAGTCTCGTCCATGAGGAAACCCTCGTCCAAACTCCACGTCTCCGACTCCTCTCTCCGGTCCGTCATTTCAGTAAAGCCAATCTCGAACTCCTTCCCGAGCTTCGCAGCGCGCTCGTGGATCTGTATATCGCGATCCTCGAAGATGGCCGCGACTCCTCGGATCCCCACTCGCACGCCTTCATCCCGGCTGAGCTGCTCAATATCCGCGCGGTTTTTTCGGAGGCGTATGGTAGTGGAGACAGCCGCGAGGCCTTGATTGAAGCGTCCATCAGATACACGGAGTGGCTCGTATTCATGGGCTCGGGTTCGGAGGACATCATCCAGCTAGCGATCCAGAGTCTCCCCGATTCGAATAAGTTTCGCGCTTCCTGCTTCTATTGGCTTGGACGACTTTGCATGAGGCGGAACGACGTGGAGGAGGCTCACTCCGCGTTCAAAGAGGCGATCAGGCTTCACATCTTGGCCCAGGATAGATCCGGAGAGGTAAATCGCGCCTTCTTCCCCAAGTACATCGCATTTGCTAACTTCTTGACCCAGGCGTACGACCTTTACGAGCTCGGGGGCCTATTTGTGTGGTGGGGCAAGTTAGAAGAGGCCGAAGAATCATTCAGAAGAGCGCTCGAGCTACACACCGCGGGCGGGGATTTTTCTGGAGAAGCGTACGACCTTCTTGATCTCGGCAAGCTATTCATGCGCAGGGGACATTTAGAGGAGGCGGAAAGGTCCACGAGCAACGCACTAGAGCTTTTAAGGGAGGCGAAAAATGTCGGGGGGCAGGCCCATGCGATGAGGCGTTTAGCGGGGGTGTTCATGCGACAGGATAGGCTCGACGAAGCGGAGGAGTCGCTTTGCGAGGCCGTTAGGCTCCATCGCCAGACGAACAACGTGCTCGGTGAGGCGCACGATATACGACGACTCGGCGGCCTTTACTTGTGGCGCCACCAGCTTGACGAGGCCGAGATGTCGTTCACGAAAGCAGCCGATCTACACCGGAAATCGCATGATCTTTTGGGCGAGGTAAGTCGAAGAGTGTATGGCGAGTAAAAGTTCTGACTTTGATCTGCAGGCGAATGACCTGCTGAATATGGCGGAGCTGAAGATGCAACGCGGCCACCTATCCGAGGCGGAGTTGTCATTGAACGAGGCACTGCGGCTGCACACCCAAACACAGAATGTGCTTGGCCGTGCGAACGACATGCATAATCTGGCGGAATTATTCATGCGAAAGAATCAGCTCGCCGAGGCCGAACTCTCTCTTGTTGAGGCCTTGAAACTTCACCGCCAGGCAGGAGATGTTCTAGGATGCGCGAGGGACATGCAGAAATTCGGGGAGCTGCATGTCCGACGTGGGAGGCTCAGCGACGCAGAGAGCGCTCTCAATAGGGCAGTGGAGCTTCACCGGCGAGCTTGTAACCAAGCCGGGGAGGCCTACGGGTTGCGAAGCCTGGCCAGACTATACACTCAACGGGGCGAGCTCCACTCTGCACAGGTGTTCCTGGTTCGAGCCGGGGAGCTCAAACCAAGGTCGAGCAGCACTGGGGCTCTGGATGAGCGCGGACCGGAGCGGTTCTTGTCTGAGGCGCCAGGTTGACGTTCTGCAGACTGCCAGTGCCAGTGCTAAATTTTATTTTGTCCGTAATTATAAGACACACCGTCGCCGTGGAGTACATCACTTATCTATTCATGCACTCGTCCATGTCATTGTATAATAGCCAAATTTGCATTGTGAGATTCGCGCGAAGTGAAGTGAGCGGCGTGAGCGTTGAAAACAAAAGGCGGTGGGGCTGTGTTGATGGGGAAAACGCGATCACATGGTTGCGCGACAAACAATGCACGCGTTTCGACAAATACTTCCACAGGAGAGTGTACTTTACAATCCCTATTCTGACTATCTCTTTACAACTACCTGCTTTAGACTTGTCTCTCCAACCAGTCTAGGCCAAATAAACATCGAAGGACTGCGAGCTGGAACCACTGCAGGTAGCAAGGGTGACGGCGCTGCCTGCGGCACTTCCAATCTGGACACACTGGCCAGTCGCACCCGACACAACGTTGCAGGCGGAGGCGACGACGCCGCCTTGGGCAACCGTGGATGGGTTGTTGCAGGTGGAGCACACGAACCCAAAGTTCTGGGTGCTGTTGGAACAACATAGTCAACCTCAGCCATTCTTCCTTGAGGTCAGGAACTTACCCATCCGCTGGAGTCACCAGAGTTTGAAGTTTAAGAGCTCCGTTGCTCGCGGTAGGGAAGAGGGCCGCCGCTTGGTTTGCCTGGTTGACTGTCCTGAAATTAAATGTCAGGGAGCGCGAAGGTAGGGCTAGAGCCACTGTATATTACTTCAAGCTGAAACCACCGTTGACTGTCGTCGCGGTTTCGGCAATGAACTCGAAGGCGGTGGTGGAGAGTGCCTGGGATACAACAGACGCGCCGGGGACGGCGCTGGCATAACCAATCTCCAGGCTGCCAACGGCGATGTTGACACCACTCCCGGCGAGAGTGGGGTTACACGCTGCGCGAGCGAGCGGGTTGGCGACCGCGACGCGGGCGAGGACGAGGGAGGCAACGAGGAAAGTGAGAGAGAACATTGTTTATTGGTATGCTTTGCGAGGGCTGAGCGGTGAGGTTTGAGGGTCGAACTGCTCAGTTTATATAGCGGGTAGCACACCATACGACCGATTGGAGATGCGAGACGATTGATATTAGAACAGGTCGCGGCAGGTCGCGGCGACGCGGAGGTTGAAGGTGAGCCGTTCCTTCAACAGTGCATGTAAGATGAAAGAGCACTTCCAGGAACCCCGGGGTATATATCTGGAGATAAACCAGTCACCAGCGGCGTTCTTGCGCGCATGTCTCTTGTTGGGCCAATTCAAGTCATTGTTGGAATATTTATGGTCGTGCCCGGCATTTATTTCGACTTCCGAATTCTTGTACCAGGCCGCCTGACGGCGATGATGACCCTGTTTTATTTTCCCGTTGAGCTGGAAGGTATGCATAGTTTACAGAAGAAGCACGAAGCATTTTTAGGCACTTCCGCCGAGGCTGTCCCAGGGTCGCTCTATTCAGTGAGCCCTGTCGAACGTGGACAGAGGCCGCTCTCGTTCGGCCTGCCTCTCCGCCTGGAATACAAATGTTTACGAAGTCGCCCGTAAAGTTCAGCAGGTTCAACTTGAACCCATGCGCCGACGATACCCCGAACATCAATTTATGATCGCCGAGGTAGGTTCAACCTCGACAATCACTTTGACCTCCGCCGTTTGCGGCCGGCCGTACTAGGTCCCCTTGGGCCCACACTGTGCGGGCAACTCAGGTCGGTGAGTTGTTGTAGCGATTAGGAAAACGCCGACGTGGTCGGGATGCGAAGTTTATGTACGTACCCCCCCCCTCTCTTCATTCTCGACCGAGCCCGTGTTCCCTTTTGGTGTGCGGGCTGGGCACATTCTATTTCCCGCTCAACGGCGCGCCCGTGGTCTCAGCGCCCCCGCCGCCTCCGTGCATTTACCTGGGGTCGGGGCCACTGGAATTGTTTCACTGCGCGCAGCCTCACGGCTAGTGGCGCCCGAAGCGCCGATTTTAGCCAACGAGGGCCTATAAAATCCGCTAGCCGGGCATTACTCGTGTGTAGCAGCATCTCGCCACTCCTCTTCTCAATGCTCTCACTCACCTCCCTTACCACCGTTGCATGCATCCTTGGACTCGTGTCCGGGACGCCGATTGCGCGCCAGGCGACCAGCTGCAGCCCAAACTTCGAGGGCGCGGGTGTGTCCATCATTGCCGGCGAAACCGAGTGGGGTGTCTCGCCCGTCACTGCCGGAACGCCGCTCAAGAGGGACCTGGGCACCTTCCCGCTGAACGCAACGGCAGAATGGCACGTCGAACAGACAGGTTCGGCGACTCCCAATTATATTGTCAAGTACGCCGTTGGCTTTGGGTATACATTCGCACTGACATGAGGATGCAGAGCCATTAGCAACAACGAACTCGTGGTGGATGTAGTCGGTGGTCTCTTGACCTTGGAACAAATCGACGCGTCGAAACAGTGGGTTCATTGACTTGCCGTTGCTGGAAGAATGAACCTAATAACCGGTCTCAATTTTGCAGGACGCAGGTCTGGGAGATTGAATGCAAGCAGTGTTTCCCCGGCGCGTCGTCGACTCCGGGCGGGGGCAAGTTCGCCGCTGGCTGTGCAATTAAATCTGTCGCCAGCGGCCTCTGCGCCCAGCTCGAGATGGGAGCCGAATTTATTGGGGTTAGCCCGTGCAATCCAGTGGTTGCGCAAACGTATGACTTCTGGACGGCGACTACTGCCTGAAGGGTCGATTGATATTACAAACGGACTATTTATGTTTGAATTTGAACCCTCGAACTTCAATGATGCGTAAGAAAGAAGAAAAAGTACCGAATTCGAGAAGCTGAAACGACGGACGATTACAAGTACATTGTCCAGAACTTCACGCCCATGCGGCGATCACCAATACTCCGGTGCCAGCGCTTTGTGCTGCCCCCTCGGCACGTAGTTGACCTGGTAAGCACACCCCACCCTAGCCACCGACTCCGCACAAATCTTCTGCTCCCAGTCCCTGCCCGTCGCCCGCAGCCTCTGCTTAAGCACTATTTCGAGCTCGTGCAGCAGCGCCACGTCTTGCGCGCAATACTCCGCAACCGCGGTCGCAAGTGGGCGCTCCTCGAACACCTCGTACCGCCCGCCTTTCTCGGGCGCGAAAAGGCGCAGCCCCGCTTCTTTGATGCGGCCCCAGTTACGCACCACCGCCGCGGACTTGAGCGGCGCTACGTAGGTCTCTAGGCTAGGGACCAGGCCTTTGAGGAAGCGAGGGGGGCGGCCGGGATTCGAGGAGCGGACGGCGAGCTCGAGGAGCTGGAGGTCGTACACGTTCGCGAGCGTGATGCCGAAGAGGTTGTAAAGAGCGTCGGAGTCGTTCCTCACATCGAAGAAAATCTAGAAAATCGTAGGGGCGAAAATTAGTTTCAGTACTTATCGTCGGAACGGGTAGGCCGAGTATACCTTCTTGACCGAGTGACTTTCGAGGATCTTCTTGAGGCTCTGTCCGTCGGGACTGTTTTCTTCGAATGCGCTGGCGCCAAGGACGACGACGTCGATGAGCCAGATGGTGTCGCTCCCAGAGGCTTGAAGTTGGACGAGACATAGAGTGCCAGAGCGGCAGAGCGCGACGCCCTCCAAGTCGACTGCGAGGGAGGTGGTATTTGCGAAGGAAATAAGGCAGGAGTGCAAGAGGGCGACGGTGTCAACGAGAACGAAGTTTGTGGAGGCCATCGCAAGAAATCTTTGAGTGTTCCTCGGGTGCGAAGGTGAGCGGCTTAAATACAACGATACCTAAACATAGGATAGCCTCTCCAGCCTCGTTGCTGGTGCACGGGACGAAGGCAAAGAAACATGGGAGGTTGTTTTGGATGGCTTCAGCTAATTCGATCGTGCCCTAGCGCCAGTCAAGAAAGCTTCGCTGAGTTGCGGGTACAGTCGGACGCATTAGTGGGGTGTCCCTCGACTGAGGCGCTTCACTCCATGGGAGAATGAACTGGGGCACTAAAAGGAACATACACTTCAAGCCGATTTTGGCCTTCCAGCAGGAGAAGGACGTCGCTGAGTGTGGGATCTAGTTTGGCGAGACATAAAATCTTCCGAGATTGAAGAGGCGCCGGCGAGAGGTAAGATAAGGTCGCGACCAGTTACTGGGCGACAGCAATGGATAAAGTTTGGCTTTTGTCCGATTCCGAGTCTTTGCTCTTTTAGGCGCTGGAGGCGAAGCAGGGAAACGAGGGGACTGCTCGGGATAGCTCTAGCCGTAAGGTCGCCGACTGAGCCTTGGACATCCGAGGAGGCGACATCGCCGTTTTGGGGATGAGGGCAAGAGGACGGAGATCTGATCCAAACACGGAAGTGGTTTCTCACGCCGCCGCCTCTTGCTCTCAATCACCACGCTCTCGCCGACGATTCGACGACGTCCTTGCCAACAACCTTGTATCTCAAGCGACCTATATCTATGTCAAGGTGGCGCCGCACCCCGCCGTCGATCGGGATAGCACCCGCAGCGGCTAAGTTGTGTTCAACTTCAAGTTGTGTTCATCGCTGCCAGGTGGCGCTTGATGAAAACCCGCACACCGAACGTCAATCTTGCCAATTTAAAACAACAACGCAAAGGGCTCTTTGGGAACAAGGACAGGCCGCGCCTCACCGTCGATCGGATAATCATACGACTAGCCGCCGCTTGCGTTCATCTCTGTATGCCAAGGTGGCGCTTGATGACAACCCGCACACCGAGCGTCAATCTTGCCGTTTTAAACAACAACAGCGCTGAGGGCTGTTTTGGAACAAGGACAGAGAGACTTATAATGGGAAAATAATGGGCTGTCATTTTACTTCATGGCCTTGAATCATGCGTCCCGCGGGCTCAGCAATCCGGTCTATGACACCAACTATGGGAGCAGCGGACTGACGACGGGCGAGTTTGACCCATATCAGGCAGAGGACACAGCCGTTCCTCCACTAGACCTTCGGTACGCCCTACGAATCCGGAGACATGGTCAAAACTAATGTGTTTTCCTAGCCTCACTCGGGAACGAGTGCATCTGATGCAATGGCCTGTGAATTTAATGCGATGGCCTGCTCCTGTTATCCTCGGTCAGCTCTGTTTGCAAGGACTCGGATGGAGTTTTCTTGCCGCGATCAAATATCATGGACCACTGGCCTTGCCCTATTCTTCGGCTTCCTGGGTGGCGAGCAATCCCCATCTTGTCACACTCACTGCAACCCTCATTTCGACTTTACTGGCGGGGTGTTCAAGTTTGTGAGTGGAAAGGATCACATTTCCTTCTACGCCTGACCGAATTTCCAGTTTCTTCTCGTATGCGCTCCGCAGGTCAACATCACTGTACCTCCTTCGGCCTATGTCCCTCGCTGCATTGGGCGCCAGCGTTCATATTTCTATGCGCTCTCTCGTATTCCACCGCCGAGATTGGAAGTGGCCTGTTATTTCGCTTCTCTGTTTCATCATGGCTGGCATTCAAGTACAGTGCCTTTCTAATCCTCATCAAGACCTCTCCAGTAACATTATTTCCTCCTCCGCAGACCAGTGTGTGGAGCACATTGATAACTCCAGTGAAAGTCGTTATCTCGACTCCTTTAGTCGGTCGCGAGATCGATCTGGCCAGCCCGAATCTACTGGCATTGGACACACTGGGTGCATGCCAGGAGGCCGGTACGCCGTACTGAATTCCTCCGCATTGCGGGACGCTTACCAGAAATTTTCAGAGGCCGGGACAGAAGTTTATGGAGGCGTTCCGGAGAGTGGCTATGCCACCGGCCAGTCGTACCTGGGGCTCCCGGCGGCCGTTTCTCTACTGGGACAGGGTTTCAATGTTTCCACTCGTACAAATCTTTATCTCTATCCTGAATTTACCTAACCTCATCGCGTACATAGGTGGAATTCTGACCGCCTCGTTAGAAGATACAGCCGTTGGCTCGTGGTTTATTCCCGCTAACGCGCATAGTTTAGACCCACGCCCACAAGGCCTTTCGAACAGCTATTCAATGATCCAACAGGGTGAAACTTATTCCTAGTCATGTATCGGGCGAGGCTCATTCATTTGGCATGGCCTAGGTTTCAGCGCCGACGTTTCCTGTTCACTGCAGACCCTCACACCGGACACAACACCCTCCGTGTCAAGGCTTACCGATTACGTCCAGTCATGGCATTCGAATGTAATCGGCTCAGAGCAACCCAACATCACATACGTGACTGTATCGTCCAATTGCCTGTCGAGATATAACGGAAGTGAGTTCGAACGAATAAGCCCTGGTATCAACCTGAGCCTTGTTGATTACTAGTGAACATAACGGATGCGTACGCTGAAGCTGGCCATCAGGCAGCGTACTTTTGGGCACTTGGTTGCGATCCGGTAGCGGCTGCGCCAAATAATTACAGTACGTCTGTCCCTTCACTCTGTACGGGGCAGACTGAACACCGTCCATCCAGCCTTGATTATGCAGGGCTCGGGTAATTACTCGAGCTTGAGCGGTCCCGGCGACACGAGCTACCTCGTGTGTCAAATCTCTCCGAAAATAACTGTTATCGACGCAAACTACGATGGCGAGGTCAATGCGACTGTGATTTCCGCCAACACGATACCTGTGGACGGCGGTGGGACGTCGGGGGCGTATGCAATGTATATTCTTACGGATCTGGTGTGGCATCAGCAGGGGATTACGGTGAACGGAGTCGCAGAGCAGCTACTGGAGCTATCGGAGGGTGTAGGACAGGACCAGAGTTTCCAGGTTGTGGTTAGTGTTCCATGCATCGAGGGCGGAGCGATTCTCACCAGCTGTGCAGGAGCAATATTTGCAAGGAGTTGTCGAATATAGCGCCTCCGTTTGTGTTCCCTTGCCGGCGTCGAATAATACTTACACCCCTCCAGATCTTAAGGGCATGTCTGTCTGCCAAGAATCTCGCATTTAGGGATGGGATACCGTTCAACTTGACCAAGCCAACGAGTGGAACGTGGAACACAGAGACAATGGGGTGGAAAGGCTTTTCCGTGCGTAATCAAAATTTTCGGTCTATCAATTGGTTTATTGACTTGTCTACAAGCTCGGAACCACCATCTGGATCCTTCTTCCAGGTATCTTCATGGCCACTTCCACCCTCGCCCTGGTCATGGTCGCACTCTACCGCCACGGCAGCCAGATGGTGCAACGCCAAGCACACTCTTTTGATCCCTCCAACCCGCTACATTTGATTGCGGTGGCGTCCGCAGGGGGACTCCAGAATGTGTTCAAAGGATTCCGCGATGAGGATATCAACGAGGGAGGCAAGCTCAATGTCGTGCTTGGGTTCGTTCCAGGGCGGGGGCCTGCACTGGTGCTGGCGGATGAATACGCTTCGGTGCATTTGCATACGCTCACGCCTCGAACCCCGGGTTGATTTTTTATTTGCGTAGTCTCGCACTTTGATTCGTTGTTGGTTCAATATGTCGGTCTCATGAATCCCCAAACCTGAAAAGGCTTTCTAAAGTCAGACTCTCAACTGCGAGTCTGTCGCTGGAAGGAAATCAAAGTACTTGGATATGGGACAAGCCAAAATTGAACCGTGGGAATCATGTCGGGGATTTCGGGGTTGGGATTTCTCGCATCAGTCCCATGCCTTGAGAGTAGCCATTGAGGCGATAATCTGCCGCAGACCTTGCCGTGGTGCTCGTTGGCCATGCCTATGTCATTTCGGTAGGCGCCGAGGTATCAAAAAAATTACTGGAGGCGGACCGGGCGCCTTCGCCTCATATATACCGGGAGTTATGCCTGCTATTCGCGAGATATTAAGGTTCACCGTCATCGAAACCCGATGAACCTGCGAGGAATTATTGAACGATTACTGGGCAGATACTCATAGATCTAGAAGCGAGGGGACGTCAGGCAGTAGTTGCTTGGGAGATCAAGTAAGTGGGATAAGGGATCGGCGACGCGTACATCGATGTGGCTCTGGTTCATTGAAATTTATTGTAATTGTAGACTGCGAGGCGCGCCCTTAAGCGTAAGTGAATACAGCTGAAGACAATTCCTTTGATCCTAACTGGCTACTTACATCCTTCGTGATAGCATACTCCCCCAAACTACATACATACAAAATTACTCATGCCCCCCCGGCCTTAGCCCTTCCACCAATTATCGTACGACGCGCTCATGTTCACGCCCATCGTGATATACGCAACGACCCCCTGGTTCAGCACCCCGCCGAGCATATGCGTCTTAAAGACAGGGTTGTAGTTGTTGAGGTGCGAGTCCTCGAAGATGTTGAGCGAGTCGCGCCAGTTGCGCGTGCGGCCGCGCGTGTGGCGGATGGGGTTCTCGGTGTAGGGGTGCATCTACGCACCCGTCAATAAATTTGGAATAAAATAAGGGAAGGAAGAGATAAGATACCTTGTCGATCGACATGTTGATGTCGTCCTCGAAGAAGAACTGCCCGACGTGCGCGAGGCGGCTCGGGGTAAAGGTCGCGTTCTCGGGATGCGTGGTCCATTCGGGGAAGACCTTGGTGTGGATGTGCGTTGCGCGGCCGGTGTAGTACCCCGGGAAGATAGCTAAGTAGGGGGGGTTAGCGTTGGTAAAGTGGAGTTGCAGTTGGAAGGAACGTAACGCACAGGTAAACTGCGCGACGCCGTTGCGGTCGGTTGGCCACGCGCCGCGGAGGAAGGTCTCGTGCTGGACCGTGCGGGGGAATGCAGAGAGTAGGCCGCTACGCTTGCCGCCGACTTGGGGCTGCTCGTCGACGAGGTGCGGTTTGGGTACCGGATGGCCTGGGATATCGTTAGGTCTCTTCGAAAGCCAGAGGAGAGCTGCTTACCAGAGTAATGCCCAGTCGCGTTCGCCAGCCAGATGTCGACGAGGACATTGGGTACGGGCTTGCAGGTTTCGACATCAATCACGCCGATGTCGAGCAGCTGGCGAAATAAATTTGAGAGACAGTAAGAGGAATAGCGGAGAGGATGGACACACCATCAGCAGCCCATCTTGGTATTCCGCGATGTTTTGTCGGATGGGATGACCGACGTTGTGGTAATACGGACCCTCCGTCACTTCCGGTGCTAGATCGGAGTCGTCCGTCAGCAAAAAGAGATAAGGGAGCCCTGTAGACCAGTACAGATTTGACATACTGAGTACGCAGGTGTTGTTCTCGATGTGTGTCTCCTGCACCGGGGTGCAGCTCAGGAAATCGGGCTCAGGGCCATCGATACCTGGCACGACCTCCTGGGCAAACAGCTGGTCGTAGTCTGGACCGGGGATGCCTGCCTGGCCCTGCGCGCGCTGGGCGAATGCGCGTTTTCGTGCGGCGGTAAAGTCGCCTACGGCCGGCGCACACTAATCGAAAAGGTTGAGTCCAGCGACCCACAAAGAAATCCGGGATGACGGACGTGATAAGCAGCATTCCTGAGGCTCCGCTGGATTTCCTTCTCTTGGGGCGTAGTTGCCTCCTTGTGCGCAAGGGCACCGAGGAGGAGGGAGGCGAGGGTGAAGAGGGTGGGATGCATGCAGTCTGGGAGGATCCAGCCCGTGTCTTTATGCGCTCGTCGCCATTCGTTGATCCGGCGGGAAATAGTTTACCCCGCACCGTCTTGCTCGGACGTGCTTCTTTTTTTCCCGCGCTGACAAGCACTGCTTAATGTTGAAATGTTGAAACTGTATTTCTCACTTTTCTACCATACGAGCAGGTAGGAGCGACGCAGAGCGACGCAAAAGTGAGTTTTTTGTTGACGTGCGCCTGTCCTGTACAAGTTCATCTAAGTACAGAGACACCGCGAAAAATAAATAAATTTGCAGAGTTTCAAGCCCGTATCTTGCTTGTATAAGTATTTTGCTCGTGTGTAGGGATAACAGCGGCCGCTAGCAGCGCGCGGAGTGTTATATGCTGTTTCCGACATGTCGGATTTATTTCCGCTTATTCCGATACCCGGGTTACCGTGTGGTTGAAAAATGGTTCAATCATGCATCAAGGCTATCTCTATTGGAAGAGGGCATAGAAGTGAAGTGAAAGCTAAAGGAATTAGGATTTATAGGTGGGAATATGTGGATGTTCATCGAGTTGGCGACGCGACCAACATTCAGGGAAATAGCATGGGTACAGCAACGCAGCCGCAGTACAAGTAGGTCAAAATCTGGAAAAATATCAGCTCGCGATTCCGTAGCGTAAGGCGGACTGTACCATGTAAGTTTTATGGTGATATTTCGGCGACTCTCCTCTGAAGACGCGGTACGCCATATAGAACGTCGCGAGAGTCAACAGTGCCCCACAATACCCAACCAACCAATGCGTGGCGCTGAAGAACGCAAGCCGCCAGCAAATTGGGGGCGTCGCACAGATAACGGCGACCATAACCCAGCGGAAGTTCGCGCCCAAGACGATGGGCAGCGTGCGCCGCCCAGCGGCTTTATCGCCCTCTACATCGCGCATGTCCTGCACGCTCGCGTCGATGCCAAACGCCGCGCTCTGCAGCAGCGCGCGGCGCCACTCGTTGGCCGTGATGGGCGCAGCCAGCCCCCACGCGCCGTGCAATATGCATAGCGAGCCGACGGACATGAAGAGCAGGTTCTTGGTGGTCCAGTGCTTGTCGCCGCCGTAGAAGCTCGTGTAGATGGTGATGAACACCCAGAGCGCGGTCCACGGCAGGACGCCCCACATTGCGCCGAGGACGAGGTGCACGGCGGTGGTAATGTACCAGCGGACGTGCGCGCCCTGGAGGGAGACGAGCCCGGAGGCGAGGGGGCGGTCGGGCTTGTTGATGCGGTCTTCGGCGACGCCGTTGATCTGGTTCGCGATGTCGAAGTTGTAGATGAAGAGGAGGAAGTAGATGAGGGAGCGCGTGAGGGAGCGGAGGATGACTTCGTTGGATGGGGCAGTGTCGAGGGAGCGGAGGGCGGCGATGGTGTACATCACGCCGGGGACGACGCTCATGGACCAGTCTCGCCAGGTGAAGTACCAAAACACGCGTAGTTCGTGGTAGATCGCGTCGGAGATGAAGGAAAAGCCGAGGGTGCTGTCGACGGTATCAGCGGCCAGCTGCAGCTTCCGTGTGTCCTCTGCACAGTGATGAGTGAGGAAGACCCGCGCAATTAATGCAACCACAACGTACCGGTAGCGTTCTTCGCGATTGCAGCCATCGTGTTCGAAGTAGTGGTAGTAGAAAACCAACAGAGGAGTGAGTGAGTCCTAGGAGGGTCTGTGGCCACGTTATATAGTCCAGTCGTGGACGACCTCCAGGAACGTCCCTGTGTTTCGCTGCCATCGCAGACAGCCAAAATTCAGGTGTTTGCCTCTGGCAGCGGACTCCACGGAGTTCTCACTTCCTTTTTGCGCGCAAACCCTGAGACGGGCGCCGCAGTTGCCATTCGCAGAGACAGCGAAGGAGCGGCAGACCGGGCGGTTCGTTTTTCCTGTTCACCCGATGGAGCGTCCGTCTTGGAGAAACCCGCCCAAGAAGGCAATTGCGGAGCGAGCCGAAGTCAAAGGATTTGTCCCGCTGCCGCCCGCTCTCAAGCGATTCTCCGAGATGAACATTTCGTCGAGCAATAAATGCGCTAGCGTCGCAGATATGAACCACCGAGCAGGATGACGTGTGAACCCGCGAGGGAGCTGCGTGTGTGCTTGATAAAGAAATCAGTGGGTTATCCTGAGCGGGAGTACGCGTGCTGAGAAGAGTTGTATTGCGAAGAGCGATGCGACAGCCGTCATGATCATGAACGTGATCAAACGTGAACATCGGAGGGCGGTCCAACCACAAGGTAGAGGTACGGCGGGACTCGCGGCAGGAAGAGAGACCGGGTTAGAGAAGACTAGGAGCGTATTGCGATAGCCAGGCCCCAGCATTGGCGATGTCTCGAGGTAGGCTTCTCTGAGTCTTCTTACGATGGCAGCAGGCGCATCGCGATTTCGTAGAGGTAGGGGCCATGGATAAAGCCTGAGGAGGACCAGGGCAAACCAGGAAGGGCCAAGCTAGCAATACCAGGACATCCACAGCAAATCCACAGATAGTTGAACCGGCGCGAATGTCTTGTCGAGCCGCGAGCGAGCTGAGAGCCTCTGAGACAATCATTCCGCTATTAGGCAATGGTGCCGCAGTCGGACATGCAATGCCCCCAGTTGAGCGAAGACAGTCGACAGCCGTCTTGAAATATGAGGATAAGACTGACATGCGTATTGCAAAAGCCTCAAAAGGAAGACAGAGAACGTTGATTATCGATCATCAATCATCCGAGTCTCCGAGTCGAGACCTGACGCGCGATCTTGCAACCGACGAGCGCTGAGCGAGACGAGTCAATAGAAAAGCAGCTCGGATCCTACATGATCGAAGTCTTCTGAACACTAGCCACACAGTACATTGCCAAACCTTGGCCAGGCTGCGAGAGTTGGTCACCTCTGCGCGTACGGGGAGTCACGGTTCTGCTTGATATGCCACCGCGCGGGCTCTCGTCGTGCTCGCGGCGCACTGTGCATCACGGGTGGAGGGGTATTGAAGTCAGGCGGGAGGGTCTCGAAGGCCTGTCCCGTTTTGGTCGTAACCAGTCTCACCAGTGTCGCAGCCAACTGCGAGATGCTGCCCGCGCACTCATTAGTCATAGGCTCACATTGAGCAGACGAATGACTGACCATCTATCTCGCCCTTGCGTTTCCGCGCGACGAACAGGTCTGCCCAAAAATCCATCCCACCCAACGCTCGCGAGGCCGGAGGCCTGGGAAAGAGCAGGCATAGGTATCTGTGGTCCACGTTGCTGTGGGCAAGCGAAGTCTTAAACGAGAGCCTAGTGGTCGTTGCGTGAATTGCCTATTGACAGACGTGCACCATCGGGAAAGGGTCCTCAGTATCCAACAAGACCGAGAGGCTTAGCTAGGCCGAGATGTTGGATAAGTTGCCAGGCGAGTTTCAAAAGTTTGCTCCAACAAAAAGTACAACGAGTAAATACCGACCGAGTCTCACCAGGCTGGAAGCCAAACGTGAGATGCTGCCCACGCGTCAACTCATTAGTTATAAGCTCACGCTGAGCAGAAGAATCGCTCACCGTCTATCTCGCCCTTGCGTTTCCGTGCGACGAACAGGTCTGCCGCAGCCCAAAAATCGGTTCCGCCCAACGCTCCGAGTTCCCAATTGACCCAATAATCACTGTTCACGACTACGACGAAGCGCGGGTCGCTCACGGGTGCACTGAAGGGGATCCCTTCCCAAGGATCGTTGTCTTCCAATGTAACAGCCAGTAGTTGGAGTCGCGGGAGCTCCTCAAGCACAAGACGTAGGAACTTGAAGGCGACATCCGAGTCGGTCAGGCCGAGATGCGTGAGGGCGGGCAATGCGGCCAGAGCCGGCCTTATCCAGACGTGCTGGTCAACACAGGAATTAAATAGGTCCATGTGCGTCACATTCCGGAAGAATGGGAGGCCCAAATCAATTGCGGCGGCGCTACCAAACATGCCCTCCAAATCCCCACACCATCTGCGCACCCCGGAGATTTCTTGAAGAATCGGGAGCAGGGTGGTAGGGGTGTAAGAACCAAGAATGGCAAAGGATTCGATTTTGGGGCAGAGTTGGAGCAGGTCGTATCCCACCGAGCCCATGCTGTTGACGAATAATAGGTGGCGGACGCTGTCTCTGAGGAATTCGGGTGGTTTGGTTCGCATGACGCGTTGAATGGCCTCAAATTTGGCCGGTTTGCAGAGCCCAATAGCGGTGTATAAGAGTGGCTCGATCCTGTTTGCGGACTTGAGAAACCGGGAGCATATTAAGTAGCGGAATAAGTAAGTCACCAAACGTGAACGCGGCGAGCGACCCGGAGCAAAGTCGGGATTGTTTCTCGATGCGAAAGGGCTGCGGTCTCGAATATTTCTCGCTCCAGCTCAACCGGGAGAGCCATGGGATTGAGCGGAGTGAAGGTTTGGGAAGGTTTGAGACAAGGAGACTCTGCGGATCAATATCGATCAATGCTCAATGCGGCCTAATGCGGCGGCATTGAAAGCTGGTTCAAGTCCAAGTCAAGTGAAAGGTGGTACTTAGGGTGAAACACTGTCCAGATACAGGCATATATCGACGTCGCAAGTGTGTAATATTTATACAGTAGAAATGAGCTCAAACGCATCCTTCAACCGCGTCTCACCCTCTTCAATTTCCCCCGCATTTTTCCATAATAGCCTGTTCCACACAGGGCGTGGAGGAACAGCGACAGAACAGCATGAGGGCAGCAATGCCGCGAGATAACGGGCAACAGCGCTGGCGTTCCAGCCCTCGGGCTCAACAAAGTGCCCGATCGATAGTTTGCGGAGGGCGGGGAAGCGAAGGGCGGGAACGGCACCGACGGCGGGCACCTTGGGGTCAAGGATCAGATGCAGCTCCTCTAGACGAGGGCAGTGCTCGGCGAAGGGCACGAGCCCAGCCAAAGCAGGAAGAATGTGGTGTCGTTCAGCGGCGGGGCCGTCGATTGGAATGAAGCACAGTCGACAGATGCGAAGGCGAGAGAGGGCCGCGGCCAAGCGCCCTGCCCCCATCTCGTCAAATGTCAGCACAAACGGCGCGCTCAGGTCGAGCTTGGCAAGGGAGGCGCAGGCTGCGAGTGGCTCAAACACGGCTGCATCGATTTCGACGTTTTGCATCGGTCGAGGGGTGTATCCTATCAAAATCCATTTCATTGTCAGTTCCTCCAGCGCGGGACACCGATTGACTAGGACTTGGATGAGCTGGGTGGGGTTCTCGTAGTCTGGTGCCTGGATATGGGCCTCAAGATAGAGGACACGGAGTCGCGACATGGGGTTGGCCGTTAACAACCCGCAGGCACACGCCAGGGAAATGGTGACGGTCAGACTTTCGAGGTTGCGCAGTCCGTGAAGGGGCCACTGGTTCCCTCGCATACTGAAGACATGTGCCTTTGGATGGAATGCGTTGATCTCCTGGAGCACGCGGAGGTTGGGAAGGGCGGTATGGATGGGGGTGTGGTCGAAGCACATTAGCACGGCGGCTGGCGCTGTGAACCGGGCGAGCTTGGGGAATTGCGCGGCATAGCCCGCAAGGATGCCCGCGTCCTCGGGGCGCCACACTCACGAGAACGTCAGCATACTAGACAGCCCGATTTCCAGACTTTCGAGCAGAGGCGCGCGCTTCAGGACCTCGCCGAAGAAGTCGGGGCCCGTAGGTAAAGAAACTTGGCCCGTCGCTGTCCGGGAGCTCGACGAACTCCACTGTGGAGAACATTGCGGCTGTGGGGACGTAGAGGATGTTGTCAATGGACGACGCATAGACCTTTACGGTGGTGAGGTTGGGCAACAGCGGCGTGTCGGGACACATCGCTCCGACCATGGCTAGCCTCTGTAGTATGCTTTTAGACAGCGGGGCGAGCGGGAAGTGGATCGACCGAACGCGCGCCGTGTAGGCGCGAAAGCGCTCCCAGTCGACTGGTTTCGAGATCGCAGCCTGCGCCGCACGCCGGTCAGAACGTGTGGACGATCATTGCGACGCAGCAGAAGCACATACATGGCCAGCCGAGTCCACTCTGCCAAGTCATCGTCGGGAAAAGATCGCCTTCATCGAGCAGCTTGAGAAGGAAGAGAGGAGATGTCAAGTCTGTCCAGATAATGTCCAGCGCGTCCCCGCTCCAGGCACCACAAACTTGGGCGCATGCGACGAGATCTCGCGGTTGCGCGAAAGAGAAGATTAGCTGTCTGAGTTCAACAATGTCTCCGACGTTGACCTCCATGACTGGGGTGGATAGGCAAGATGGAATGTCCTGGAAGATCACACGAGAGCCGGGGTCCGCGTGCGTTTATCTCTTGGGTTTAGACTCCGCACGTATCATGATTCAAGTCGGTTGCTCAGGGAGCGAATGGTTCAAGGAGCGAAATTCGACGCAAAAGTGGACGGAACGCGTCGAGGACCATTGTTGTTGTGGTCAAGCCGCATTTACCATATTTAGAACACACAAACTCGAGACTGGACTCCAGAGTCGAGTCGACATGCAATATTATTATCCAATACCCGCTGCTTGGGGCCGTTAACATACTCTTACCAGCTCTATACATTATCGATTGTTCATGACAGTACTTAGGCCGCAGCCGCCGGCTCGACGAAGACAAAGCTCGTCCGGTTCCCCAGGTCAAGGTTGCGCGCCGAGAGCGTCAAGTTGCGCCCGCCATCCACGCGCTGGAACACAGCGACACCGCCCACAGTGTTCGCGCCGGCGATGATGAACTCGTCACCCCCGTCGTCGACGCGCCCGAGCGCCATGCTGCGGATCTGCTGCAGCCCCGTGGGGACCTGCGCAACGAGGTTCAGCTGGCCGCTAGTGGTGCTGTTCCCCGCGTCCTGGCGCCGGACACGGCGGCGCAGCATGCGGCGCGTGCTCCCCGTCGTGCACGGCTCGGTCCCGTTGACAAACTCGAAGATGGCGATGGTGTCCCCGGCGGGGTCGGTGACGTTCGGGCTGATGTTGCGGTTGCTCACGTAGATGAGCGGGTTGGGGAACGCGTCCGTGGGCGTGGAGATGAGGATCTCGGCGGCGGCGAACTTGCTGCCCGCGAGGGCGTTGGCGGGGAAGGTGCTGACGTTGGCGATGGGGGGGAGCGCGGTGCCGTTGGGGGCGGGGGGGATGACGTGGGCGGTGAGCGTCGATGCGGTTTCGGAGACCAGGAACAAGATGTTGTCTGTGCCACACACCGCCGTCAGAAGGACGTACGGGGGGGTAGAATGATAATGGTGCTTACCGTGGATGGCAATGTGGCGGGGACCGGCACCCTTGTCGATGTTGATCTGCCCCTGGACCTTGAAGTTTCCTGGAGCACCGTCGCGCACGATCCGCCAGATTTTGTCCCCGCCGAGATCGGGCACGAAGACCTCGTCGTTGAACTCGAGGGACATGTGCGGGTTCGAGGGCGCGCCATCCGGGATGGGGAAGGAGATGACTGGAGAGTCGCGCTCGAAGTGCAAGGGGTCGTCGGGCACCGTCGCCACGAACGAGCAATTCGGGGATCCGAACTGCACAAGGTAGATCAGCCACCGAACCGCCATCCATGTGTATACTCGGGGACTCACGTTCATGGCGGTTACCTCGCCAGTGCTTAGCATGACGGTGAACGTGGGTCCGTTGCCGCCGGTAGTGACATTGTCGATGTTTTGCAGACCACCGTCGTCGTTTACAAGGAAAGACTGCAAGTTGCCGCCCGGGTTGAGCTCATTGACTGCACTAGAGTCTCCTGTCAGTGGCGAAGGGGCGCAGAGCATAGGGGACGCACTATAGGATGCTCAGGTTCGTCGGGTGGGACGCAATCCACGACGGGTTGGTGCCGGTGTCGGTCTGCTTCGTGAGGGAAAGAGTGTTGGCGGTCGAGTCAAATGTATAGGTGGCAATAAAGTTGGCGAAGCCGCCCGCGAGAATGGTGAAGTTGACCATGATGAAAGGCCCTTGGAGTGGGGAGAGAAAGTGGAAGAAAGTAGGGAGAAGAAAGCACTAGGCTGTATAAAAGGGAAGAAAGAACGGGGAAAGGACACAGCTCGGGGATGGTGGGGTTTTGAAAGAAAAAATAGACCAACAATTAGCGGGACTATTGTTGAGATACCGATGATCTTCGTTACATCGCACGGCGACTTGCGGAGATGGTGATGGTCGTAGCCCTTGGCGGCGAGACACAGCCCAGGTTGGAGCACATCGTCAAGGATATTTGGTGTAAGATCCACAAAAGAAGACAAAAAGATTCAGCGATGTCCTTGCAACAGGTCGAGGCCATCGAGGGCCGGGGCGCGCTACCCCATCGACTTGTCGCGAACAACAAAAGAGGATGCTCAGCGCTGCGCACGGAGGTCCGAGAAC
This sequence comes from Mycena filopes, assembly GCA_029281495.1. Taxonomy (NCBI): domain Eukaryota; kingdom Fungi; phylum Basidiomycota; class Agaricomycetes; order Agaricales; family Mycenaceae; genus Mycena; species Mycena filopes. Next base: position 110,076 of record JARIHR010000089.1, on the reverse strand, counting down.
ATGGTGGTTGCGAGACAGATCCTGAGACTGCGATCCCATCAGCGCGCCTCGGGACGCGTCCACACAACCTTGACACGACCTCTGGAGAACGCCTTGCGATCCTCTGGTTTGAACCCTGACTTGACCCTGACTTCGAGCATTCTTTTGTGACGTTCCTCCTGCCGCACCACCTCAATTCAGCCCGGGACACCCAGGCCCCAAATTGTCGACCGTCAACGGAACAGAAATAAGTACATAGCCCATGAGGCCAGTCTAAACTAAATTCTACTGTGGCATCCAGGGTGGTCTCGTCTTGCATGCCCGGCAACCCCGACACGGCCATGAATCAATTTATTAAACGATCCTGAACGATGCGCCGACCCTGGCGATCCAGCGCGCAGTCAGTCAAGGTGTGGGTCCACATCGCTCGCTAGATCCCCCAACTTACTGAAATGCAGAACGCCTACTCCGTGGACTCGAATCTTATTACAAGTTCATCCGGCCTCGCCGGGTTTTATAGAAGCATCTTTCTTCTTCCTTCAGCATTTTTCGCATTGCTGGCCGATGGACGGCGCATATATCTCTCGATTTCCCCCTGGTTTTACGGTTCTCCTGCCGTTGCATTATCTCGTTACGCAAGGATGTACAATTCACCGCAACCCACTGCCTCGATTTCGGTTTGGTTGGCTGAAACAACCCGCGTCCGACTTGTGTGTGGCCTGGTGTCGTCTTTTGTGGGTCCCAATCCCGATTTCCTCCCCAAAAACTGTAAAATCCATCGGCTTGCCTCACGCAGAATTGGCGCGCCCACGTAACGTGCGTGCGTAACTCCCGACTGTCGATATAGCTTTAATCTTGAATCTCCTCTCGCTCTAAAGGCGCACGCTAAGTTCTGCGTGAAGGACGGCCCGGGGTGCAAGAAGGAAGGAAGAAAGATATGTAAATGCCCAACGGGGCGAGGAAAACGCCGAACCGCCGACCGACTGTCCTCTCCATCCTCCTCTCCCTCCCCCCGCGCAATATTCCAAACGCAAGCCACGAGTCCGACAGTCCACCACGCCCTAGTACTTTCCCGTTGGACGACCGCAAGATAGCTGGTACCCGACTCTCTCAAAGCTTGCTTGTCAAATTTTGGAACTGCTTCGCCGCCACATCGTAGGCCCAGGTCTTCTTCACTCAAGAACCGCATTTTGCTCCGACCGTCGCCCCCGGTGGAATCTCCTCTATACTGGTAGCTCAACATTCAGGCCAATTTCGTTGGCTTTGGGGACTGATCCCGGTCGCGGTCCAGGTGGCCCAATATCTATGCACCACGACGCAATTCTCCTCGACGATAGTTATGGTCCGAAGTAATTCCCGTACCTCGGAAGTGCAAGATTGTTCACTTGGCGCTCGTCGCATTAACATTCGCTGTCCTTCTCAAGTTCGATCTCGACCCGCCCTCTCCGCGGGCCAGAATTTATTATGTATGTAGGACTCTACCCCCGCGCCGGAAATCCTGGCCTCTATAAAGCTCGATGTGGGCAATGATGAAACCCTCAACCGGCGCCTCTTCTGCTACTGCTATGTACACACCCTCCGTGGCCAGTGGGGTCTTGTTCTCCGTCAACGAAAAAGACTACAAGGATCCTGCTGAAGCGAGGGCCGGTGTGGCGAAACCCCGCGTGCCAGTGTGGTTAATTCTCCTCACTGGTGTCCTCCTGGTCCTCGTCAGCACCCTCCTCGCATTCCTCGTAGCCATGGCGTTCTCCGCCGTCCGTCAGATGCCACGACAATCCCCGACGGGGCCCCTTCCTCTCGGACCCACAAGCGCAGCACTTTGTCCGCACCCGGCACTGCGTCAGGAGTGGTGAGGAGCTCATGTTCTTTCCCATTGACGCAAGCAACTCGATGACCGACCATGACAACAGGCGCGCACTGAACAATAGTCAGAAACTTGACTACATCACCGCAGTGCAATGCCTCCAACGCCTTCCCACCGCCACACATCTGCGCGGCGCCAAAACGCGCTTCGACGACTTTCAGGCGGTCCATGTCGTCCTCGCCACCCAGGTCCATCTCGTCGTCCGTACCTTCAGTATTGTCCTTCGCGCCGATCCTCATTGCTTTATCCGCAGGGCCAATTCTTGCCGTGGCACCGCCGCCTGTTGAACCTGTTCGAAACCGCGCTGCGTGATGAATGCGGATTCATCGGCGCCCTTCCGTTCGTCTCTTCGTCGTTCAAACTCGACAACATGCTCATTTCGTTTCTTTTCAGATACTGGGACTGGAGCAAGGACGTCGACAGCGGCCTGCCGTACGTTCTTCCGAAATCCAACCCCCCGCTCCATACCTTCTCAAGTGAATCAATCAACCCAGATTGACCCAGTCCCCCGTCTTCGACGCGGTCTACGGCTTCGGCGGCAACGGCGCCTCCGTCCCCAACTACAGCGGCCAATTCAGCAACCTGAGCGCGCTGGCGAGCGCGGGCTGGGTGGCGCCGGGCGTGGGCGGGGGGTGCGTCGCGGACGGGCCGTTCGCAGCGTACAACCTGAGCATCGGGCCCGGGACGGAGGTCACGAACCACTGCCTCCAGCGCGCGTTCAACGACAAGATCCGCGACGGGTTCCTGTCCGGCGCGAGGGTCGCCGACGTGCTCATGCAGCCGACGTTCGAGGCGTTTCGCGTCGAGTTGGAGGGCGCGCCGGTGACGCCGACTATGCGGTTGCACGATGCGGGGCATAATGCCATTGGGGGCGAGATGGCTGATAATTTTTCGAGTCCTGGAGGTGAGTGGTGCCACCCCGAGCTGAGGCGTATTGAAGAAAGGCTGAACTCGAGCTGCTGCAGACCCAATATTCTACCTCCATCACGCGTTCCTCGATAAACTCTGGTGGCAATGGGTGGGCATGAACTCCTCGTCCAGGATCGCGGAAATCTCGGGGCGGTCGACTGTTGATCCACCGTATGTGAATGTTACCCTGAGTTTCGAGTTGGGCATGGAGATGCTAGCGCCGACGGTGACCGTTAGAGAGGTGATGGATATTCGGAATGAACTTTTGTGTTACATGTATGAATAGCAAATTTGTTCTCTCGCCTCTGGGAATTCAACCGTGGGAAATTTCGATCTGAGGGCTATCATCGGGTGGCAGACTGGTAGTTGGGCGGATGATGCGGTGGGAGTGTGGCATCCGAAGTTCCGCAGTTTCTCATACTGGTGTCAGATGTCAGGCCAACAATGAGATGGAGTCCGAAAAAAAACCCGCGCCGAAAATTTCAACCAAGGTCACGTGCGATGTTGAATTTAACAGCCCAGAATCTAACAGCCCAGTGGACTCTTCGATAGTTCAGAATGGTAGGAGGGTGTACTCCGTGAATACCTTGGGCCATGGAGCTATTCGAAATCTGATAAACTTGTCCATTTCCTGATGTCCGAGATGTCCGAACCCGCCATCTTGTATCGCTCGTGCCAGTGTTGTTGTAGGTCCATTCCTGTCATGTCTCAACGTCACCCTCGTTCGGATGGCCTTCGCGGCCGAGATAGCCTTGCCTTGCAGCACTGGTTTCAGTGGCCACAATTAGCGCTTTGACACACACAGCCCAACCGCGAACAGGATTTCGCGGAATGTTTTGAGATGGGATGGGGATTTACGACCGTTCTCGTTAATCCGACCGGATCTTGATTTGTGTGCCAGAATTGAACGAACACGACCGGTCGGCAAGCCAGAGTCCAGTTGGTAACGCACCTGCTGAGTGGCGTGCAACTTTGACGGAAGGTCCGCATAATTCGACCTCTCCCGGAGTTCTCTGATCTCGAGCGTGCAGATCCTCTTACCTTCCATTCAGTAGCGTTCTTGTGTTTCCTTAGGCTGACCGACGGCTTGAATTGCTCGAGAAGGGCATACCTGCCAGTGCGGCCCGAAGAGCCATATGCATTCCTGTTCTCAATTTACCCTCGCGGCTCGACAGGCGGGATGTGGTTCGAGTTCGAGTGGGGTGTGGGCGGGATCGTTGGATTGAATGATATGATGTGCATGCAGATTCGAATCGAACGCACAGGTTTTTCTCGACTGAGCATAATGGGCGAGGTCGAGTTCGAGCGACCAAAGGTTGAGGAGTTGACGTGTAAACGCCGGTGCTGTCGTTGATCATGATGATACCCTTCGAACTGAGGCAAATCGTATCAACATGATTATCTTTCAGTAGTGCCCCGAGAAGACGCGATGCATGTTGAGAGGTTGATTTCTGTATCATACGATACAGTCGCCCCAAAATGCGGGAGCTGGGGTACCAAGGTCCGCGGTCGTGGGTTTGGAGGTTCAAAAATGTTTCTCACGCCTTTGGTGCTGACACTCTCCAGCAATTTTGTGTTTCAAGTACAGTACAAAGAGACAGAAGAAGTAATTATTCCGCTCAGTATCATGTCGTGTGTATCACTTCCATGCACTTTTTACCAGATCTGCTCCTCTTTCTGCAATAACATACGCCGCCGCTTGAGTGTGGGCGCTTGTCACGAATGGCTACGGCCCAATATTTTCAACTCGTTGAATTTGGAGAAACATCGCGCTTACCATTATCGAGGCGTCGATGATTCGAAGGCCACTTGCGCCTTTCACCAGTAAATCTGGATCGACAACCCCATACTGTGCATCCCTTGCCGACATAGCAGCAGTACCAACGAAATGGGAAGGAGTTCCGGTGTTGTTTCGAATATACTGGTCAAGCCCATCTTGCGAGAGACTTTCCAGATCTTGAGTGGGCGCGATGATATAATTTTTCCAAGCTGGGGCTTTGGCTAGGGTGAAAACCTTCTTGACCGCCTGGCGCGCCACGAAAATGTCGATGTCCTGCGAGAGAAAGCCAAGGTCAATGACCGGAGCCTCGAACGGATTGGTGCTATTGATTGTGACTGAGCCGCCTAGTGAAACAAGAGAATCAGATACTTGACTGGAAGGTTTGGTGTCCTGAACTCACGGCTGACAGGATTGAGAGCGATGATTCCAGCCGACATGCCATTCCCAATAGCAAGCTGGCCACCAGGCTGGGAAAACATCAATGGTCAGCACTGTTTGCGCTAGGTATGAGATTCCCTTACCGTAAAGATTACCTCGATATGTGGAGTATCCTTGCCCGCCGATGGATCGATAAACCCATTCAAACGGAACTCTTCGTCGGCTACGCGAAGCCATGCAAGATGCGTGGCCGGTATTACGGAAAACGGACCGGTGTGGCTCCTGTTCTGTTTTGTTCATAACGAATGGACTCGACAACAATTTATATGCCGACCTATTCCACTGGGCGAAGTCTTCGTTGAACAGCGTCATATTTTGGAGTATGGCATCGGCCGTTTCGGTGGAATTCACAGACCAACCGAGGCTGAATGCAGGTTGATCGGTAGCGTTGCGTCCAACGCTCGGAAGATGGAGGAGAGTGGGAATACCGAGGGGGGTCAAAAGCGCTTCATCACCGATTCCACTGTGCATGAGGATGGTGGGAGTCCCAACGGCTCCGGCAGATAGAACAATCTCCTTGGCGGCTTTCGCCGTAAATAAGTTACCTCCTAGATTTGCAACTGGATTAGCGACTCGGAATCTGATGTTTTAAAATCAACCACTAACCCTGCGAGAATTGCACGCCTCCAAAGTGTAGTTTTCCGTTGACATGGTCGGGATCAACGAGCTTCGATACTTGGGCGTGCAGCAGAACATGAAGGTTGGGACGGCCGATAAACTGCGGCCCCAGATACGATGTCGCGGAACTGCTGCGCACTCCGCCTGTTATGGTAGTTTGCAACCAACCTGAGCAGTCAATGGCCCCGTTGCTGCCGACGTAAAACATATGCTCACTAGTGCCCAATGGTTTCCCTGAATTCATATCCAAATTGAAGTGCCAATCTTCCGGCTGTTGTGCTGTGGCCGCGAGGACATGATTCGAGAATGTCGTCCAAGGATATCCGCTCAGGCTGACCGCGTTGATTCCTGTCGTACTATGAACCCTCGGATCGAACTGGCCTCGCGTGTCGTGATGATCCACGGGCGGGGTCCATCTCTCGTTCTATAGCGTGTAAATTTCAGGAGGCTTGGCGCGAAAGTTCGCGTACTTTGAAGAAATACGGTAGCAGCCGATCCCACGACCAGCCTGGATCGCCGGTGACCTCCGCAAAGCGATTGTAGTCGTCGGCCGAGCCTAGTATGGGTCATTTCTTTTGTTCCAGGTCGAATTAGGGCGGAAGAGACAAACCTCGCGTGTACACCATGCCATTATGGGAAGTACATCCTCCGAGCATATGGGCTTCAAATATAATCAGCGCCCCTACAATATCTTTGCCAGGAACTATTGACCTCTGGCAATGCCAAGGGAACGGCCATTCAACCCAGGCTGAGGAATAGAGGTGTAGTCTACAAAGGATGTCAGCTTGATTGTGGATGAGAAAGCGGACATAAGTACTCCATTCGTAGATGCCGGGCGCAAGAAGGCCGTTTACTAGGAATGGGACGATGGAGTCGGTGACATTTTCGTTCCTAGAATTCGAGGTCGTCAACCCGTGAGAGGGGGGATGGATAAATTCTACTCGCGAGACTCCGGCTTCCAGGACCAATACGGAGAAGTTGGGGTTTTCAGTCAAGCGATTGGCGACCACGTTCCCGGCGCCACCAGCTAAGTAATCCAGTGAGTGGTTCGACCCAGATAAACAACAGCGGGATGTATGTACCTCCGACAACTACAAAATCGTACGAGAGACCTGGGAGTTGATTGACGTCTTCATAAATCTTGCAGAAACACGGAACAAAATAGCCCAGAGCGACCAGGAGTAGCGCAAACATTGCTGGGGACCGAAGACCTGTGGAGACACCTTCGTGCTATATATTAGAGGAAGTGAACGGCAAGACGGCGCGCGAACCCAAGGATAACGCAACAGCCCATGGGACCAGTGGTTCGCAAGAGACTCTTGCGAATATTCGGCATGCCATCCGCTGACATCGGTGCAGGGAATGCAGTATTATTCACCAATGGGGAGACGAGTAATGGAAAAAGGCCGTCGGCTCACTGCAATCCCAGTGGGTCGGCGCACGGATTGGAGTCTGATTCGGAGATAAGTCATTATTAAGTGGCCAAACAATGTCGAAACGGTCACTATAAGTCTGCCGAGCAGATTAAAGACAGTAAAACACATTCTTTAGGGCAAAAGATTCCCTTCCTTTTAGCAATGAAACGCCGAGCCGGGATTTGCGTGTGAGCGACGCGACTCGGGACGCGGCGTGTCGGGTAACGTGACCGCGAATATTAGAACCAAGCACTAGTACTGTCATTGAGCAGTTCGGCCAACCCACACTGGAGCCATTGAAAAATGCGATTAAATTGTGCATGCGATTAATTGGTGCTGATGATACATTGAGTAGGGATGCTTCAACGATACATACATACCTTCCCTTCCCTTCCCTGAATAAGTCATACGGTTACCGGCGCTGCATCGACGGCGGCAGCACCTCCTTCATCCATCTCCCCTTGACATGCTCCGCATAATCCACATTAATATGCGTCCGTTGCCCCTGCACCCAGGCTCATCACCGCCCAGTCACCGAAGAAGTACGTCGCATTCCCAGTGCCGCTGGCAGTCACGCGCAGCTGGTCGAGCCGACGCAGCTCGATAAGGGCGGAGAGCGACTCCCGACGCTCCGAGCGATCTGCTTTGAAGCGCCTGCTGCTGGCGCGCCTCGGCTTTGCGCACGGTTAAGCAGTGGAAGTGAAAGGACGGATACGTACGTGTGCCTCGCTGTCGAGGATCACGCGCTGTGGATGAGGGGGAGGTGTACCTTGACCTCACGGTTCGCCGGCTGGATCTCGAACCGTGTAGATTCGACGCCCCAGGTCTAGGAGGGGTGGCTAGATGAGTTACTAGCCGTAGGAAGGGATGGTCAAGAATCAAGATACTTAGCGTGAGGTTGAACTTGCACGGAGCCCAGTTCCCGTTGACCTTATTTTAATTTATGGCGCAAGAGCGTCCGCAATGACCGTCGCGCGAGAGCCGACGCCTCACGAAGCCGCAGGGGGACACGCGCGCAAGTGTCGGAAATGCAGTGGGTCGAGTGTTCAAGTGGGTCCAATTGGAAAATGGTTGTGAAAAGTCGTGGATGGATTACCGAGCTGGTGGGGTTCAGGTAAGCTGAGGACGATAATGTGTGGTACCAAGACTAGTATGACAAGCGGAAGAAAAATATGGTCCAATTGATAGACACGCGGATGACCGCCGCCGAGCTCGTAAGTTGACTGATTTGTAACTTGAAGTGCTCGGAGCCTGAGTGGGGTCATCGGTCGTCGTGCGTACTGATTATTTTTTCCCGACGCTTGCCCGCCTATGAAGCCCTGTGGTCCGGCGTCGCGCACATATTCCGCAAGTCAGCGCAAGCCGTACAGAAGGAAGCCGCAGGGAACCCACAAGTAACATTCTGTCGAAATGTCGACATCATCCCGAAGATCCACAAGTCGCGACCGCAAGGGACCCACAGGCGTCCGAGTCCGAGTCGATGGTGGATGAGCATTACTGGATTGCGGGCAACGTGCAGAGTATTGGAATTATAATATTGAGGTGAATTAGACACAAGACGGCAAGGACCGTGGCCTACCAGGATGCCTACTAGTATATTGCGCAGTCCAAATCCGCTACGCTGAGTGAAGCTTGAATGCAGTAATGTTGGGGCGGAAGATCCGCAAGGGACCCACTGGGGCTGCAGATCCACGAGCGGCGTCCGTGCGTTATGCTTGGCGAAAACATAGCAGAGGCAGAGGCTTGCGGGTCAAGCGAGTCCGCAAGGGACCCACTGGCATAGGCCGGGAACCGCAAGCAAGTCGTCCTTGCGTTATGGCGGATCAGGTATTTGGCGGAAGTATAGCAGAGGCAGAGGCAATAATGTCTTGCGGGTCGAGTGAAGCGAATCCGCAAGGGACCCAGGCCGGGAACCGCAAGCAAGTCACAGGCGTCCGTGCGTTATGGCGGATCAGGTATTTGGCGGAAGTGTATGAGCGCCAGAGGCAATAATAATGTCTTGCGGGTCGAGTGAGGCGAATCCGCAACTGGGAACCGCAAGCAATCCACAGGCGTCCGGATGAGCCAGGACCAGATATCAAATTATTGTGGCAGATGCAATTTTCTCGAGGCGCCGCTGGTGCGCGACCGCAGACGACCCGCAGGCAATATTCTAGAGTCTTGATCGAGACTTGAAGCCTGCGCGCCGAGTGGGCGAGACCCACAGCACGGACCGCAGGCAATCCACAGTCCTCCGTGCGTTCCGGCGAGCATGACACCGCAAGCAATCCACAGGTGTCTCTGTGCGTTCCAGATGCAATTTGGTCGAGAAGCCGTTGTCGCGCGTCAGGGCGCACAGAGGATTGATTAGGCAGCAAGTGCTCGGAGCCTAAGGTGGGGCGGACCATCGCTCCACTCGTATTTTTTTTGACTCCTTACCGACGCTTGGCCGCCTAGTGGTCCGGAGTCGCGCACATATTCCACAAGTCGCAAGGAAGCCGCAGGGAACCCACTAGTCCCCGTTCGAGGTGGGCGGCAGGATTATTTGCATGTCGACGGAATGTCGTCGCCGGTTCCACATTTTGCACAAGCGGAGCCGCCAAGGAAGATCCACAAGCCGCAAGGGACCCACATCAATTAGCGGTAGGTGAATTACCAGTGCTTCATGTTCTCGCGAGGCCGTCATTGCGGCGCGTCGAGTGAGACGAATCCGCAGTACGAAGTACGACGACTCGACCGCAGGCGACCTATAGGCGGCAGGCGCAATGTTCTAGAGAAGCACTCAACGTTGAATGAGGCGAATGCGCACGAGACCCACTGAGCCGCAAGCAATCCACAAAGGTCCGAGTCCGAGCGCACGCGCGCTGCAGAGATGCAATTTGTCGAGGAGTCGTTGTTGCGGAATTTCAAATTGGCGTGAAGGTAAGTAAATGGATTTGTGAAGCCTCGATCGCCGCGCGTAGAGTGAGGCGAATCCGTAGCGGCACAACCCGCAAGGAATCCACAATCCTCCGCAGAGATCAGGACTTTATGGTGGCAGGTGCAATGTTCTAGAGAAGCTTCCAAGCCGTAATCGCGCGTCGGGTGAGGTGAGGGATATCCGCAAGGGACCCACTGGCATAGGCCGGGAACCGCAAGCAACCCACAGACGTCCGGACGCGACGCGACGAGCGGCAGAGGCATCGCATATGCAAATGTTCTGGAGTCTCGCCTGCGTTGAGTGAACGAGACCCGCAGCATAGACCGCAAGCACTTCACAGGCGTCCGGACGCGCGCTGCACACTCCGGAGTTTGTTCTGGGAGATGTGATTTTGCTGGGCCCGAGTGTACTTCCGGCAGGAGCTTGACGTTGAGTGAGCGAGACCTAAGCACGGGCCGCAAGCAACCCACAGGTCTCTGTGCGCGCGTTCTAGCGGATCGGGTATTTGGTGAACGCAGAAGTCGTGTATCGAATGCGCCATCGCGCGAGTGAGGCGAATCCGCAGCTCGAGACCCGACCGCAGGCGACCCACTGGCGTCCGGGCGCGCTTTGTATGTAGAGATCAGGAATTTATGGTGGCAGGTGCAATGCTCTAGAGCCATCGCCGCGCGTCGAGTGAGGCGAATCCGCAGAGAGCAGCAGCTGAGACCGCAAGCAATCCACAACCCTCCGGGCGCGCTTTGTAGAGATCAGGAATTTATGGTGGCAGGTGCAATGTTCTAGAGACCGCCATCGCGCATCGAGTGAGGCAAACCCGCAGAGCAGCTGAGACCGCAAGCAACCCACAGACGTCCGGACGCGACGCGACGAGCGGCAGAGGAGCCTTTAGGCGGTCACCGCATATGCGAATGTTCTGGAGTAGTGAACGAGACCCGCAGCATGGACCGCAAGCAATTCACAGGCATCCGGACGCGCGCTGCTTGCGCGCTGTACACTCCGGAGTTCGTTCTGGGAGATGTGATTTTGTCGAGTGGGTTTTTGGACAGGAGCTTAACGCCTGCGTTGAGTGAGCGAGACCTAAGCACAGGCCGCAAGCGACCCACAGGTCTCCGTGCGCGCGTTCCAGCGGATCGGGTATTTGGCGAACGCAGAAGTCGTGCATCAAGACGACTGAATGCGCCATCGCGCCTCGAGTGAGCCCAGTCCGCAGCGGGAGAGCCGACCGCAGACGACCGACCCACAGGCGTCCGGGCGCGTTGTAGAGATCAGGAATTTATGGTGGCAGGTGCAACGTTCCAGAGACCGCCATGGCGCATCGGGTGAGGGGAATCCGCAGAGAGCAGCTGAGACCGCAAGCAATCCACAGGCGCCCGGACGCGTCCTACCGCCGCACCGACCCGCTCACCGCAGGCGACCCACAGGCGTCCGGACGCGACGCGCCGTAGATGACGATGAGCATTCAGGCGGTCACCGCAGATGCAAATGATCTGGACCCTAAACATCGATCGAGGCTTCAAAGACCCTGCGCTGTGTGAGCGAGTCCGCAAACCCTCCGGGCGTCGGACTGGATTTAGATCAGGTATCTGACGGACGTCAAAAGTATGTATTTGACGAACGAACGCCAACTTGTACGCCATCACGCCTCGAGTGAGCCAGCCCAGTCCGCAGCACGGAGGCGACCGCAGACGACCGACCCACAGGTGTCCGGGTCTCCGGACGCGTGCGGAAGAGGCAGATGCTGATAGAAATGTCAGTCTCGAGCAGCCTCGAGCGAGGCGGCGGAGACCGCAGCAGACGTATGCGGGAGAGGCGGCCAGGGCAGGCAGACGCAAAACGCAAATGGTCCGGAGCCTGCGCAGTGCGCTGGGTGAGCGAGACGCACAAGCGCCCGTACACGACGCGCCAGCCTGAAAGGCAGATAGAAATGTCAGTCTCGAGCAGTGGCAGTCTCAGGCTCGAGTGGCACAGAGTGCGAGCACCCCAGTACAAGCGTCCGGACGCGACGCGACGCTGCGCGCGGTAGAGGACTCGAGCACCTCAGGCGGACACGGCGGATGTACGAGGAGCCGCCGCCGATGTTTGCGCGTCCGAATCCAGTGAGGCGTCGCTTCAAGCACTCTGCACGCTTCACAGTGCGCGAGGTTGCGGCCCGGGCTGGTTATGGTTCAACGTTCATCGTCTGCATCGACAGCGAATTCAACCGTCCAGTTTCCAGAGAGCTTGGTTGATGGAAGACAGGAGAGGGAGGCGCGATGGATCAATGTCATTGTCATCACCGCACTCATTCCATTTTGTCACCCACCTACTCACTCTCCCAACTCCAGCTCCCCCCACTCAACAAACTCAGCCAACAAAAGGAACCAAAAAAATAAATCCACGCATTAGGTATACCCAAAACCAAACTAGTATGTAGTACAGTACTTTACAATCCGGTGTCGTGACGGTCGTTCTTTAATCTATCTGCGTATGTATGAAAAGTGCTGTATGCGGAGCGGGGAATGATGGAGAAAAGAAAAGGGGAATTGCGTAGGTCGGGAAATAATATGGGTGGTGTGAGGAGGACGTGAATGGAAATAATATGAAAGGAAAAAGATGAGGAACGAGGAGAGAGGTCCAAGTCCGTCGGTTGTGCGCGCTTATCGTCGTCGTCGTCCACCTGAACGGCGGGCGGGCGACACGCACATTTGATGTACAATACACAATTCCGCATGCATGTACAGGCATCAATCAGGGCAGGGCATTATGGTCGTTTATCTTTTCTTCTTTGGGGTCGTCGTCGTAGTGTGTAGGGGTGGGGGTATGCAGGCACAAGCCGTCGGTGGGGAGTGGTACATGCACGAGGGAGGAAGGGAGCCTGCGGGGGACTGGGTATGCAGGCGGCTATGTCGGCGGTAGGGTGGTGGCGCGGTGGAAAAGACAGTAGTGGGAGGGAGCGGTATCGTCGTCGTCGTCTTTCGTTCTCTTCTTCATTCATTCATAAATACGCTCTCTGAGCCCTGCCTCCTCAACACCGCTGCTGCTGCTCCTTCTCCTCCACAGCGCCACAAGGTCCTTGCGAAGAGGAGGACGCAACACAGTTGGCGGCCGTGGACGCAGACGAAGACGCAGCGCCCACAGTCGCCGCGCGCCCCCTCCACCCCCCAACAGGCAACACCGCCGTCCCCGCGCGAATGAGCTCCGAAAGCCTCGCATGCGGACGCGCGGCCGCCAGGAAGAGCGCCGTCGGGAGCAACGGCCTCCTCCCCTGCTGCCTTTCCTGCCCTTCCTGCGTCTCCATCTGCGTGTACTCCGACGTATGCCGCCGCTCTGGCACCCGTCGCAACCCAGCACCCACTTGCGGCGCATAAGACGAAAAGGAGGAGGATGTGGAAGAAGAATTGGAAGAAGGGGCGTCGAGGCATATACGGCGCAGCGCGGAGTTCGCTGCGACGCCCGTCCAGACCGCGCCGGCGGCGGCGATCCAGACGGCGGGGAGGGGGCACGCGAGGGTCTGCAGCGCGGGGGCGGAGCTGAGCGCTGCGGCGAGGGGGGCGAGCGCGGGGTCGGCGGAGAGGGGGAAGGTGAGGGTTAGGGTGTGCTGTATGCGCCCCAGTCATATTAGTTTTTTTCTGTTTTCACGAAAGGAGAGAGGAAAGGGGAGGGGAGGGAGAGACGCACGAGAGCAGGAGAGGCGGTGACTGCGGCTGCGCAGGCCTCGAGGACGGCGCGCGGCGCGGGCTGGGAGAGGTACGTGCCCGCGGCCTTGCGCACCGTGAGGGTCTGGAGTTGCTCCAGCCCCTGAATCGCCTCGGCGAGCTGGACGCCCTCGCCGCCCGGCGCGGGGAGCGTCACGTCGAGGCTCGTTAGGCCCTCACGGAGGAGAGCGAGGACCTCGGCGTCGGCGGGGCTGGGGGTGGGGGACGCGAGGACGAGGACGCGGACGGCGGAGGCGTAGAGGGGGCGGGCGCGGAGGGTGCGGAGGGCTGCGCGGGCTTGGGAGGGGGAGTGGAGGACGAGGGTGTGGTAGAAGGCGGGGAGGGCGATGCGGGTGAAGGCGCGGCAGACGAGGAGGGGCGCGTGTCGGCCTCTGGTGTCTGTTGAGGACGACGAGGACGGCGACGAGGAGGACGAGGGCGGTGAATGCCAGGCCGCGCGGGGATGCGGGGTCGGGGGACAGCGGACAGCGTGTGCGAGGATGCGGTCGAGGAGTTCTTCAGGGAACTGGGCGAGGGTCATGGCGGCCATTGGGGAATATCGGTGGTCGTGGATTATGGGTCGTCGGTATTTGAAGGGTCAGAAGAAGGCGAGACAGGGAAGTGGATGGACGTAAAACAACCCGTTAACTCCATTCCCGAAAAGGAGCCTTGGACCCACATCTGTGGCCACCTGCTAGCCCCGCGCAGAAAAAATACAATAAATGCAGTACATGCGAGTGGGTCGAAGGCGGTGGTGCAAGGGAGAGCAGAATAGGACGTTATGGAGAGGAACAAGGAATAATTGTAGAGACAACAAGCCCAATTCGGTAATTCTCCTCTTTTGCGGCCACTGAGCCCGGGTCCGACCACAGTGGCGCCATACCCAATCCTCGTCGGGCCACTATCTACCCCGCTCCCTCGCTGACGATCATCTCGGTGTTTGCACCAACTCCTTCTCCCGCGCATCGACCCCCGCACCAGTCACTAGTTCCCGTCCTTTCCACCTGCGGGACCCACTCGCTCGCCACATGCTCATCTGACACCGTATTCATTTATTGAATGAGGCCACCCTAACCTAACTTAACTTAGCTCAGCCTGAGCTTGAAACACTCCGGCGCCACCAACGTCGACCAACGCCCCTCGCAACAGCAGCTTCTTCTTCGTCAACATTACGCACAGCAGTGATAGCCCGTAAATAGCCCTCATCTCTCTTCATCCTCTCTTTTTGGTCTCCCCGCCGCCGGCCTTTCTGCGTTCGTCTGAGCCTGACTGCTGTTGCCCGCGGAGCCTGGACCTGGACCTTGAAGGCAGTCGCACAAGCTCAAACTACTCGTTCTGCGGCCTGGCCTGGACCTGAAGCTTACGACCCCGAGTCGTCCTATACCGTCATCGGCGGTCCTCTTCCTTCCTTCGCTCGATGGCTCTCTCGTCAACCTTACGGCGCTCGTCACCGGCGGTCCTCGTCCTTACGCACAGCTTCGCGTGCTTCGTCGTTCGATGGCCGTCGCGTACTGGGGCGACTACGTACACCGAGTACATACATCATCAAATCATGCTCGAGCGATTCGCTCCTCGCAAGCACCCGGGCCGCCGCCAACGAATTATTGGACACCGCTTTACGCGCGCATGGATGTACGAACCCCGCACCCGCCTTACGGGCTCTTACGGGCTGACGATTCAAATTCTGACGAGACCCAGAATCAGAGTCGTCGGCTCGGACATTCATCAAGCACACAACAACTACTAATTCATGGCATGTCAGCGCGCCGCTCAGGCTGTCCGCGTCGGTCTCCTTTTGTCGTGATATACTTACTTCTTCGGCTCGGGACGCTCATCAAGCCTGGCTGCCTCATCAAGCACTACACCACCTATGTAGGCGGTCTCCTTCGAGTTCAAATTAAATTGACGACTCATTGACGATTAATATCCGATAAATACTCGTCGGCGGATCAAGCAAGCACACAGCGGGCTCGATACAGGTGCTACATGTATGGAGACTTGATGCAGACAGACAGACAGACGGACGGACCAGACACAGCACGACCGACTCGGACTCGGCGTTACTTTTTTCGTCTACATGAGTTCGAGGACACCCAACACCCTCTGAATCAATTCCCGGAGACAACTACTCAGAGCAACCCCTCGAGCCTACGGGCTACATACGCGAATACCAGTGCGCTACACACCACAGCCTGCCCGCTCGGCGACATCGGCGACACCGACATCGCATCGACGTCGGCACCTACAAGCATGTCTCCTTTTGTCTCCTCCGCCCCGCATTACTGTATGATTTCTAGATATCCACTTGCGTCTAAGTACCTGCGGAAGAAGCCGGCCGATCGCCTACCGCCTACCGCCTCCCGCCTTACGATGCAGTGGACCCACTCCGAGCTAGCGCTTACCTGGCTGGTTGGCCCTGGCCCTGGTCTGCCCTGGTCCCTAGACTTGACGTTCAGTCGAGTGTCGGGCACTGTCGGGAACGTTGACGCACTCGAGCTCGGCACCCACTTGACGGACCAGATCTCCCCCCCCCCCTCCCCCATCGCCTCCAATTAATGTACAACCGACCTCGCAAAGAACCCACGACGAACAACGACTCAACAAGGGTCGACTCGGCGCTAACTTACCTCCCGTAACTGACGAGTAACTGATAAGCAACGACAACGACATGACTATGACTATTTCGGCGGTCTGCGGGCTTACATACTGGCGCGGTGTCACCGTCGGCTGGATTTACGGCCGCGGCGGCGCTAGCTCTGCACTGCTCTGCATCATCACTTGCAATTTGTGAATTACGGCTTACGACGACGACCACGACGCAGTAATTCGCTAAGTCGGTCACCACGGCCAGGAGAGGACTGGACCGGACTGGACTGGACAGAACTGGCGGCGACCAGGTTTTCCTCTACATAGTACATATGGCAAGCAAAATCAATATCATGCTCGCGGCTAGCTTTGCGAAGGAAGGAACGAAAGCACTACAGCTTCGGGCACAGCGGCGCCGCAGCCGTCAACGACCCGACATACCTTTACGAGCTGATACTTACTTACTATTATTCTCTGTGGGTTCGTCAGGCTTGCGGATCTATCAACCAGCAGGAAATAATAAATATGGCCTTGGTTACTTGCCTCGGACATTCGTGGGTTGCTTGCGGTTCGATGCAGAAAAATATCCGTGCGGCGCGGCTTCTCTGGTGCTACTAATGCCTTCATTATCACGGACCTGCCGAGCCAGTAGCTCGCCGACAAGTGTCGTTCTATTTCTTTGTCCAAATCCAAAGACGTCACTCCTACTCCTCGTACTGAAATAAATAATCAACCGCCGAGCGCATCGCGGCGAGTTGTGGGTCGGACCGATCATGACTGACTGACTGACGTTGTGGGTGGGTTGAACTGAGTCCCTCGCAGAGTGATCAATCACTTGTGGTGTGGGTCCTCTGCGGACGTTGATGTTACAGTGTCGACACCTACCTACTTCAAGTTGCGGACTCGGATGAGTCAATTTTTGTTCGTTTATCACTCGTATTTACTTCCATTCGTATCGCGCAGAGGATCTTTCTTCAATCCATCCATTCCTCAAGTTCTTAGATCCTCGAATAGGATAAGGTCGCCGGTATCCTGGTTGGTTGCTACAATCCATGCATCAAGTCTTGAAGTGAGGCAAGTTGAACATGCATCACGTCTCTTGTCGCGTGGTATGTACCTGCCAACTGCCTGCGCGGGAAGGATGAGGCAAGGCCGCTGAGCGGTATTTCAAATACACAACCCTAAGAGTCTCAACCATTGACAATCACTATAAGTATCATTCGCGAATCACCACAGAAACTCACTCACCTCGCAGCTCGGGTATCTCGGACTCGAAGAGTGTCAGATTTAGTACTGTACTATCATTTCCTCCCGAATTTTCTGTCCCGAAAGAAGAGGTGCAGTGTATACATCTTAATAGAGACTATGTGCCCCGTGAGGATAAACAGCCCAGTTAAAGAACCGACAAAAAAATTCAACATTGCATGTGATCGTGGTTGAAATATCGAGTTCGCTCCAGGCACTTGCACTCAACACAACTCGGTCACGATCCACTCGAGACTCGTAGTTTGTTCCCCTTGCGGATCTTCAAACTCGAATAGCTAAGTACAAAATCTTTGGAAGAGCAAACAACGGTTCTGCGGACATTTGTGGGTCCGATATATGCTGACCGGCAAAGAATATCGGTGGGGCAATTGCCTGCAGCTTCGGTGCAGAATCCTGCCAACACCATTGATATCAGGACTCTCTCATGAGACAAGTTGCATCCTATTTTTCCCTTCACCCCGACATCACCTGCGATGCAGGAGTGCAGTTTGAGTTTCCCTTATTGATTCACTGCCGCTCATCGCGGATGAGTTCTGAGTCCTATGACTCCTATGACTTAGTGACTTGAGTGCCGCAGTGTGGTGTGGGCCCCCTGCGAACTCATCATTCGACTCAGCCACTTGCGAGCAACGTCTACGAGTCAAATTCCTGATACCAGGTCTGAAATCTGAATGTCCAAATCACTTTCTGGAGCAATCATCCAATCAATTCAAAAATTAATTAAATAAATGTATTAATCCTGAATATCTTTCAATACTAAGACCCTCCGGGCACCTCTCTCTACTGTGGATCCCATCATGCATGTATATATTTCTCTGAGCCCTCGTCTCGTTGGGCCTCGTGCCTCAGCCCACCCGCCTTTGTCTCGCCTGGAGCCTATCTGACATTCCTTAGTTGGAGGCATCCAAAACCCTGCTTGTGAATCACCCGGTGGTTGTGTAGGGGAAACTGAGGCTGCTGACACCAGTGGAGGCGGCACAGGACACACGACTAGCACAATACAACAGGAGGGCCCAAAGGACAGTTGATACTGGTGGTAGTATGGTTACAAATGCGCAAGGCGTGTACACTATGTCGCCACGTATATATGCTACGCTACGCGGAGTTATGAGCTCGGAGCCGCTCGTACCTCCACAGGGATAATCTCAACAGGTGAAAGGGAGGCACAGACCATCCAATTCAACTTTATTCCTGGTATTGATTGAGGGACCATGTCTGAAACTCGTGAATAGAAATTCACCATCAAACACAATCATGACCTAGCAGAAATGAATTCAAGTTTCTAATTAATTAAATAACAGTTCAAAGAATTGTTGAAGTTGAAGCGGTCCCTCCTTTCCAACCACTGGGTGATTTACAAGCAAGGTTTGGATGCCTCCAACTAAGGAATGCAGGATAGGCTCCAGGCGAGATGCAGGCGAGTGGCCTCGGAGTGGGCCCAGGCACAGGCCCAACAAGACTTACGAGTGTTCAAGGCAAGCAATATATATCTGGATGATGGGATCCGCGGTAGAGAGAGATACCATGGGGTGCCCAGAGGGCCTTAGTATTCAAACAACAATCTTTTTGAACTGTTGCTTATTGCTGTTTTCAATAATAATGACACACCGTCGGAAAAAAAAAAAGTTTAGAGTTGAGGGGCGTGCGTTCGAGCCGAGATGCCGGCAACATTTTTAGAATTAACAAGGCACAACAACGCGTCGATTTCGTCGCGTCCACTCTCTTGAAGGAGTTACCTTATTTTTGTGCACTTGCATAACACAGTATGCACTTAAGGCACCCTGGAGGCAGCCTTGGACCCGTGTCTCATCAGTCCGAGAACAAACAACTCAATAAGTTAAGTCCCGTTTCTCGTATACGAGTTGAATCCCGAGGCGCTGCGCGCAGCCCACACTTCCCAATCAGCAAGTCGAGACATGCAATTGAAACAGTGAGGTAATAGTGTCAGGGTGTAGCCTAAGAGAGCACACACAAGGAGTGCTTTCCCATTTATCTAAGTTGAGTTGAAACTTGAGGTACAACAAACTTCTACGCAACTCGGGCAAATGCTGTGAATGTTTACTGCTTATACGGGTGAGTTTTCATGCATGCTACTTCAGTATAAATGGCGGCTGCACGGTGTCAGGAGAGTCTTGGAGCCTCCTCCCTGTGTGTTGATTTGGCCAAGGGAAGAGATCAGAAGGTGATCGTTGACATTTTCAGTGGATTATAGGCGTAACGGGCAAGCTAAGGCAGCCGGAGCTTACATGAAAGATATTCAGGGTGAGAGGATGTACTTTGTGCATGTCCTCTACAGAGCCTCACTGCCCGAGACGCTTAAAAAAGTGATGACCACTATAGAAGTTAGAACTGCAGCATAAACTCAGCATGAGCCCACTACTTGTGCTAACACACCTCAAAGCCCTGAATTGTACTCTATCTGCTCCTAGAGCACGTCCCAGCACCCCGGTGGCAGTAGAAATCCCTAGAATCAATGCAAAATTGGCCGAAGAATTATTGTGTTCAACGGGGAGCTGCCGCAGGGGGAGTAAAGGAAATGCCACTATTGACATTTGAAGGTACCTGTGTGGTATTTTGTCACTCTAGGGTACCTCCAGGACGCTTATAGCACGATTGCAGATCACAGAATGCGCCGACGCGACGAAATCGACGCGTTGTTGTGCCTTGTTAATTCTGAAAATGTTGCCGGCATCTCGGCTCGAACCCACGCCTCTCGAGTCTAAACTTTTTTTTTTTTTTCGACGGTGTGTCATTATTATTGACAACAGCAATAATTATTAAACTTTAATCAATTGTTGCTATGTCATAATCATGTTTGATGGTCCAATTCTATTTACGACTTTGAAACCTGGTCCCGCGATCGGTACCAGGAATTCCTCCTTTTAATCCTTCGTGAATGGGTTGTGCGAGGTAATTTTCCAGATGGGTGATCAAGTCCATCGGAGGTTGAGAGAATTTCTATCCGGTAATTTATCTGGGTCAATCTACTGGTGGATTTTGAGGTTATATACTCGCCTGAAGCCATTGCAAAACATTGTAGCACTCGTCGATTTCACTCTTTTCCGCTCTCAGGGAGGAGTAGACAAAGGATGGAATGCGTTGTTTGAGGTGGTTTTCCAGATGTGTGATCAAGTCCATCGGGGGTTGAGAGAATTTCTATCCGGTTATTTATCTGGGTCAATCCACCAGCGGACTTTCGGGGTCATATACTCGCCTTGAGCCATTGCAAAACATTGTTGCACTCATCGATCTTGTAGCATGCGAGGAATTTATCGGCAATCCACACCGGTTCGACCTCGCATAGACTCTCGAGAAGTTGGAGGGATGGTGGGCATGACGTCAGAGTGCGACTCCAGTTAGGGGGAATCCTACCAAAGTCATCAGCTATGTACATTCATGGGAATTCTGCTCGATAGGAATAGATGCTCACCACAGGTGCCACGGCTCCGTGGTCAATTTCCAAGTGAAGACCCGTTTCATAATGGCTATGCAGATGCTTGTCACATTTATGTTAAAATCTGAGCTCGGCTGGAGATTTGAGGAGCAATGAACATGCAGAGTCGCAGCCGGACCACAGCAGGACCAACCTTGCTCCATGACAGATCCAGCCAATGGCGGATTCGTAGTGGCGACACCGTATTATGCGGATACGGATAATACAGATAGATAATTTCAGCGACTGGGGGCGGGGTCGCACGTTCCGACACCCTAGGGTATGGCTCTGGTTCCCAATCCAAACTGTGCCCTTTATGTCGGAGTAATCCAAGCCACTTACCCAGGAGAATTTGATAGTCCGTCCAGAGAGTAAGCAGGTCTTGTATCCCATCGTTTTGAGTAGCCCGCTTGAACATTTATCAACGCTCAACTCAAGGTTGAAAGACAGACCTACTACCCACCTTGAGCCAATCCAATATCACTGAAACCGCCAGCAGGGCATCGTCGCGTGTGACATAATCTGCAATTAGACCTACGTCAAATTTGCGAACCAGATTCACTAGTTCCCTGGATGGTGTAACGGAAGTTATATATTCGAATGTCGCCCTCACTGTCATGAAGTGAGACTTTCTGTTGAAGTAAATGAGCAAGTCTAATGTGATCATTTAGTCGAGGACCATACATGTGCTGCCCGACAGGAATATTTGACCCATGGGCAAGTGCCATAAGCAGTTGACGGACAAGCGGGTATCGCTCCTGCAAATTGAGATGGAAGACTCCCGAGCGTTGTGGATCCCGGAGGTAATCCAAAAATGACGCGTGGTGCACGTGGATGGGCTGCTTGGCATCTTGAGGTACCTCGAACACCGAGTGAAGACCTCGCATGATTAGGCGGCCATCCCCTGCCCGCACGTCAACAAGGTGCTCCAGCAGCTCGATTGGAAGTGCTAACCCGGCCGCAAGGACATCTAAGATCCTCAGCAGTCCAGGCCGACGAGGAACACCTGCAAGAATTTGACTGTAGAGCTGATCCAGGGCAGCGAACGGGGCCTCCAAGTCGGCAGGCTCCTCCATGCCAGTGAGTGCCTTCAAACGGTCCGTAGGCCTGAAATTTTTATCGTCGATAAATTTGATGACAGTGGAAGCGTAGACAAAGTATCCGGATGATTTTTCAACCAAAGCTTCCATTATATCGGGAGGCGGCCATGGAATGGGGACGGTGGCCATGGTCTCGTGATGTTCTTGGTGTATTCGGGCAAACTCGTCCACGAGATATCTCTCGACATCGTGGAAGGATTTGCAGATGTTCAGATAACAATGCATGCCGTTCAGCGGGCCACTGAATATCTCGGCGATGGGCGGTTCGGGTCGACTGGCAACCAAAAACCGAAGAGGAATAGGCCTGCCCCGCCCGTCGGCAGAGCGGAGAGCAGTGCCAATCAAGCGCAATACGTCCTGCTGGACGCTCTTGTCTTCGCATTCGTCCAATCCATCGATGACAATCGTCAGCAGCAGGTCAGGAGTCTTTTCCCGACATGGTTCCACAATTAGCTTCTGCGCCTGGACCGACATCGCCTTGCTAACGACGGAAGGATCATTCTCCACCACCTTTGCAATAACATCGCCCAGGTCGGGGAGGAGAGTGCTGAGCTGGTAGGCGATTGTGGGAAATAACCTCCTCGCATTTCCGCGAGAAGCATGTCCGCGCTTGAAGAAAAAGCTGGCACCGAGGCGCCCGTCTTTCTGCAGCCGCTGGCAAAACGACTGTGCAACAGCGGATTTCCCTGCGCCAGCAGGGCCGTGCAACCAAAAAATGCTGCTCTGAGGATGAGTCTTGGACGACCAGTCGTAGATTTGGCTGAGAATCTCAGACCGCGTCTCGGGGTGACATTTCGGTGGAGGGTATCGCTCCCCGGAGTCGTGAACGGCGTCACTGGCCATGGCTTGAGACAAAATGTGCAATCCTAGAGTATTCTAGTCAGCCAACACATTGTGTTGACACGCGACAGACTCACCTGGTTTTCCGAAACGTTGAATGTGATTCACATTTCCTCCGATGAAGATTCCACCATTGATGTTCCTCGCTGACTCGCTGTCAGACCGTTCCCACTGGAGCAGCGGAACCGAAACCTGGGGAATTTCTTGCATAGGGGCACGGGTACTGCCCGCAGGTTCGTCCGGAGGGCCTTCAACGGATCGAAGGTCTTGGTAGCTGTGAGCAGGAGCCCATCCTGTATTTGAGGAAGGTGTCTGTTCGCCACCGATATATGGGTATCGGTGAAACAGCGAGGGGGTGTCAGAATTCAGCGGTTGAGATTCCAGGGGGGGCGGAGCCAGACGTTCTGGCCGGTGAGAAGAATCTTCAATTTGGTCCCACTGGTGAGACTCGGAACGCATGGATCCGAAAGAACGAACGCACCATAGGGTAACATTCTCGAACTTCTGGCCTGTCGGCCACCCCGCTGTACTCCAGCAACCTGATGGTTTTGGAGTGTGTGCTCAAGCGTTTGCATGGGAGCGCCGCCGTCTTGCACTAGCGAATGGATATTCATATCGTGAGCAATGTTATAGAACTCTCCTCCGTTAATTTGGACTCTGGACGCTGGGAAGGAAGCCATGAGCGCAACGAGGGACAGATGGGCAGAGGTGGTTCGGTGGTCAAGTCGTCGCGGTGAGAAACAGCTTGAGGCTGTTGTTTCCGTACAGTGACAGGATCCCGGAACTTACATCAGAATGCTGAGAAGCTGTTATTTTCCGGCGCGCGGGAGGCGAATTTAGCACTTAGGCGCTGTGCATTAATCTTGTGTGGTTCAAAGCAGATACGGTACAAGCAGAGCGGAACTGGCGCCACCTGCTGTGTCAGACAGGCTCCGCTATCCCGACGACCTTGCCCTGGTCCTCATCGGGCGTTTCAAACGAGGGCACGGTCTGATCAGGGTACTTCGTGAAGGGACGGGTATAGAGTAGGCCTGGGAATCTCCATGAGCACAAAACTCGAACTCGACCAAGCAGCTGAAGGACTTACCCGAAGCAGCTTGGCGCCTTTTACACAGGCTCTGAAAGGAAGCCCGCACGGTGGGCAGGAGCCGATGCACCGTCGTCGCCTCCACGGTGCGCCGAATGGGCTTGGGCGCCCTCGAGCCCGGAACGCGGACGATCCTGCCAGTGACATGAAGGAGGGATGCGCCAGCGCTCGAGCTCACCACCGTGACATCGATTATCGCAGACATCGAAGTCCACAGGCAGTCCCGCAGGCGTAGATCCTCATCCACCTTCGTCGCCCCTGCGAGCCTCCTGCAGCGCGCGTAGAACACCTCGGGCGCCGGGAACGCAATGAGCCGCTCATCCAGGTGTGAAGGATGGATGTTCGAGCGCCACGATGCGGTATCTCGATCATTTCCGCGTCGCCGACATCGACGAATCGACGTGGCTTTTGCGGGAGATGTCGAAGGACGAAGTACTCGGATTGTACGTCCGTCTCGCTCGCCTCCCCGTAGGCTCGAATCCAGCCTGTGTCTGAAGCAAGCTGTCGATACACCCCGCTCACCAGAACGTCGCTTCAAGACATCATGGTCCTCCCATGCGAGTCCGTATCTTGGCCGGGAATACGGTACAGGCCTCGCCCAGTCCCGCGAGCGACGAGTCAATATGTGCAGGGGAGAGTTTCGAGCGAAAAATGCAGTGCAAGCTCCTTAGGAGAAGGAGTGGCCGAGGACTGAACCGGAACCGTAGAGTACAGATGACTGGGTGCAGGATAGGTGCAAAGTCTAAGTGGGGTCAGTGACCTGTATCGACCAAGTAGTGTTAGACGTGACCGACCTTTTATCGTCCAGAGTTAGGACTCAACAAATTTATATCCCCCCTTCTCGGCGTGTCCGCGTGGGAGGCACTCAGCCTTGCCTCGCTTCTATGTGCTGGGGCCATTTTAGGGATGCAATAAGTTTGGATACGACGCTCCGTTGCGCGAAAACGTCAGCCTGACGATATGGTGGTGGAGAACTACGCCGGCAAGTAGAAAAATCGACCAAGGAGGTGTAGCAAGCACCAGGTCGCAGTCGAGGTGACCTCGGAGCTCGACGATAACTTCAAGGATGGGAATCTCTGAGTTTGGGTAGTTCATAATCTCTTCTTCTGAGGTTTTGTCTGTGTCAGATGAGACGTCCATGTTTGGATGCGAAATGTCTACGAAACCGTCGTCTGCCGGAAAGGTCGACGTAGGAGATCAGGGTTTTTATGTGGCTGGCCTTGCTCGGATTGCAGCTGCAGTACATATGAACATCGAATTGAATGGTCGAGGATGAGAGGATGAGAAGACGAGCGGGTTGATCTCCGATCAAAATTCCGTCCTTGTCCCAAACCTTCACCTCGCTACTCGGAGTCGCTCTCGCATTCAATCCCATGGCTCTCCCGGTTGAGCTGGAGCGAGAAATATTCGAGACCGCAGCCCTCTCACATCGAGAAACAATCCCGACGCTCCTCCGCGTTGCTCGCCGCGTTCACGTTTGGTGCCTTAGTTGCCCCTCAATGTGCTTCTGGTTTCTCAAGTCCACAAACAGGATCGAGCCGCTCTTGTACACCGCTATTGGGCTCTGCAACTCATCCAAATTCGAGGCCATTCAGCGCATCATGCGAACCAAACCACCCACATTCCTCAGAAACAGCGTCCGCCACCTATTCATCAACAACACTGGGGACATGGGTTCGGTGGGATACGACCTGCTCCAACTCTGCCCCAAGATCGAATCCTTTGCCATTCTTGGTTCTTACTCCCCTACCACCCTGCTCCCGATTCTTCAAGAAATCTCCGGGGTGCGCAGATGGTGTGGGGATTTGGAGGGCATGTTTGGTAGCGCCGCCGCAGTTGATTTGGGCCTCCCATTCTTCCGGAATGTGACGCACATGGA
The DNA here is from genome assembly GCA_029281495.1 of Mycena filopes. NCBI lineage: Eukaryota > Fungi > Basidiomycota > Agaricomycetes > Agaricales > Mycenaceae > Mycena > Mycena filopes. Next base: position 84,309 of record JARIHR010000089.1, on the reverse strand, counting down.
CCTATTTAATTCCTGTGTTGACCAGCACGTCTGGATAATGCCGGCTCTGGCCGCATTGCCCGCCCTAACGCATCTCGGCCTCACCGACTCGGATGTCGCCTTCAAGTTCCTACGTCTTGTGCTTGAGGAGCTCCCGCGACTCCAAGTACTGGTTGTTACATTGGAAGACAACGATCCTTGGGAAGGGATCCCCTTCAGTGCACCCGTGAGCGACCCGCGGTTTGTCGTAGTCGTGAACGGTGATTATTGGGTCAATTGGGAAATCGGAGCGTTGGGCGGAATCGATTTCTGGGCTGCGGCAGACCTGTTCGTCGCACGGAAACGCAAGGGCGAGATAGACGGTGAGCGGCTCTTCTGCTCAATGTGAGTTTATAACTAATGAGTTAACGCGCGGGCAGCATCTCACGTTTGGCTTCCAGCTTGGTGAGACTCGGTCGGTATTTACCGATATATAACCGGCTCCTCAGTCTACTGTACTTCTTGTAGGAGCAAGCTTTTGAAACTCGCCCAACTTATCTCAACACCTCGGCCTAGCTAAGCCTCTCGGTCTTGTTGGATACTAAGGACCCTGTGCGCGTCTGGCAATAGGCAATCCACGCAACGAAAACTAGGCTCTCGTTTAGGACTTCGCTTGCCCACAGCACCGTGGACCGCAGATACCTATGCCTGCTCTTTGACAGGCCCCAGGGCTCGCGATCCCCTGGCTAAAGCCTGACACGCTCAGAATCACCGCGATGAGCTCGACATGCACACATTGAACCACTACTCCCTTACTCAACAGGAACGGTTCCCACTGTCACCGACTTCAGGCTCTCGAGTTGATTCCCTGAGCACAAAGTGACTAGGCACTAATAACAGGGACCCCTTCCCGCAGAACTACGCGAAGATGAGCCAAATTATCCAACGATACACCTGTCCATCCATGGGACGCTACCCTTTCGCTCTGTGGCCTGGTATCCCACGTCCCCTACGACTTCCGCCGACTCCGACGAACCACCACCATCACCGCTCTGCGGAGAGTCCTTCATCCGCGCGACAACCCTGTCCCAAAGCGCCCGCAGCCCCACGAGACCGCGCAACCCGTGCTCCACAACGCACTCTGGGCGCGGATCCATGAGACTGTCGTTGAACACCTCCAGACTCCACCACGCACTGCCGTCGTCCCCGCAAGTGTCGCGCGCAGCGGCATGGACAGGATAACCCGCCTCTACCACCGCGATGCTCATATCGGTCACCGGCAGCCATCCGCCACGGGCTTCTTCGCAGGGAAAGAGTCGCGCCGCGCGCGACCAGGTCATTCGCGCCGGCGCGCACGGCGTTGGCTTGATTGGCGAGCACGATGAGGACGGGGGCCCGGCGTCGGCGACCTGGTAGAGAAATATTTTGTGCCCCGGGATGGTGCGGGAGAGAAGGGTGAGGTTCTGGAGGAGGGCGCAGTGGGTTGCGTTCTGTGGATGTGGATGTGTATGTGTCGATAGGACGTCGGCTGTTTGTGGCGGCTGGATGGAAGAGGAGCAGGGCGAGATCGGGGTCTGCGAGCAGGACGCGAAGTTGCGAATGAACGTCGGGGAAGCTGTGGGATCCGCGTATTGGTTCGCTCTGCGATGGGGTGAGTTTCTTAGCCTTTCATGAGGTGCGAGAAGGGACTAACAGGCAGTTGAAGGAGTCAAGAATGACCCCAACATTATTGCGGTCAACTCGACGCACGACGTCCCACACCTGCTCCCAGTTGTCGACCACCGTCCCCCACCCGAGCGCCTCGTATCCAATTCGGACACCATACCGCTCCGCGATCTCGCCGAGGGCAGAGAATGCCTCAACTTGTTGATCCAAATACGTCGAAAGCTGCTCTTGCGTCGGCGAGGGGGAAAAGGGAGAGGGCGCTGGTCCTGGTGGGATGGTCTTTGTTCTCGGTGTCGTCGGGAGCGAAGGAACAGGGTCCGTGGAGGGATCGAAAGGTGCGAATGGATGGTCTTTCGGCTCGATGTAATTTGAACACACGAGCAGCAGCAACGCATTCAGAGGTGGCATCAGCCTAAGCCATCGCTCGGCTTCCGAGAGGGCGGCTGGTAGCCCACCACCGCCTAGCGCACTGGGCGAGACGAAGTTCTCGAAGCCGCGTAAAGGCTGCAGCACGGGTATCGCGAGGCTCAGCGAGGAACACAACCGCGCGATTGCCTTTGCGCACTCCACCTCGAGTTCGTCGTCCAGGGGCGGCTTGCTATCGGGAAATAGGTCACGGTGGAGTCCTGGACCGCGAACCTCGTCGACGAAAGCTTCAAAGTCGGGGATGAATATTTCGATGCCGTCGTATCCGAGCCGGGCAGCTGTCCGGATCTTGGTGGGTAGTTGGTGGTGAGCGCAGTTGCCCAGGGAGAGCGATGCTATCGAGAATTTCGGCGGCATGAGATCAATGGAGGTCATCGCTGGTTCATTGGTTGATAAACGAGAAGAAGCGGAACCCAGTTTCTCCGCTCACTGTTTCAAATTGGGGATTGATCCAAGGTCCGGCGAGCTTCGTCTTCTCGCGTAATCAAGTCCCGAGTGTGTGCGAGCAGGACGTTCTGGGAGCCCATGTTCTAGACTTCTCGTGGGTCTGGGAAAGTTGGTTCGTCGGTGATGTCATACATGAACAGAATCTGTCGGCTAAACATTCAGAATTCGTTAGGAAAAGACAGTGCCTTCACGGGGTAGCGGGACGTTTGAGTAAGATCCCCCTACCTTTCTCAGAATTCCTTGAAAGACAGTCTCGTCTCGTAGGAAAAGGGTACCCACGGGCCTCGTCGGCCCGGGGCGGATCACAACGGCATCTCAGTTTGAACCGTGGGAGCTTTTTTCAACATGACCAACGGTAACGAATACCTGGACAGTGAGGTTCGAGGGTAGCTGTCTTAAAGTCAGCACATAATCTGCCATAATCTGCCATAAAAAGTGTCAACGGAGCCTGCGGACGCCGGATTCAACGTACATATGCATACGGGTGATGCATTTATGCGATAGGTTGAACTTTTCTGATCGTTATCACGCAGTTGACACCGCAGCAACTTCGCCTCGCACATAAAAACCACGACGCCAATCCGCCTTCTCGCCTCCAATCAACACGGACCTGCGATGAAGTCGTTCACGGTCCCTTTCCCGTTTTCCCTCTACGCTTTATTCGGCCACTCACAGGCCACCTCAAACCTCCATACCCAATGTCGCAATGTCCCAGGGAGTCCTGGATTTCCGAATGCTGTTGTGTGGAATGCACTCAATGCGACAGTTTCCGGACGGCTTGTTGCTGTGGTACCGTCTGCGAAATACTGCGAAGGTCTCCCGGGTGGCAGCTGCACCGACGCTCAATGGTCAAGCGCCCTCTTTCGAGGAACGATCCCAGGTGCTCTGAATCAGGTCGGTCGTCCGAATCCATCTATCTTAAGACCACGCGGACCTCAATCTCTTTTCCAGGTCAATTGGGAGCAGGTACGATGCCCGAGGCCTTCCAGGTTCATTTATTAACAAAGTCCGCAGGGCTATGACCTGACCCCTCCTTCTCTTTGTTTGCGAAACGCAACCACTTGTGGCCAAGGCGACGTTCCTCTCTACTCGGTGGAGGCGGAGACCGCCGCGGACGTACAGGTATCCCTATCGCTTCAACGTGGAGCCCAACTGATTCGTCGAACAGGCCGCAGTCAAATTTTCCAATGCACACAATCTACGTGTGGCTATTAAATCCTCTGGCCACGATTACCTTGGGCGGTCGACTGCCCCCAATTCGCTTCTCATCCACACCTCAAAACTGCAAAACGTCTCGTTTGTCGACTCGTTCTTCGTCGGATCCCAGGATGAGGGATCTGCCGTTACTGTGGGCAGCGGTGTTTATGCCCACACGCTTTACCAACAGGCAAAAGCGAAGGGTAAGATTATGGTCACCGGCGCGGCAGCAACGGTATGTACGGCCGGCGGTTATTTGCAAGGCGCCGGCCACTCCGCGCTGTCACCCAAGTTCGGACTTGCGGCTGATAATGTCCTTGGTGCGTTCCAATTTTGTTCCAGTCGAGGGCAAGCTTTAATCGTTTAATCCGCAGAATTTTCTGTCGTTGCTGCGGATGGTGAAGTGCTCAAAGTGAATAAGCTTTCGCATCCCGATCGTCAGTCCTCTCTCTTTCGCACCGGACGACTCCCTGAGTAAACACGCCTCTAGTTTTCTACGCCTTGCGGGGTGGAGGTGCCGGAAGCTGGGGTGTCATCCTCTCCGCGACCCTGCGAACCTTCCCCACCTTCAACGCTACCACCAGCACGGTCCTCCTAATCGCACTAAACGACACAGTCGCAACTTCCCTCATCACCACCCACGCACAGCACATCTTCGACTGGGACTCCGTCAACGCGGGCCAGTACTTCTGGCTCCTCAAAAACGAGACCGACCCCGCCGCGGGCTCCGTCTTCCTCTTGAACACCTACATGGCCGACACGACGCCAGAGCAGAGCATGGCCTTGCTAGCGCCTCTTATCAACGCCTCAGTGGCCTTGCCGGGCGTGTTTCTGTACTCCCAGAATTTCACGTACGGCGATATCAACGACGCGCTCTTCCAGTCGGACGACAGCGTCGGAAGCAACTTGGTTCTGGGCTCGAGGCTTATCCCGGCGGCGTCATACCGCGATTCGCCCGCAAAGGTCGGGGAGGTGTATAAGAAGCTCTTGGGGAATGGAACCACACAGTGCGTTAGCGCGTTCTTTTATTCACTCTCAGTCTCTCATCGACTTCCGACTTCTCATTAGGATCTTGGGCCATCTGGTGGCAGGAGGTTCGCATCTATGTCTATCCTCGCAGCGCATTGAACCCATCTCATTTGATTTCAGGCAAAGTAGCTGAGAACGCCAACATAAATTCCGCCGTTCATCCTGCGTGGCGAACGGCCAAATCACACGTCAGCAAAGTTATCTCTATATTTCAAAACCCTCCAGCACTCATTATCGCGTAGGTTATTGTCGGAAGCTCCTGGACCGACGCGGCATCGCTGTCTGAAATCCGCGCAGCCCGCGCGAAATTCCAGGACATCCAGCTCCCGATCCTCAGCGAGATAGCCGGGTCAGGCTCTAGCGTTGGGGCGTATTCCAACGAGGCAGACCTGCTCGAACCGGACTTCCAGACGGTCTTTTTTGGTCCGAACTACGCGAGGCTCAGTGAGATCAAGAAGCAGTACGACCCGAAGGACTTGTTTATTGTTGGGGCGGGAGTTGGGAGCGAGCGGTGGGATGAATGGGGGATGTGCAGAATTTGAACCCTCGTTTAGTGAACGGATCACGATAGTCGTAGCGAACCACGAGTTCAGTTTCACACCTGCAGTTCGAATCGACATTTGAGAAGCGAAGCAGAGCCCTACTTAGGCCTAAGTTTATCCCTCAATCCAGAGTCCCAACTCTGAGCGACGACGGTGTCGCATTCGCCCGTGCCAGTAGTGACACCCGCGGGCTCCACCCGAACGCACAAGGAACTCGGGGCCAAGGTTATCTTGCAACCGCTGGCAAATCCGCCGCCACCCGGGGTCGTGGACCGCCCAGAGCTGCACTAGCTGTAAGAGATTTGCCAGATTTGTGCTGAAGCCAAGCTGAAACGTCACCCAATTAGCTCTAGGGCCTAGGTGAAGATGAAAACGCATACGCCTTTGTGGAATCGATGTTCTCGAGGGTTAACAATCCGCCAGAATTAATGTCAACCACGAGCACATTGTGGTTCAAGTTGATGGCGGAGGAAAGCATCGACTTTGGTTTGTGGAGCTGAGGAGGTTTGAGTTCAGGGACGCGCGGGGTCATAAGTCCGTGGCCCGTGGATACAGTATTGTTTTTTCCCTTGTTGTTGAAGATTCTCAGCCATGATGGTTAAGACGAGAAAGAGCTTTGGCCGTATTGGGAAAGCGGCAATGTCCGAGAGCCATCAATTCGTCGCTTGGCTCGAAAAAAAAATCCGACCACACCATTCGAACTCAACTGCTGCTTCCCCCATGAGATACGCCTAAAAGAACCCGGGAAATTAATCCAGACTAGTCGGGACTTTTTCGGAGGATGGGCGGAGCTAGATCGGCACCCTTACGGCTGCGCCCACAACCTCACGCAATGAGGACGAGAGGACTCCGGTTCGTCTTGGGCATTGGGGCGATTCTTTCCGTTGCGCTGTATCTGCAGCGAGGCTTCCTCCCGGTCTGGATCCGCACAACAGCGGGTGCTCGGGGCGAACTTGACGCCGAGCCAGAGCAGCTGCAGGCACCGACATCACTCGCACAAGAATGGGTGCCCCCTCCTGCGCCTGGTCTTGCAGAGCACCTGTTCAGGGACGATGGTCTGTTAGAGGTTAACCCCGGAGGAATCCATCCTATCTTTGAGCTCATACGGCGAGCCGAAGACGCGTGGGCGGCTAAGCTGAAGCGCGCCAGCACGACCCTCCCGCGAGCCGTCGCGGAGTACCGACGGCGGTATAAACGAGATCCGCCAAAAGGCTTCGACGATTGGTGTGTATTATTCGTTTACTTAGAATTCTCCAGAATTTATCTGTTGGAATTTCGATGCAGGTGGCATTACATTCAAAAACATGACGTCCAGCTGCCGGATGAATACGACCAAATTTACACCGACCTGGAGCCGTTCTGGGGGATAGAGCCGAAGGATCTCCTCGCCGTCCGGGCTGCCCTTGAAGCCAAGACGGATTCGTACACTCTCGGGATAACGTCGGATGGCGTGGTCGGTGTGGTGAATACCTCGTTCGCGCCGGGAAGATACGACCAGTTGATCGAGGGTTCCGCGAATATAATCGACCTCTTGAGCGACGTAGAAGAGTTCCTCCCGGATTTCAGAGCGGTATTTTCACCCCATGATGGCCCGAATCGCGTACGTGCCGTTCTCCTTGGCCGTGCGAAGAATATAACTTGAGCTTCACAGCTCTCAGACTATTTCGTGGAGAATACTGCTCGTCAGGCTGCCGCTGAGAAACGATGTGAGTGCTAACGGGCCTAAACAAGACCCTCCCACACCTGAATATATTTCCAGATGTTCATCGGAAAGACCTACCCAAGATCAACCCGACTGGTTGGATTTCGGCGTGCTCACCGGAATCGCCTGGAGGGAACCGGTCACTCGACCTCAATAAAGACGAACCAGAGAAGACGACCAAGAAGACCTTTATCCACGACCACAATCTCGCAATGAACCCATGTCCGTTGCATTCTGTTTATTTCATCCAAAATTGAACACAAGTTGAAAAACTCACGCAGGTCTCCACCCCCGCCACTTCTGGCACCACGGCCATTTTTTATCGTACGGCAAAGGCCCGACCCCAGAACGCGACATGGTCCCCGAGTTCTCGTACTGCTCCTCCTCCATCCACCACAACATCCGCATCCCGACGCCGTACGGCTGGGTCGACGACATCCTCCCGCGCGCGCACGACCCCGAGTGGGACGCCAAGCCCGACGAGCGGCTCCTCTGGCGCGGGAGCAGCACGGGGATCTTCCACTCGCGCCGCACACGCTGGCAGAACTCGCACCGCGTGGGCTTGCTCCGCGTCGCGAACGATTTGCGAGGGACGATGTCCGTTCTGTCGCCGATGGGAGCAGAGGGGGAGCCGGTGGGGGCGCCGGTTGAGGTGCGCAAGGCGCGCTTGAACCCGGGTATTATGGATGTTGCGTTCGCTGGGGATCCTATCATGTGCGATCCGGAGACGTGCGCTCATTTGCAGAAGATTTTCCCGTGGCGGAGACGGCAGAGCGTCCAAGAGGCAGGGGACTACAAATATGTTATCGACGTTGGTTGAGTTTTCTTCAATTGTGTCCGCGCATCTCTGAACTTGGCGTTAGGTGGACGGAAACGGATGGTCTGGACGGTTCAAGCGCCTTATCACGTCAAACTCGTTGATATTCAAGGCGACGATCTACCCTGAATGGTGAGTGTGTGCCTTTCAGCGAAAAAACCGAATAGAATTCGCGTCTGAATGCCGTGGCCAGGTACATCGATCGAATTGCGCCCTGGGTGCACTACGTGCCAATTCAGCTAGACCTGTCCGACCTCCACGACGCGCTCATTTTTTTCCGAGGAGACGCGAGCGGCGCGGGAGCGCACGAGGACCTCGCGCGCGAGATGGCCCGCGCCGGTCGGACCTGGAGCAAGACGTTCTGGAGGAGGGAAGATATGGTTGCATATTTTTTTCGGTAGGTTGAATTTAACTTTTGCTCAGTGAAGGAAGACTCATAACCTTCGAGGCCGATGCTGGAGTATGCACGTCTCATGAGCGAGGACAGAGAATCGATGTCGTACAGAGGGTAACATCCAGGAGACTCTTAGGTCCTGGTTCGTGTAGTGGGCCGGAGTAGTGTACTGTTTATTCGTCTTATTTCATGTTGGGTTACGGGCTGGCGGACTGCAATTGTACGATGGTCAAGTCGCATTAGCAGAATAGCAGAAGCAAAGTTTCATGTACAACAAAAATGATTCAAACTACAACACCTTATGATACACCAGCAGCCAACCTCGCTCCAAAATCTAAACCGGCCGCTGATAATCCAACCGTTCCGTTCTCTTCCATACTTCTCTCACCAACGCCTCCTGCTGCGCTCGTGGAGACCGTCCAGTAGAATCCTCAGAACATCCTCGGATAGCAAGATAGCGACGGCCCCCGAGATTCGCCATGGGAATCGGATCTGAGGGTTGGAGGCCCGGAGGGGGGTTGGAATCGACGACGATTCCGCCTGTTTGGAGGAGGATTGCGATTCCGGCACAGACGTCCTGAGAAAAATGAATTGTGGCAGGAATAAGTGAGAGGGACTGGGGCAAACCCATTCCCAGCAGCCGGCTTCGAGGCGAGGTTAGTTGAGGAAGAATGCGGTTCTGATTTGAAGGTTACCTTCGAACATGATGTCTCCCTGTCCAGATGCGACATAGACCATATCCATGGTTGAGCTTGGCAGAAAATCAGGTCAGACGCGCCGCAGCAATTCCGCCACAACGGGTACGCACCTTCCCAAGCTCCTAATTCCGTGAACCATACCGCCCTTGCCACCACGACCGCCTATTTCTGTCGCCATGTTCACAAAGTTCGCCGCTTTCTTGGTGAGATTCGACTGTGGGTGGTCCCGTCGGTCCTTGCCGTACTCTCCCAAGAACAAGCATCTGGTTGGCACCTTGTTGAGTGCGCCAACATCGGCGAGTTACTTTATAAAGAAGACCTACCCTTTGGGCGCGTCGAGTGGTAGGGGCGGGGGCGGGGACACGATGGGTAGCGGGATGGTTGGCCCATCTGCACCCAACTCCGAGAGCCACGCGCCACCCTCGGGATGGTGGATCGCGGAGTACATCGTGCCCTGTCCGCCCAAGAACGGAGCGAAGACGACGCCGACTGTAGGAACGGACTCAAGACAAAATCCGATCGAAATCGCGGTCATTGGGACTGTAAGTAGGATGAATGGAAAGAGTTTCATCTGGCCGGAGTCTTTGAAGACTAACACATATGCACCATGTTCACGGTTCCATCTGTAAGCATGATTGATAAGTCGGACTCCAGAGTGTTGTAGACTTCGAACGTTCCAACACACCTATGGGGTCTACGATCCAGGTCGGGCCGTCCTTGAGGAGGAACCGCTTCTCTTCACCAGCCGAGTATGATTCCTCGCCGATGAACTATCGCGTCGGAATCGATGAACCAACGTTCTAACGCTCGAGTCGAGTTCAAACCCACAGCATGATCGGGGTATTCTTTGAAGATAGAGTCTCTGTACGTGGATTCAGCGAAAGTCAAGTCGGCTTGTGTTTGAATAACCCCTTACTTGATCATTTTCTCGACCGTTTCGTCTGCCGCGGTTACGAGGTCTACAGAATTGAGTTTCTCGCGGGTGGCGAGGGGCGTCTGCCGCCGTCGGAGCTGATCCTCGCGCATGTAAGTTCCTGCCAGTCGAGCGACATTGCACGCGACATTGTGCAGTTTCTGCAATTCATGGATGGAGAAATCGGACATGGAGGTGGGTCGAGGAGAAGTATCTTATCTGTGGCGGTGCTCGGTCCGGACAGTCGACCAAGCGGAAATACTGTCCTCCGCAAATTGAACCAGCTGAGCCTCCTGCGAAGTGTATGCAGCGCTACAACTTACAACCGAGGTGGAAAAACTCGAGTAAAACCATTTTTGACCGATGGGGTGGAAATTGCACAATAATATAATTTATTGTTTCTTGGTTGAAAAAACCTAACTTGAAGTTAATTCTGGTCTGACCTCGGTTTCACGGACAACCCGATTGGTTGAATCCCTATTGATATAACTGTGACTCCCTGAAACACCCTTGAAGGACCGAGAAGTGAATCCCACGCGCAGAACATATTGCAGCGAGTTCTGGGAATTCCACGGGCGCAGAGCCGGCATGAGGTTGGAGGGTGAACTCCTTCAATCCCGGGTAAGTGCGCAATCCGTGTACCGCAGCATCAACCGGAAAGAGCTCCACTGCGGTGGCAGCTGTCGTCGCGCGGTACTCCAAGTGCAACGTCTTCAACGTGTTCGGGATATTGGAAAATAAGGCAGGGGTGTAGAGGCATACGCCTGCCCGGAGATGCTGGAGGTTCGGAAGATGGAGGCACAGATTGTCGAGGAATGGGATGGCCCGATATTCGCCCCATGCTAGCCAGAGGTGCTCTAGCTGGGGGAGACCAGCAAGCATGGCGATCAATGGTTCGCGACTTGAAGGTCTGAGGTTGATGAAGTTCAAGTCAAGCCGACGGAGGGTCTTCGAGCATGCCTGGACAATGCTCGGGATATCGTCCACCAAGTCTGAGCTTTGCAGGCTCAGGCGCTGGACGGTGCCGCAGGGTTTCGGAGCGAGCGGAGTGGTTGCAAACGCGTCCAGAAATATGACGCCCAGATGCTCTAGGGAAGGGCTTGAGAGGTAGAGCTCGAGTTGGGCGGTGTCTCCGATTATGGGGGAGCTCAGGACGAGAGATTGGACGGATTCGATAGCCGGAGAGGACAGCAGCAGGCCCCGGAGAGCTTGGAAGGTGCGGGTGTCCTGATTCCCGTATACCACGAGGGTGTTAAGACCTCTCGCGGGCAAGATGGCCAGCCATACGAAATGGTCCAGGTCTACGCTCCTTGTAAACAGTACTCGGACGTATCTGACATACGGACGGAGGCGAGCGCTGTGGTTCAATGACCGAGCCAACTGCGGCCAATGAGGCTCTATGTCTTCTGGCTCCCATTTCGGTGTGATGCTCGCAAATAGGGCTCTTTGAGCGGGGTATCTCCACGCCCTACAGACACAGCCTGCTGCGGCCAATGTCGGCAACTGGCAGGAGGCAAATATGAGATTCAGTACATCTTCGTTGCAGTCTTGTGCAGCAGCAATAGGCAAAGTCGTCGCTGATTTGAGATTAGCCGTCACGGAGTCGCGGAAAAACTGCCACTTACTCAAGCTACGTCCGGTGAAGTACCACAGGACTGCAGTAAATAGCGCAGCGTAGGCTATGAAGACCAAGGCCATGTGGGAAGGGTACAAGGCGGAGTTTCAATAAAGCCTCATGGTGCGCACGTTGGCTCATTAATCGCATGGTCGCAAGGAGGAACCGGAGGCGTTTCATTTTGCATGTAAAAGCATACGGCGACTGACTCAATTTGTATGCAAAGCGGACGACACAACGCGATGTTTGTTCCAGTTTGTATTGCTCGTGACCGTGACATGCCCTCTCTTCCCACCGAACTCCTCCGCGAAATAATTGGTTACGTCCTCGTAACGGCTGAAGTGTCCGAGGAACTCTACCTCAACTCAAAAAAGTCGCAGTGGCCCCTCATTTGTTCCCTCTCCGTGGCCTCCAAAGTCTGCAGAGCCCTCGCCCTCGAAGCCTGGTTTCAAGTACTGTTCCCTACATCACCAGCGGACACCCTCTTCATTCGGGATGTACTGCCAGAGATTTTTACATGGACAAGGTACTATTCCGTCTCAATTTAGCCCACTGGTCCATCTCAAAAAATACCCCAGAAAGATACACTGTATTTTGCCTTCTGACTCCTCATTTGAGGTATGGGATCTAGCGGGATTCCTTCGTTTGCAAGCCCTCCGCCTCGATTGTCCCTACATTAGTCACGGCCTCTTCATCAACGTCCCGTCCACCTTGACGGAATTGGATATTCGTGGCTTGCGCTGGCCCTCGCCATATGTCTTCCAAGTAGTCGTAGCCCTAGCCCCCTTCGTCGTGACCCTGCGTCTAAGCAACCGCACGACGTGGTGCGGTCTCTGTAACACCTGTTCCCCCGTCAACGTGGCGAGCCCAGTCCCTGCGAAGCTCGTCTACACCGGTGGTCTTGGCCTGCCCGTATGTTTTTGCTTTCCCTCCGTTGGACAGTGACTTACTCAAGGCGAGCTTAGATCCACTACGCCCGTTTCCTCTCCGCCATGCCACGCCTTCGCACCGTCAGCATTACGCTGCCCTACCGCACGTCTGGTGCTCATATACTCCTCGACGCAAAGGACCCGATGCGGGACCTCTGGTCGGGAGAGTGCGACGATTGTGTGGGCTTTATGTATGGTGCGCGCCTTGAAATATGGTGCTCCTGCTCTCTCTGACATTTCATTCCAGGAGATGCAGCTTTTCGCAAACATTGGATGGCACGCAAGAGGGGCGAAGCATTGCCGGGCCCCTCCTCCGATTCGGATTCGGAATTTCGTCTGTACAGCAGACCGCCTGCGCTCGAGACCGTTGAGTGGTGCTTCCGGCCCAGCGACCTGGGCGAGGAGGACACGGACGAGGAATCGGAAGGGGACGCTGACGAGGTCGAGGATGCAGAGCATCCCGACTTGGAGGATGCTGGCCCCGACTAAATTTGTGCTCTGTTGATGCTCTGTTTTGGTCTCCCCGCCCGCCGATCGCCGTCGAAGCACCCTCCATGTGACTGTCGCTTATGGGATTCTCTCTAGTCTCCTCAGTTCTCCCGGCATGCGTGCTCCCAGAGCCCGTTCAGAGGTTGTTTCGGCGGATGCGGGGACTCCAGTCGCTGTAACGGGGTCCTGCAGCGACAATCCTCCGTCTTTTCACCATCAACCTCGGTCGATCACTTCTCCTCCACGTCATGGAATTGCCTCCGGGTGGGCGCACGCGACATATCCGGTCACGCTAGCAGAAGTCTCCAGGCATAAAAGCGTTACCACATTCTTCATACTTTCTTCCCCGCCCACCCCACCCTATCCCACCATGGTCTCTCTGACCATCTTCGCTGGAGGTTACGATGTCTTCATTGCGGCGTACTTGTTCAACACTGCCGACTCGTCGCTTACGCTTACGGGCAAATACCCTTCGGGCGCGAACCCTTCATGGATTACCGGCCACCCCACCAACAAAAGCATCCTCTAGTGCGTCGTTACTTCCTCGACCCGCTGAATTTACGTGCTAACGTCCTCCGTCACAGTGCGACCAATGAGAATACCGGCGGCGCACTCCAGTCATTCACCATTTCGGGGGCCACTCTGTCCAGTCCCGTCGACACTGTGCCCTCGGATGGCGATGCACCAGCGTTCGCCGTCGCGCTTTCGACGGGCGAGGTCGCTATCATGAACTACAGCAGCGGGAACGGGCGTATCATCCCCACGACGACCTCGCCAGAGCACTTCGATAACAACGCGCCAGTTATAACGTTCCCGCCCCCCACTGTCGCCGGTGGTGTGTCGCATCCTCATATGGCGCTGGAGCATGGGAAGGAGGTCTTCGTCCCCGATCTGGTGAGTTTTGCGCGCTCAATGCTTGCGCACTGCGATCCTCATTCATGCCGCAGGGTGGCGATATGGTCTGGCGACTGAGTCGTACCGGCGGGCCAGGTGTATACGGCATTACGGGCTCGATTCCCCAGCCGCAAGGGAGTGGTCCCCGGCACATCAGAATCAGCAGTGCGTTGTCCTACTTAGATCGCCTCCTACTACTCCCAGGTATTGACCCTACTCTCTTAGACGACCGGCTATACGTCTTGCATGAGTTAGCGAGCACCCTCACCGTGCAAGCCATCCCCACCGCTCCCAACGGCACCTCGAGCATCATCGCGAGCGCCTCCATCATCCCCGCCAACCCGCCTGCCGGCGCCGTCTGGGCCGCAGCAGAGATCCTCATCCCTCCCCCGTCCACGCTCTTCCCCAAGCAGTATATTTACGTGTCGAACCGCAACACGGGGGTGCAGGCCCCCGCGGGCGACTCGATCGCCATCTTCGAGAACATGGGGCAGGGGACGCGGATGGAGCGGCTGCAGCTCGTTGCGCAGGTGTTCACTGGGCTGGACCAGATTCGCGGGATGGAGTTTGGGGGGGAGGGGGACGAGTACCTCATCGCTGGCGGGGTTGCTGGGACTGCGGGCGTCGTCATATACCGGCGGGTCGATGGCGGACGTGGGTTGCAGGAGGTCGTGCGGAACACCGATATTCCGACGAGGACGAGCTTTGTCTGGGCTTGAGAGTTCGTTCAATTAAAATTCATTCTTTACGATTGTTTCAATCACTGGGATCTCGAGTCGAAAGACGAATTTGAGGTCTGTCTCAGAGGAGTCCTAGGGCGATTCGCTCGACGGATTGCGTGAGGTCCCAAGCTAAGGTTTCCCTGGGTCTGGTCTTTTCTCGTGGATTGTAAGGCATAGTTCAAATTCAAATAACTTAGTTCTATTGACGGATGTATACAAATGGTAGTGCAACTCCCGGCCTGCTACGCCAGACCGGGAGGTGGTCGCAAATAGATAAGTGAAGATTCAAACCTGGTAGCCAGATTTATGCATGACAGGAAAAATGATGAAAGAAGTACTCACGGTTCACTTTGGCTCGAATCGGCTGAGGAAGTGTCTTGCGTCGTCCTGCGCGTTGAGGATAACGTCGCGATACTCTGCACCGCGGGGCTCGATGGTGCACTTGAACGGACGGGGCATCACGACGAAGTTCTGTGCGTTGTGAGCAAATTCCATGTGTGGAAGGAAGAAAATAATGCACATGAGCGTATGTATCAAGGTCTCGCGAAAGTGGCTTCCCGGTTGCGGGGTCGCGGGCGTTGCTGAATTTCATGGCCCATATGAGACGCATGGATGTGAGTTGCTAGAATATGCGACTCGTCAGGACCAGAAATGAACGCTCAATAAGGACGAAACACACCATGGTGTCTCGTCCGATCCATTGCCCAATGCAAATACGCTGGAGGATCATAAGTCAAAAAACGCCTGGAACACAAGACACCAGGGAACCCACCCGCCCTGCTCCGAAGAGGAAGTTATCCCGAAAATCGGTGTCCATACCGGGTCGAGTACCATACTCCGAGTTCAAGAACCGGTCAGGGTTGAATACGTCTGGGTTTTCGAAAATTTCCGGGTCGTGGAATATCGCGTCTGAAAAGAGTCGGCGTAGAGCAGGGGGGAGGACGGGAAGGCGTACACGTGTTCAGCATGATTTTGCTGCCCTTTGGCACGAAGTGGTTCTTGTACTGCGGTCACGCCCGAATCAACGTGGGTATTGCCTTGAAGAGAGAGTAAACTCACAACAATATTGTCCGTCATCATATGCGGAATGCCAAGGGGGAACTGCGGCCTGAAGCGTAATATTTCCTTGAGGAGCGCGTCGAGGTATGGCAGCTTGGGAACATCCTCGGCCACAGGCAGGCGCCCGGGACCAATGACGGCGTCAATCTCCTTGCGCGCACGCTCCTGGCATTCGGGATACAGGGATAAAACTAGGATGAGTGAGAGCAGGACAGCAGCACTCGTGTCGGAACCCGCATCGAGGAGTCCGATGCCGGCGTATCTTGAGAATAAATTCGATCAACCAGGGTGCATGAAGAAAGAAGGAAGTGACCTACGAGTAAAAATGTTCCTGCCCGGGCGGTGGGCCTTGGTGCATGAGCTCCCCGAGCATGCAGGCGAAGCTTTCCTCGTCGCCCGCAGCCTGGCGGCGACGTAGAGATTCCCAGAGGCTGGTCTGAATTTCTGCGCGGACGGTCTTGACCTCCCGGCACGCAGCGCGCCAAGGGGCAAATGGCGGGGGAAGATACTTGAACACGGGGAAGAGTTCGAACGGCGGATAGCGGCCAGGTGCGAGAGCGTGAATCATTCCATCGAGAGACTGCTTCAACATGAGTACCGAAAAACCCATGTAAAGCTGATGGGACCCACAGTATAGAACGCTTGGACGTCGGGGGCGCGGAAAGCAGGTGCACGCTGGCCGTAAGTCATAATCTGAACTTGAATGTCAAAATTAAGACACAAACATAGAGCTCATGATAATACCTTGGCAAGAGAGTGAGAGAATCGGCGGATGGAATCGGAGAAGTCCTGAGGACACATCAATACAGTCCAAAGTTTTTCATCGAATTATATCGCACCTCAGGCTTTGTGAGGAGATCGTGAAGAAGGAGCGTGCTTTCAGCGGCCTGAGCAGGCCGATATCGAACTGAATTTTGGAGTGAAAAAAAGCGAGACATTGTGCGACGAAGGGTCTTGAGGTCTCGACCTTCCGAGTTGTGAGTATTCGGCGGAATAAACAACCTTCATGAGAAATGAACGCACCATCTGTCGCGAACAAGAAGCTCGAGTGCGCCCCCGACCCACATAGCTCTGCGATATAATTACTTGGACGGGAACTCCCGACCCAACCGTGTTTGTCAACGACTTCCTTGATGGCGGAAGGGCTGGAGAGCACGACCATCGTCCCGGAGCCGATCTTTATCTGAAAGCATATACTCAATCCGGTTGCCAGGACTCGCAGTGCCACGTAAAGTACTTACTGAGAAGACCTCCCCGTAATATCGCGCCCAATCGGTGATTCTCATGCGAATGTAAGAAGGCGAAAGAGAACGAACTCGAACGAACACACTTTAGATGCAGCTCCTTTCCACCCAGTAAATGGGCATTGCCGAGCACCGGAATGGTCGGGGGCCCTGTACAAAGAAGCGGGGAAGGGAGTGTCAAACGCAACTTGTTCAAGGGAATGTCCAGCACGTACCGGGAGGTAAATTCGCCTCGCGACGCCCCAGACGCAGCACAAAAACTACGCCCCACGCGGCGAGGGCGACGAGCAGAAAGATTTCGGAGGGTTGCATGGGAGGGATGATGTCGAACAAGGTTCTCTCGCCTTTATATACGACGGCCGCAAGTGCTTTCGCGAAAAAGGATACCGCCTAGGTAAGGACTTCAGCTCCGGATGGTGGCCTTGGTCGTTGACATGTTACTCTCGGATTTGGCTTGATATGTTGGCGAAGCGGGGTGGGGAGCCGCGAGAATCGCTTGATACCGATGACCGATGATTGGGGGTGGCCGCGAAAATCGGAGTAAACACGAGAACTTGATGAAGATGGTGATAATTATAAGCGTTCGTGTTGGAACGAGCTTGAAGCGGACCAAGGAGCAGGGCAGTGGACACACCTTTTAAGGAGGGTGAAGGACACGTTAGCCCAAGATTGGAAATGAGTGCGAGATGGACGACGGACAGACACTGTCTACTCCGTTAAGCTCCTCGATGAGACGGGATGAGACCCACACAAAACCCGCTCAGAGGTAAGTAAGCGTGTGTCATCGTCATCACCCTCGAGGCCAGGGCCGAGCCTCGGTGATTCGCCCCGCATTGAATGACCCGCCCCATCGTGGGCGGCGTGGTTGTCGTGGAAGTAACCAAGAAGTAACTAGCAGAGTCGCGATGGCCTTGATGGCCGACGCTCGGAACCTAAATTCGTAACTTCTTTCGGAAACTGCAAGGGAGTCGAAGAAAACTGAAGAAAATCCAGGAAAAATTAACGGATGTGGAGTCGGACATCGAGGTCGCACTAGCTACTGTGAATCCCGCTAATACCTCACCGTGAAACCAGAAAGACCGTTTTTCTCCCTCAATACGACTCACCGGCCATCACGCCGACATTGTTCGCGCTCGGTCCCGGCGCCCCTGCGCAATTTTGAAGAGAAGAATCGAAGGAAGCTTGGTTGCACTTGCAGGAGAGTTCAAACTACGCTTACGCAGGGAAGTATAGCATTTTACCGAACGTCGTAACGCGCAATGTGTCCGATCCGCCAACCGAGATTGGGACCCTTCACTTGCACCAGAGATTCGGGTTTCGGGTTTCGCAGAGGGGTTGTTGTTTAGCCTCATCCAGAGGACACGGTTCACGTTTAACTGGCCTCGTAGTTACCCCCTTGCATGCTCCCGGTAACCAATCCGATCTCCCTTGCGCGCAGGGCAGGCAGACGAACTTGAAGTCGAGTGGGAACTTTACTCCCGCGGCAGTATACGTCGTTTGTTCCCGTCAACAGAATCCGCCAGATTCTCCGAATTTTACCCCAGTAGAATAAGGCAACCCCATGTCGTAAAGCCCATTTGGGAGGAGCGCTCCTTTCGGCCGTTCAGACCGCTTTCCGTTTCCCTATATCCATACGACGCCGTCTGATACACAAACGTCGGCGTCCCGACTTCAGTACCACCGGGACCAGGTTCCGATCCGCTTGAATGGTGTGGTGGACCGGTGGGTTTACTCCAATGATTTGTGTGAACCCAGGTCAACACCACGGTGGGCGCGGGGGCGCCCGAAGAACCATGTTCCAACAAGTCTAGAACTGAATCGGTGGCGCGAAAAAGACGGAGGGAATGGTGTCGCGAATTCACCGGCAGTCTTGCGGCAGTCCTTCGAGTTGTTGTGTGACCGGAACCGAATATCGAGATGGTGGCTCAAAGACCGATCTCCGCCGACGAATCCAATGACCTGAGCCTGAGGGTGTCCTACCGTGCACGATCCCGCCTCTACAATTGACGTTGAGGCGCTCCTTCTCTTGCGGAAACACTGCGCAGTTGCGGGAGTCGCAGTTTGTAAGGGAGTTGCCATCCAATCCCCGCTCGACGACTGCCTCTTAGTTGAGTATTCCAACGGTGAAGATATTAAAAGCGATGTTTGACCCATAGTCATCGGCTGACCGTCATCGTCAAAGAACCGACGCTATGTCTATGCACCACTGGCGGCATGGTGCTTGGGCAGTCCAGTACAGCGCAGCTTAAGATCAGCAGAAGCCCCAACCTAGCGGAGGTCAGGGTCAGCATTACTTTAAATTTGTGCCGCAACTCGAAGGTTTGGCTGACCTGCGGCGGAGTTCCCGAGGAGGATAGCGATGGTGGGGACGAGATCGAGGCGCACATGGGGCGGAGCAGCTGGATATGGTCCGACTTCATTGCCGCGGACGGTCTTTGGGGACGATACGCGAGGGCCGGCGAAAGAAGTCGCGGCTCCAGCATGAGAGGGATAAGGAGTTAATTCATGTCGGTGAGGATCATTTCACTCTACTTGGTCGATACCCACTTGGGTGGAGTGCCATTTGCGTACCGGTTTCTCTTTTTGAGGGATCCTGTGTATATTGGATGCACCGGGGTTAACCTTGCGGCCACGAGCGAGTCTGAGCGCAGCACACAGAATGGCCACTGAACGACGCCTGCACCAGCACCGGCACAGATTAGGGTGTCGATAAGGACGGCAGGCACACAATATGTTACCGCGAATCGCTGCACGCTGGGGAATGACCGACAGAAGAGCGCACGACCAGCTGCCGGAGTACTAGTAGGAGAAGAGCACTCAGTTGGAGTCAGCTCCAAGTCGTCCGTATTCCAGGCTCACTCGGATTGGTCCGAGTCAACGAGTACTTACTAGCAACGAGTCCGTCAACCAAAAGTTGCGATGAGGGACGAGATGAGACGTTTGCAGCGACGGCAGCCGGCATGGTTGGGAGAGAGCGAGGTGGAGTGGATAAGCTGGGCTATGGAACCAAGCTCAGTCGCAGAGATACGACTCGGAGCATGTCGTGGTTAAGAGGAGAAACGAATCACGGGCAATCCAAACAAACACAAACTTTCGAGACGCGTCGCGTGGAAAACAAAGAATGTAATTGAAAATGAACGCCCAGCCTAAATCCCAGAGTGCTAAATAGAGTCCGTGCTAAAGCAAGTGTCCTGTCCTATGGATGAAATTATCCTGCCTCGCCTAGGCGGTGGGCGTTTTCTTGCAGTAACCATCGCTTTGAATGATAAAGTCGATGCTGCCGTCCGGTTGGCTCTGTCCGCCGCAGTTATCGGCAGAGTCTGCTGTGAGGCATTTCTGGAAGAGCGCGCAAGTGAGCTGGGTGCTCCCGTCCTGTCGATCCATGAGAAATTGCGGGGAGCATGATAACTGTTGTGACTGACCTTTCCGTTGACGTCGTGGTAAGCTGTTTGGAAATTAGTCGTTGCTCAATAACGTTGATTATTAGCGCGTACTGTTGAAGAAGGTGCATCCAGAGACCGAGTCACACATGGTCTCGCAGTCTGCAAAACTGAGTAAATCACTCCACCCGGAGAGGACGGTTTGAGGATAATTACCCGCGACGGTATCAACAAGGCCATAAGTTTGATAGCTGTCATCCTGAGCTGCGCAGGTCAGGTTGTAGAAGGTCTGGGAGTACTCCGGGGGCGGGGGAGGATGGTGCGGCGGGGGAGGCTTCGGGCAGTGGAAGCAAAACGGGAAGAGCTCCAACAGCTCGCAAAGGATCTGATGATGTTTCAACAACATATTTCGCGCAGTGAAGAGATGGATTAGACCTTGTCCAAAATGCAGAAAATGCCTTTGGGGGGCGTGCCCTTGCCGTAGTACCATCCGGGATGGTGTCCAGGCTGCCACGGCGGGATCGGCGCCCCGTAGTGGTTGCTCGCAGTGAGGGTGATCGCGGTGGTGATAGAGTCCGCAGAAAAGTTGGCGGCCGACACGCCAGTCGCGACAACGGCGAGAGCGGAGAACAGAGTGCTGAAGCGCATTTTAGTGTGCTTTGGAGAGAGAGTGTGTGGGTGGGTCGCTGGGTAAGAGGACGCACAATTTCTAAGGGTTCTCGACGTCGGTTTTATACGATGTTGAGCGTGAGCGTGCCTATCATCAACATTCTCTAGCACTGACATCTGTCCTGGCCGGCGGCGTAAAGAGTGTCCAGGCCAAGTCAGAAGAAGGTTGAAACCCTCTTTCATGCCCGCATTTACGGCAAAACATAACACATTTGCCCATCGCGTCCCCTTGGCCGTAATAAAGCCGTTCGGCATACCACTGCATGCCGTCTGTTAATGGTGCCGGTCTTCGGGCAGACTTCATGGGAGTGAAATATCAAGGGACCCAGGGACGGTGGAAGCCAGACTTCCTGCCGTGATTGACAATCGGAGGCAGCGCGGCGATGTCATTGTCAAAGAAAAACGAGAAAGTAATTGAATAGTGGCCAGTCACCACTTTGGGTCTGTCTCCCCTACGAAACAACGGCGCAAGGTGGATATCGGGTGCTGGACCATCTGAGCTGGATGCCAGCACATCAAGGTAATGCAAGGCCGAGCAGACTCACAATAGCACAGGAGCCGTAGGCGTTTCAACCAGTGTTCAACAGGACGTTTGGCATTGATCGACTCGGATCAGAGCACAAAAATTAAAGGAATCAACACGTCAGGATGGTCCTCGACGAAGGTGTCCAACAACATGTGGGATGTAACTGGGCTGTATAGCTTTTTGGCATTAACGTCCACACGGGACGTATATGTCATTCATCCGCCCGGATCCGAGTCGGAATTGCTTTCGAACCGCAAGAAACGCCGATCTTTCTATACGGCCTGGGCCGTCTCTGGGAAAATTCCGTCTGTTCGACGCTGGTTCTTCAATACACCAATTTTCTGGCGGCGGTACTAGGCGACATGAGGATGACAATAATGTTCGCCTCCTGGATGGAAGAGACCTTGGTTTACTGGTCGGAGAAGATGAGCGACCGCAGCCTTGACAGGTCATCGGGACGGAACAAGATGGCCATGGCCAATATTTCTGGATGAACATGATGTATGTATGCGTCCAGCGCATTTTGATTCGTCAGGGCAGTCGGGATGTGGTTTATGAAGTCTTCGAAGGAGTCGAGAAAGGTACACATCTACAATTCAGTGGGTGTAGAGGGGATCCCGGATCGTAACACAACGCGTAAATAGAGCCATAAAATAAAGGCAGTGGATAATTTCTAATAGGCCGTCGCGGGTAAAAAGGTATAGTGGCCGTGTCCAGGAGTCCTAGGTGCTGAAATTAGGGTTCGAACGGTCTGTGCTTGAACGAGCGGAAGTTCAACCTACTTACGTAAGTTCAACCAAGAATGAAGTCAGACAGCGGGAATTGTGGGAGGTACAAGGAACGGTCGCCCATGGGGGTATGAAGAATTTGCCACCGCGGCAAAGCAATAATGAGGGGAATCCCTTGGCCAGTTCATTCAGTCATTCACGCGTACGAAAAGTTACGGTGCAACCAGAAACACAACCCAAATCGTAATTAAAGCGGGGGAGGGAGAGAACAGAGGTAACTGAATCACAGACGGAGAAATATATAAACAGAACAGATAGGTGAAAAGAAATGGCGTCTGAAAGAATAACGAGCCCTCATTTAGTTGGCGTCCCCTTGAAGTACGCGTAGCTGTCCTCGATACACGTCTTTGGGGCCGGAGGGGGCTGCTGCTGCTGGCCACCGCAGTTGGTCGCGTTTGCGGCGGTGAGTGTGTTGGGCGTGAACAGCGAACAGGTTAAGCACTTGTCGCTGGGGCATTTTGTCGGGCTGGCGTAGAGGTCACGGAAACCTGTGAATTCGAAAGTCAAGAGGAATCCCAGGGCAGAATGGACATCAACACAACGCACAGTTGAGGTAAGCGCAGCCTTTGATTGTATCGCACATGTTCGCGCAAGCTGAACAGCTCCATAAGTACACACATACAGCGAAGAATGAATCATTACGCACCCTGGATGGAGTCGACACAGCCATAAGTGAGGTAGTATTGCGGGGGCCAAACTTCGGTAGCGCAGGTAAGATTGGTATAGCTAGTATTGTATCCCTTGGGCGGCGGCGGGGGCGGCGGGGTTTTGCCTCCGATCGGCGGCGGCGAAGGCACAGTAGCTGGCGGAATTGGACCGACAGGACAGATGCTGCAGCCCAGGATGGGGCGAAGCAGCTCGCAAAGAAGCTTTGGTTGTCGTTAATCCGATGTACGACGGAGTGGGATATTTCAACATACCTCCCCGATGAAACCGACGAGGCAAGCGAGGCCCTCAGGCGCGTTCCAAGAGTTACCGTAGTACCACCCGGGGTAGGAGCCTTCCTCGCCACACTGCTTGGGAGCGCCGTAGCAGTTGGTGGCGGTGATGTTCAAGGCCATCTGGGAGACGGCGAGGTCGACGGGGGCTGTGGCGGAGACGCCAGACACGAGAATGCAGAAAGCAGGGATGAGAGTGGTGAAGCGCATCTCAATCGAGTGGGAGTGGGTTGCTGCCAATTTCCGATATTGCAGCGAGCTTTTATACGCGCAAACGCACCAAAGACCAAATAACAACATCGGAGTAGGCTTTCGGGATCCGTTGCGTCGGCTGTCGATATTCATCCTAGATCTGGGCAAGGCAGAGAAGCCTAACAAGAAGGTTGGCGCGACCGAGCAAGGGATCCGGAGCCATGCGACTTCGAATATCGGCCAAACGAGACCACCGATGGGGCGAGAAGGGGCTGGGTGGATTCGAACCTTGCGAGTCTGGTGGAGTCGAAGAATTCTCGTCAGGTGGGGAAGTCGAAAATTTTCAGTGTTGGAATTAGTTCAATTATTGGGCGACGGATAGTAGTGGCGTCCCGTCACGTCCATCGTTTCGTTTTGGAACTGCAATGAACAAAGAGTCAAAGAACATCATTCAGAGCCTTCGTTGCGTTGGAATAGGCTTCTCAACAGCAATCTGGGTACCGAACGCGGGTGCGCCGCAACGCCAAGGCGCGTATCGATTTGTTGAGCCCCATACATACAGTATACTGAGTCTCCTGTGCTGATTGTGAAGTCGTAAGTGCACCGGCTAGTGTCTGAAAGGTGCCACTTCGGTTCGGGCACCATCCATCCCATAGCCTCGAGAGGTAGAGCGGATTTGACAGCCGAGCGGTCGCATCGAGGGCGCAGAGGGCCATCCATCTCCAGGGCTGTGGCCGTCCAGGCCTGAGGGCTGACCCGCGAAAATCCGCTCTAGTGGTGTGCCCTTTGCCTTATTCGCCCTTCTGCCCGAGGTACCCGAGGAAACCATGGCCGGGAGATACCCTTCTTGTCTGTGTGCGTGCACGAGGCGCGCCGAAATTATCGCGGCGTGTTTCAATGGAGCGCGATTGAAGCGCGATTGGGCCTATGAGACGGGGGCCCCTAACGGATCCTATCTGCTGCGAGAGAATGGGGAAACGAGGGCAGTGACACGTAAGAGGGCCTCGAGTTGTGGCGGACGTGGAGTCCGAGGTGGGATGGAACTGACAAGGACATGTTTGAGGACGGGTGGGAATGTAAGAATTCGGCATACTGGGTGGCATACAGAGTCCCACGAAGAGGAGTCCGATATGGCGGCGATTTCATGGCCTATATCGGTAGCCAGCTTGTAGCCAGCCGTGTGCTGAGGGAGCGCAAGAGTGCGGTCGTATGCTACAACTCGAGTCTCAGCCCAGGGGTGGCGGTGGCAGACCACGAGCTGGCAAATTCGCTACGGATACAGCATGTTCGACACTGTGGCGGAATCTGCGTGGAGGGCGGAGACCCAAATTGTCAACCAGAAGCGAACTCGCCTCCCCCTGCGCGACATCGTCCACTGCCAATCTGCCAGATTTATCAGAACTAGTCGTCGATCGAGGTCGATCGAGGCCAGGCCAAACTCGCCGGGTCCGACTTCACGGGAATAGCGAGCGAGTATTGGGCTGGTGGGTTTTCGAAAGGAACACGCAGCCTATGATAGCCGACCCAGTCGCAGCCTTACACAGCCAAACAACGGCGAAATTAATTCCTCAATTGGCTTCAGCCATGCATTTAAAGCACGTTTCAACCACAAGTTTCATCTCGAGTGGAGAGACCTTTTGGATGCAGGAGTTTTCTGTTTTTCTTGTAAACATTTTGTCACTTGAACATAGTTGAACATCCAACCTCGACCGTTTGCCGCCTTGCCCTGAGCTCTCGAGATGGCGATGTTCTAGGCATCTTCGGTTGAGAGCTATCAGGTCCGTGACAGTATACACTGCGCCAATGCCCCGTTACTTTAGGTGGAGATGGTTCAAAGGATCGTGGGAACCGTTTCCGAACCGTCTTATGTGGCGGCCTGATTCGCCCCGTGCCGAGCCGGCATGTTGAAATATTTTCAACCACAAATAAAACCGGGGTCTAGTGTAATTCTTGTAGTTGCGGACCAGTTGTCGCGATTTGTTCCTTGCTTCGTCCGCATTGCACACGTTAACTACACAAGAATTGAGGTTAGTACACAGCTCCACGAATCATAGCCCCGGTGAAACGGGATACCTGAAACGACAGAAACTCTCTTATGGTCCTGAGCCAATAGGGACGCCCGCAAGTACTAATTTGATATGACACTAACAAAGTGATCGCACCATCAGACACACTGCTATTTATGCCACGCCGTACTCCTGTCTGCCCGCTCATGGCCGACGATACATCGATATTGGACGTGCTCCAAAGACACTTCGCCGACCCAGCGACCCGAGAACGACACGTCGTCGAGTGCGGCGCTGAACACTGGACGTACGAAGATCTCGATGTCGTTTCCAGCGGGCTAGCTCTGGCGTTAGAGGCAGAATACGGCCATGGGTCTCGTCCTACTGTGGCTATCATCGCAGAAAACTTGCCCTATACCTTCGCTTTGCATCTGGCAGTTTGGAAACTGGGTGGAATCGTTGCGCCAATCGACCCGCATACGCCGGCGGCACTTCTCGAGCCAATGCTGGCGAAGGTAGCGCCCACTTGTGTCGTGGTGCCAGCGACGGAGGAGAGCACGAGGAAGACTGTGTCGGGTGAGTTTCGCTTCAAAACTATTCGCTTGATTCTCAACCTCGGTCCACTAGAGTCGGGATTTCCTCTGCGTTCCTTCACGCCGGAGGAGACCACCTTGACCGCTCTGTGCCAGCGCTTTCTGGACGCCACAGACCTTCCTCTCGATCGCTATCCACCGCCCGACCCCACCAGCAACTGCCTATATCTATTCACCTCCTCCGCATCGGACGTTTCAAACATAAAGTGTGTGCCACTGACGCACCGGACAATCATCGCGCAGTCGCGTTCAATGCTCCAGTTCCACCAGAATACTTACCCCAGCGTGTCGTTTCGGCATCTTCGTGTCTTGGGGTGGGGCCCCTTCTCCCACATGATAGCGATGGTGGATATCGCGACCCATGTCTTTCTCACCGGCGGGTGTTATATTTTCGGTCTGACTCCTTCCGGTTACCACGCGAGGGTGGGTGATGCGACAACTTCGCTCTTGGACGCCATCGTGAGATACTCGCCCGATTCGCTTGCGGCAGTTCCGTGGGTGTTTGAGAATCTCAAGCAGGCTGTGGAGTCCGAGGTGGATTTGGCGCGCCGCGAAACCTTTTTCGGCGCGCTGCGGAAATTCAAACTCGTCTGGTTGGGCGGGGCGCAGACGAGCGCGGAGTGCATCAAGTGGGCGAGGGACCATCATGTTCCCCTCGTTCTCTCCATTGGGATGACGGAGGTTGGCGGTACGTGCCTCGCCTTGGCTTTTGACCCGTGTCTGAACTATTTCAAGGCGGTATTTTCCACCGCGTAGCGGAAGAAAATGATGAGGGGTGGCTCATTGCTGACCGACTCATCTCCGACGCCGAATTTACCCTCGTCGATAGGGACGGGAAGGTTGACGACTCAGGTGCGCTGTCTGAGAGGACGCGAGGACCGCAATTGAACCATATCCCAGTTGGGGAGCTGCATATTTCCAGCAAGCTCATCGCCAAGGGATATCTTAACCACGACAGCGCCGCCTTCGCGGTCGCCCCGGATGGTGTCATCACGTTCAAGACCGGCGACCGATACGCCAAGTCCGGCGGTCGTCTCAAGTGGTTGGGCAGAAATGACGACTTCGTACAAGTGAGTGCAGTGCCCTAGCCTGTGAGATCATAACAAAATTGCTTACATGCACTCCGATCAGTTGGTTTCTGGAGAGATGGTGGACCCACGCGTGCTGGAAAGGACATTGGATGCATGTCCTTCCATCTCCCGCGCGTGTATCGTCGGCAACAAATTCCTCCGCACCTCATCCCAGTTCCTCTGCGCGGTGATTGAGCTGCAACCCGACGCTCGGCATGAAGCCTCGACGGATCTGGACATTTCCCGCGTAATACGGGCTGTGAATCGGGATCTATCTCCTCCGTTGCGGATCCCCTGGAACCGCGTGTTTGTCTTGGACGAGGGTGAACAGATCCCGATCAACCGGAAGGGCCAGATCTGGCGGAAGAAGCTTGAATCACTGTTTGGCGGTCGCGTGACCGCGTTGGACGACCCAATGATGGCATCCGCGCTGCCACCGACACTGCCACCATCCAGCTTGGTACGCCCGGTCGTGGCCCGAATCGTCGCGCATGCTCTCGGCCTGTCATCGGAAATCCTTGAAGCCAATGCAGATTCGACGTTCGCTGAGGTATGAGAACAGTTCCTGTCTGGAGGAAGCGGTCATTGAATTGTCTTTCCCAGTTGGGAATGGATTCCGCTGCAGCCGTCGCAATTGTCGCGCGACTGAACGAACAATTCAGCCTCAGCCTACCTCGCAACGCTTGCCACACACATGTCGATTTGAACTCGCTCTGCGCCGCCATATCTGAGCTCTTGAGCCACACCATAGCCCCGCCTCAACCTACCCCACTGAAGAGCAGTGGCAAGGTTTGCGAAGACATTGTCATCGTGGGTCAGGCAGTAAAGCTTCCAGGTGACTTGAACACCCCCGAGTCCTTTTGGGAGGCTCTGGTGGACCTGCGCGAAAATCTGCTGCTTCCGGTACCCAAGGACCGTTGGGATCATGCCAGCTTCCTGCAGAGTCCTGGAGCGCCGAGCGAGCCGGGGGATATCGCCTTCGAGCGCGCCGGTTTCGTCGAAATTGCTAGTTTTGACAACGCATTTTTCGGTATCTCCTCAGCCGAGGCGTTATCTGTCGCACCAGCTGCCCGCCTTGTCCTCGAAACAACCTTCCAAGCCCTCGAAAATGCCAATATCCCTGGTTCAAGTCTGAAGGGTACTGATACGGGTGTGTTCTTGGCTGGTGCGATGGACGTTGGCTATGTTCAGCTCATGTTCGCCGAGGCGGGCTTCAGCAGTGCGTAGTCCTCATCCGTCCCGGTCCGAGACTGAAATTGACCAGGTTATACCCGCTTCCATGGCACCGGTGTCGCCAACAGCGCCAGCTGCGGTCGCTTGAGCTAGTAGGTTCTTAAACTTCTCTAAACTATCGTTCTCAGGTTTCCTGCAGCTTATTAGATGTACATGGACCATCGGTCTCTTTTGAGACAGCATGCAGCAGCGGCCTAGTTGCCTTTCATGAAGGTTCGTCAGGTCCATCCCAAGGTGTTTCACTGTCTAATCGACTATCTAGCCGTGCAATACTTGCAAACTGGGCAGGCCGAGACTGCCATAGTGTCCGGGGCGAATACACATACCTGGTATGTTGATCTCCCTCCTTATTTCCTCGCTCTAATTAGCCTGACACTCAAGGCCCGGCGACTTTGCGTACGCTCACCCATATTTCTGTTCCTTCGGCTGGGCACTAAACCGTTCTGACAGCTTTCTGTCTGCGCAGAAAATGTCGTCTCCGAATTCTCGCTGCGCTACCTTTGCGAGTGAAGCTGATGGGTTTGTGCTGTATTGCTCTCAGTCATTCGACGTTTCTCACCACGTCCAAGCAGGTATGTTCCCGCGGAAGGGGTACGCATTAACGTTCAAATCCACTCCTTTTCTGACCGCCATCACTCTCTAGGCCGTTTCCCTTATACTCAAAACGCGACATGCCGCCGAGCGCGAGGGCAATCCCATTCTTGCTGTTATCCGAGCGACGAAAACGAAGCACAATGGCAAATCACAGGGCCTCGTGGCTCCCCATCCACAAGGACAGGCGGCTCTCCAGCGCTCCCTTCTCGGGGCAGCGTCCTTATCGCCGTCTGATATAGAGTGCGTGTTTTGCTCGAGGAGAGTGTGTCGAAGCTCACAGTGTGCAGCTTCGTGGAAGCGCACGGCACTGGTATGCTCAAACACTCCGCCTCTCTGCTGGTGCTCAACTTTCTCAGGCACTTCTCTCGGCGACCTCATCGAAATCGAGGGAATCAATGATGTCTTCCGGGGCTCCCATACGCCACAACGTCCCCTGTTCGTCGGTGCGGCCAAGGCCTCCGTCGGTCACACTGAAGTCGTCGCTGGCCTGGTCGGCATAGTTAAAACGATAAAACAACTCTCGACGGGCAAAGTTACAGGGCTAGTCAGCCTATCAAACGGGCAGCTGAACCCAGAGATCGACACCACTCTCGTTCCGCTGTGTATTCCCCCGAATCTGGTCGATCTACCCAACCGCAACGAGCCGTATCGTGCCCTCGTCGTGTATGTCTTCTCGTTCCTCCTTTGACACTCGCTGAGCGGTACTAGTGCTTACGGCTTTGCGGGGACCCTCGCTGGGACCATCCTTGAGGCGCCGCCGCGTGTCGACCCCGACGACGTCGCGAACCGGACCGCACAGACTTTCTGGATGCCTTTCATCGTCAGCGCCAAATCGCGCGACGCGCTCCACAGCTACATCCAGCTGTATCTGGATTTCTGCACCAACGCATCCCCCGGCGATTTTCGCTCAATCTGTTACACGAGCTGTGTCGGCCGGGAGCACTATCGCTATCGATTCTCCTGCGTTGCGAAGGACCTTGATGGCCTGATACAGCACTTGCGGAGCCGACTCTCGCTGGGTCGCTCTGTAACGACGGCATATCCTCCCTATAACCCGCGTCTCATTCTCGCCTTTCCTGGACAGGGTTCGCAGTTTCATGGGATGGCGGAAACTCTCGCGGCGAGGTTTCCGGGATTTAGAAGGATTCTCGTAGACGCCGCTACGAGGGCATCATCTCTCGCTGAATTCGACGTTCTTGCTCTCCTTCTAGGAACTGGAGCGGCGACGGATGACATCGATCGGAGTGCAGTTGCTCAAATATGCGTGAGTCACATTACTTGCACCCCGGTGAAGGCGATATGTACTCACCGATTATCCAAGATTTTCGTATATCAGTATTCTGCCTGCCAGTTCCTGCACACCTTAGGGATATCTCCAGATGCTGTTATTGGAAACAGTCTCGGAGAGATCTCCGCCGCAGGTAGGTGCCTTAAAGACTGGTATCAGTCGTTCTGTATTCATTTTGAATTATAGTCGAAGCTGGAGTGTTAAGCTACGAGCTGGGCTTGCAGTTCGTGGTCGCCCGTGCCAAGATTCTCGCCCCAACTTCAGAGCATCCCGCTGGTATGGCAGCCGTCGCTACCACGGCGGCGACTATCGCAGGATTCATTGCAGACCTCCACCTCGCGAATCGTGTGAAAATATCGGTCTTCAGTAGCGAGGCCACACACGTTGTTTCTGGGGACTCGGACGCTTTGAATGCTCTCATTTCGCACGTCAAGAAAAGTGGAGCCCGAGCGACCCTGCTGAACGTTGATCAAGGTGAGCGGCTTTCGATTGAAGCAGGGCTATTCCCTTATCATATCACCCCAGGGTTCCATAGCCATTGTATCGACACAGTCCTCCCCCAGCTAAAAACTTGGATTGCAGAGCACATGCATCATCTCCAGCCGCTTGAGCGACCGCTTTTCTCGACTGTCCTCGGAACGGTGCTGCCTCAACAGCACGTTGTCGACCCCAGCTATTGGGTTCGTCTCACCTTACCGAAAGGGTTCCATATTGACAGCCGTCGCAGGTAACGCATGCCCGCAATCCAGTTCTCTTCCAACAAGCTGCCGCCCAGATCAAAGAGGACAAGGTGTTCCAAACCGCGGCTATCCTGGACATCGGCCCGACGCCGACGGCTTGGGCGGCCTTGCAGTCCAACAGCCTTCCCGAATCGACGTTATTATGTTCTTCAGCAAAGAAAGGGAGGGATCAGGAGCTCGCGTTCTTCACGGCCATCGCGGCCCTCGTAGAGTTGGGGATGAACATTGACTTTGGTAGACTGCTAGGGAGCGGGATACGCAAGACGGGGATCCCGACGTATCCGTTCCAGCGTCGGCGACACTATCCGAACTTCATTCCATCTCGGTCCGGTGCTGCCTCCGCGCAGGTACCCCCTTCCCTCGTCGTGGACGAGAGGTTATTCCAGGTCAGTCCGGTCTGTGTGCTGTACGCCTCGTCTCTATTTCGTCTAATCATATTTTGTTTCAGGTCCTTCAGGATCACCGTATCAATGGTGATGTCGTGCTACCCGGCGCTGCCATGGTCGATTTTTTTGCGCGGGCGAACCAGAACCACACACTCGACATTCGCTTCCATCGCCCCTGGGTTTTACCGTCTGCTGGGAAATCCGGCAAGGTTCATTCGGGGGCAGGCGCGGTGTTATGCTTGCACGACGGCGACACCGGTGACAAGCTCTGCTCAGCGACGGTCTCGCCGGATACGACCAAAACACCCGCCCCCGCCATGGTTCCTTCCGCAGTCCCTCCGCGCGCGAGTCTTTCCAAGGACGCGGTGTATGCCCGATTCGGGGTGCACGTCCAGTTCGGCCCGCTGTTCCAAAACATCGTCTCCATGCACCAGTTCGACGCCCACGTCGACGGATACATGGAGTTGACGCCATCTGCGAGCCCCCAGCACGACAGGACTCGGGCACTCGATGCGTGCATCCATATGTTTGGCGCGTGCAGGGAGCGCGACCCGAACTTCGTGCACGGCGCCTTCCTGCCCATGGCGCTGGAGGGATATGCCATGCACGTCGACGCACTTCCGTCGTCTTTCATCTGCCGATACCGATTTCCGTTCGTGGATACGCGTGAGGGCCACGTTGTGTCGACTGCGTTTGAGGTGCTGTCGCACGCGGGCGAGTTGCTGGTGTCCTGCGAGAAGTATTCGGTGGCTTGGGTCGAGATGAGGGTTCCGTCCGTGATATCACCTCCCCCCACTGTCATACTCGAGCAGCTCTGGGTGCCGCAGGAGCGTGGCGCAGTCGATTCTGCCCTGGATTCACGCAAGATTATTTACTTTGGCAGGCGGTGCGATTGGATCGAGTCGTTCACGTCGGGCGGAGGCCTGCTTTTCGACTTTGACGGTGACTCTGTTGACAGTGTGGACACTATATGGCGCTCTGGAAGCGCCTTCAGCCAGCTCTTACCGACGATTGACCTCGCGAATGCCACCGTCGTCATGGATGTGACGCGTCTGGATGTTAGACCTGACTCCTCCGCCTTCTCCGCATCTTGGCAGAAGATCCTGCTGGTGATGAAGGCGCTCGGGCGGAGTAGGATCCGAGCCTTCCAGTTCATCGTCCTCTCGACACCTGGAGACGCTGCAGGCCCGTCTATTCTAGGACCCCTCGTGCAGGGCATGCTGAGGGTGTTCCGGCGTGAGGTCGGGCTCGATAGCGTCTATGGCGTGGAAGTTCCGAGGGGCGCGCCGCCCGATGTTGTCGCCGACGCGGTCAGGGCGGAGCTGCGAGGGCGTACGACGGAGAATATGATATTGTACAGGTATTCGGGTGAGGCGGAAGAGCGCCTGACGCGATTCATCCCAGAGCTGCATCCAGTTCTAGTAGTGGATGCACCGCTAAGCGCGCGCCTCGCAGGCGTCGCGGTTATTGTCGGTATGGGCAGCATCGGATTCCCGCTCGGCGGACATCTTCTTGCGGCGGGCGTTTCGACCGTGGTCTTCATCGGACGGCGCCCGCAATCGAACGAGACGGTTTGACTACTCCTCGTACCCCATGTACCATTTCGTTGACCTCACTCATTCAGATCGCTCGGCAGCTCGCCACCGTCGCGCAGTTCGCGTATGTACAGGCCGACGCGTCCGATCTCGCGGCGTTACGAGGCGCCTTGCGAGATATCACCGCGATGCACGGGCAAATCAAGCACATCCTGCACACGGCGGCAACCGTTAGCGACGCGACGATCGACTCGGTCACGCCCGCGGCCTTCGAGCAAGTGCTGAGCCCGAAAGTGCAGGGCGCGTACAACCTGCATGCCCTCGCAGAGGAGCTAGCGCTGCCGCTCGACTCGTTCGTGCTGTTTAGTAGTATCAGGTACGCTTACTTGTCCCCTTTTCGACGGTGCATTTTGTAATCATGTTCCCAGCGTCCCGCTGGGTAACCCCGGCCAAGTCGCGTACGTCGCCGCCAACGCGTTCCTCGACGCGCTCGCTATACACCGTCGCGCCCGAGGCCACCCCGGGGTCGCGCTCCAGCTCGGCCCCTGGGAGTCTACGCTCGTCGAAGGCCTCTCCACTTCCTCCTCATCCGCCTTGGCATCGGTGCCCGTGCACAGGACCACGCACACAGACGGGTTGCCCCTTATTGTGCGCGCGCTGATGTCTCCGACGCCTGTGCTGGTGATCGCGGCGCTGGATGCGCGCGCTCTTGCTCGCACCCCCGTGTACGCGGCAGATTCGCTCTTCGCGCGGCTCGTCGCCGGTGTCACGCTCGACAGTCCCTCCAACTCCTCCTTGCAAGCCCCGAGTGCGGCCGCGGTCGGCGAGGCGGTCCTGCGTATCGTACGCGGCGTGCTCGGATTGTCTGACGCTGATGAGCTCGGTAGGTGTTTCCGTACCCATACTCTTCGTATTGCTCACCACTCTGCAGACCTATCGGCCTCCCTCCCAACGCTTGGGGTCGACTCGATCGCGTTCGCACAGATCCGCAGTGCGGTGGCGCGGGAGCTACCAGGGGTGGAGGTGCCGCTCGTATACCTGTCGGACGCGCTTTCGGTGGGGGATTTGGCTAAGGGTATAGGGCGGTAAAGCATAATAGTTGTAGGGTCTTGAGTTAACGAAGGCACTTTCGAAAACCACTCTTAATCAGCACGAATAAGTCCAGTCCGAGTTACAAGCGAGAATCGATGCCTCGCTATCAGGAGCGAGCAGGTTGAGAGATGTGGACTCAGTGGAGGACGACGTCCTCAAAAGGTTTTGCTGTCAACACACACATGAAAGAAGCAACATAGGACCAAGCCGTGGTTTTTGCGCGACATACACACATGTAGATGGAAGGGAGCATGGTCATAATGCAAGGGAGGGTGTAGCCTACGGCTACCTACAGGCGCGGCCACTATACCCGTGTGCGCGCGTGGCTGCCGCCCTTCATCTGCTGCTTTGACACTTTGGGGCCGGAGGCGCCGGCAGAGCGTGCGGGCTGCGAGAGAAACATAACAGTCAGTCGAGGGACGGGGGACAAGTCGGGACGCGAGCGCACCTTCGCCTTCTTAACCTCCTTCTCCTTCTTCTCCGTCTTCGCCTTCTGAATCGCGCTCAACCGCAGCTGACTCCGCTGAGCGGCAGTCTGGTTGCGCTTGGCGGCGATGGCAGAGAGGTCAGCGCCGACGATGCCACGCTGGTGCTTGACGGTGCGGCGGGAGCGCTTCTTCGCGACCTCCTCGGTGATGCCCTTTTTGTGCATGCGGCGGTAGACCTGCGTCCATGCGATCTTGCGGGGGTTTTTGCGCTGCAGGAAGAGGGAGGCGTTTTTGGAGGAGGCGAAGCGGAAGACCTGGGGGTGAAGTAACAATAAGAATAGGAATACGAGGAAGAGAGTCAATGGACGCACTTTGCTGTCTCCACGAACAAAGAGCTTGCCCTTGCTGGGGTAGATGCGGAATCCGGAGAATGAGTCGATCTCGACCTTCTGTGCTCCCAAAGATTCCGTCAGCCCTCCGTCCTCTCCCTACGAATATACAGTGCACGTACCATCTAATACCACAACAGAGTTCACAAGACGAAAAAAGTCAGCGAAACGCCCTCCGTAAAAAATTGCCGCGTATCCGTCACCCGCAATGCACGGGTCGCATCCGAGTCCCCCGCCGCCCATTCTCGACGATTGGGGTGGCATTCGAGAGCCAAGGGGCAGGGGAACGCGGTGGTGCGTGCATCGGGCGTCGGAGAAGGCAGGGAGACTCACGGTGTCGGCGTTTCTTGAGGCTTAGGTCGGGGTCTGGGAAGTTTGCGCGTGTTGTTCAGGGCCGTTGCTAACCTGATCGTGACTTGTTCCCAACTTCCAACCCACCTCCAACGCATTCTATTCTATCATGCTTGAACCCTCGCCAGGGTCGGGAGTGGGATTAATAGTTTTGGAACCCTTCCCCAGAGCCGTCATGCACGACCTCACATTCAAGACGTTTCACCACTCCGTCCTTGTCTTCTCGTCACCACTACGCTTGCCTCCCTGCGGACTGGGCTTCGCAACTGCTAGAATGACTCCAGCCACTGGCATCTCACCTTCGCCGGCGTCAATGTCATACAGCACTTGGAAGCTGTAGACTTGGTTATTTTCGAACGTGATTGAGCCCGCGTGAGCCCGTATCATCCCCTGAAGCCTTGCCGCTCTGCTGGAACTTGAAAAATTCCTTCAGCCTATGCGTGTATACTTGTTCCGTTGGAATGAAGCCCAAGACGGAGGAGCGGCGTGGAGGCCCTGACTCGGAATCCTGCCTCAATCGATGACGAGCTAAAGTTAGGGTAACAGCGTGTATGTTAATATGTCAGAGCACAGCGATTCGTGCCACAGTGCTGTTGACGACCAAGAAGGCGCCTCGTGCCTTCTTTCCTCTCCCAACTTCGCCCAAGGTCATTCCCTCTCTCTGTCTCTCTCTCTCGTCAATGGACCCTTATAATCCTTATCTGAATCATCATTGGCCTCCGCCTTTAATGGTCCTGGACGCGGAAGTTCCGCTGCCACTCGAGCTGCCCAAGGCCTATTCAGCTTATGCCGGTTTCAGACGGCGACTGTGGAGTACCTGGAAACTGAAAAGCCATTTTCCCTACGCATACGAGTCTCTGTGGCTTTGGGAGGAAGAAGATGAACAATACCTCCAAGAATTCATCGACCAGCATTGGAAATCCACCCGTTACGTGCCGGATTGGGCGGAGAAGACTTGCTCTGCCTTTGAAACACACCGGTCCCAGTCAACGACATTTACCAATCCGTTAGCTCACCTCACTTCCCAAACTCGACTCCGCTTCATCGTATGGCTCCATCTCCGGGCCAACACTGCCACCCTCGTTCACTTCATAAAGCGATGGGCGCGTTTCCTGTCTTTAGGGGGCAAACCAGGATCCTGCAAGTATTGTGGGGCCTTGGAGTTCTTGGATATATGGGTGGAGACGCTACGAGCAGTTTACTCAACGGAGCATATGTTGTCGATCGCATGGGACTACGATTGCAGCTGCTTGACGAAGTGAGTTTACTTGTCTTGACACGTCGCGCCCTGGGTTGACCCCACTGAACAAGATGTTTGAATATCATCCATCCCATGCTTCCTCCTACACCTCTGACCACGGATTCACCAGTCCTCCCTGCTCTTTATAGAATCATAATCCCACCATGGCCGCTCATTCTCTGGATGGCATTCCGTGCATCGAATGATGTTCTCCTCCCGAAATTCTTGGAGATCATTCGGGATCCGATTCATCAAGATGTTGTTGGGTGGGACAGTGACGATCTCTTCCTATCCGGTGTTTATGACGGGGAAGAATATCCTCACAATTGGATTCCATATCTCGTCGAAATTGAGCTCACAGATTGGCTCCAGATACGGGACATAGCCGGGAAAGATCACCATTTTGATGATTGGAACCCCGACCACAGTGCTATATGTATTGTCGCCGCCTTGATCATATTCTCCCCATCCAACACATTGAACGCCTCCGACGCACTCCCGCTCCGACTCCGGACTGCCATGCCTAAGGGATATCCCCTTCACTCCATTGCCCGTGTCATCAACAAGGATTACGAATCGACAACAGATCCAGCTAATTTCGCATCGAAGCCCAAGGAATTCTGGACAGGGCCAAATCTCGAAAGCTGGGTTGCAACACGCCGTCTAGAGCTTTGTCATGTGGCCTGGGTGCAAAGCAGCAGGAGCGTTCTGGAACGCCTGGAGTTTATCCACGAGGGTTTAACTTCAAAACGGTTGCCCCAGGTCAGTTCGCCTGCTCCTTCCCCACGTGCAACGGCTCATTGAATGGACAGATTCTAGTCATCTACATATTCGGCCTCGTATCGGAAAACCTCCGAGGCAGTGTCAAGTATGTCATGAGCTGCACCATTCTATCGCTTATTGATTTCCTTCAGACCGCGCCGGCCATATACCTACCTACCTCCAGGTGAATCAAACCCGTTTGCAGTGCAGATCAAGCGCAACATTCTTGATTCTTTCGCATACTACTCGGCCGATCTTGAAGTGATGTTTATGAATTTGAATAAGTTGGTTGAAGTAAGTACTCGCCCGGTCTTCCTATCTATGGCCCATCATCTCGCCATCATCGATGTTTGCAGAATCATTCCAGCACTAGCCATGCAATCTCATCAGATGTCTACAAGAGCGCGAAGCAAGACATCTGCAACACGACCACTGAACTGGTTTTCCACCTGCAATGGTCGGCAATATTCCGCCAGCAGTTCCTAGCGTCTCGTGGGGATCAAGCACAACGACTTCTGAATCTCACACAAGATGTGAGTTTCTTCGCTTTATGCCCCCGGCGATCCGTTGACAGCTCATACTAGTTGCTCGATCTCGACTGCCCTCTGCCGATTCGACCGTTGATGTACAATACCCTCCTGAAGCTCTCTCGAGCATCGGGGCTCCATCCCCATTGCTTCGCTCTTACTGGACTGCAAAAGATAGGGCGGCAAGTGGCAGCAGGCGGCTTCGGAGATATTTGGAAAGGGCTAGTCCGTGGGCAAAGTGTATCTGTTAAGATTGTGAGGCTCTTCGAAGATTCAGACATC
This sequence comes from Mycena filopes, assembly GCA_029281495.1. NCBI lineage: Eukaryota > Fungi > Basidiomycota > Agaricomycetes > Agaricales > Mycenaceae > Mycena > Mycena filopes. Next base: position 46,560 of record JARIHR010000089.1, on the reverse strand, counting down.
CAGGCTGCACTCAAAGTGAGTTCACCGCCACACTTACATCGAAGCCACTGAAAAGAAGTCACTTTTTACAGGAGTTCGGCCGAGAGGCTTTGGTGTGGCGACAGCTCTGCCATCCGAATGTTCTGCCTTTCTTTGGCCTTTACTATCTCGACAGTAGACTGTGCCTTGTATCCCCTTGGATGGAACGGGGTAATATTATGCAATATCTCAAGAAGGAAAAATCCAACATTGACCGCCGTGTCTCGCTCGTACGTTGTGACTATTGAATTTCCAATGGATATTTAACCTTTTTGACAGATACTGGATGTCGCTCTTGGGCTTGAGTATCTGCACTGCTATCACATAATAATACACGGAGATTTGAAGGCGGTGTGTCAATTTACTTGAATGAATTTCAATGCACTCGTTGCCTGTGGTCTAAACAAATTCACAGATCAATGTCCTCGTAACTCCCTCACACAGAGCCTGTATCTGCGACTTCGGACTTTCCTCGATCGCGGACGTTACCTTGCGATTTGCCCAGTCTACTACTTCCACTACACTACAAGGAACGCAGCGGTATTATGCTCCCGAGCTACTTAAACCAATCGGCCCGGGCCTGAGTAAAAAGAACTTTGCATCGGATGTGTATGCTTTTGCTTGTGTCTGTTATGAGGTGGGCTCCAAGCCTCTTCAAATTTTGCTCGCATTCAACTAATATTGTATACAACATCCCAGATACTGACCGAAAATGTCCCGTTTCATGAAGAACGAAACGATATGGCGGTCATGTTCCGAGTTCTCGACGGTGCACGTCCGTCGCGGCCGGCGTTATGCATGGGCTCCCCGCGCCTTGATAATCTTTGGCAGTTAATCGAGAGCTGTTGGCAGCAGAAGCCCGAGGACCGTCCGACGGCAGTCCAGATCGTTCAACGGCTTCAAGGCCCTTTGATCCAAGCCACAACTACCTTGTCCACGTCGGACTGGGATGAGACATTTACTTCCAGGTTTCGACGCGCTTCGCAACCTCGACCTCTCCTGCCTTCTGTGACCCAAATTGAGTGCATGCTTTTTGGCGACGGTAGGTTCAATTTCAGACACGACACCTTGGTCACTGATTCAAATTTTCCAATCGATGCAGAGGTTGCCAAAGGTGCTCTCACTACCTCATTAGTCGAACGAGAGTACTGACGCGAACCAATACAGCGTGCAAAGAATGTTTCCCCGATGACGAACCAACGGAAAGGACTGGTGCGTATCAGCTAGTATATAATCCTGCTACCCGCTGAGTCCTCAGATTCTCTAGTTGAACGGGGACAGACCAAACGGCACTACGAGGAGGAGGAACCAGATGCGGAATTTGAAGATAATTCGCCGCCGGACTTCAAAAGGTCGAGATGGGATTGAACCAGCTGAATACTGTATTTAAGATTTGACAATCTTGTTTGTAAATTCCACGAATTGACCCTGGCGTACAAAAATTCAATATGAGTTAGCGAAAAGAATCCGACCTGAACTGGTTCGAAGTATTTCTAGTCAATTTCTAGTGTGGTTGAAAATAGTTCAACATGCCGGCTCGGCACGGAGGATATTCCCACGAATCAGAGACGGGCGCCGTCGTGTTCATTTGCCTGTTCAGGCTCTCAAATTCAACGGACCGCTACAGCGCCAGCTCTGGTAGTCCGCATTCTACGTGTCCGTCCTGATTTCGACTCGATCACATCCTCCTCCTTTCAATCGGGACTCGGTGTTCGGACTCGGTGAGATTCAAGTGGGATTATTATTATATTATAGTGTACAGTATTGCGCTCTGTTGACGCCCAGCGAGGGTCGATTTCGGGACATTTATCCTACAACCAAGCACGAGCAGATTTATTGCGAAAGGTTGAACGATGAGTTGTTTTTGAACGAGCTCAACACCATGTGAAGGGAAAAGCTGTAGAGCTGTCATATCTAATCAAGTCACACCTTCGAGTCCCGCCTGACTCGACGGCAAACACGTTTTGTTGGCCACTTGTGGCGTTGCGGTGTTGTGTGGGCGCGGCGCGGCGGTATAAAAGGGGGGTGCGCAGAGCGGTTGAACTCAGTACTCCCATCTCTGCCTCCTCCTCCTCACACTAACTCCGCCTCTCACCATGGAATGGAACATGAAAGTGGACGGCTTTCCACTTCCGGCCATCCACCAATTTGCAATCGTGCTCAACGAGCGACTCGCGAATATGCGTGACTCGGGCGGGGTAATCACCAAGTATGCCACGCTGGCCACCCTCTTGCTCTGCAGTTCTCAGCCACAAGCCTGAACACGGCGTTGCAGCTTTGAACCCTCTATTGATGACTTCCGGGAGACCATTTCGCATCCAGGGGGAAGTGGCCTTCTGCCGGTGAGAAGCCAGTGTGGTAGTGTCGGAAAAACCCCAGTCAGCTTGCAACGGCATGGTCTGGCATGGAACCTTGGAACGGCTTCGGAGTGGTTCCAAGCCATGGCAGAGGCACTTAGAACCAGTTCCAAGCCGTTCAAAGCCGCACTCCCAATTCCAAGCACTCCCATGCCGACTCGAGCCAGCGCCCGTATAATTCTTAAATTTACGTAGCGACCTCGTTATATATCCTATATAAACACTATGAGTTCTGTTGTGCCCTTTCGTGTTGTCTGTATCTCGCTTGTGCACCAGGAATTCGAATGAATTGAAGTAAATAATACAGTTCAACTACCCTTCGGCGCAACGGTTTTCTCGTGCGCAGCGGACGCGAGGAGGGAGGGTTGCGGAGGAGGAATTAGCGCTGGGACTGACCTGCCACATAGTTCGCAGAGGGCGAGTCCGGCGGGAATAACGTTTCAAACTTAGTTGGGCGGTGTTGCGACGGTGAAGTTCGCGCTCGGGCTCTGAGTCCGAATCAGAGACATGGGTACTAGTAGTGATATAAGTATGATAAACGATGTGCGGCGAAGCAGAGAACCCACGAGCGCTAAGGGAGCATATTGGGTAGGTGGAGTGGGCAGTGGAGTGGGTGGAGCGAAGTGATGTCACCGGCGTATATTAACCGGTCGCCAGTGACTCCGTGACTCCACCTCTCTTCTCTTCCCTTCACCACTACCATCCCCCTCCCGATGTGTGCCCACTCATTACATCGCTCCTACTCTGCTGACGAACAACCGACGACCTGGTATGCGTTGGGCTTTTCTTCAGTGCACCCGTGCTAATTGCTCTGCTGCACAGTACGCCTACGAGAGCAGTCTTGTGCGACGGAGGCGACGGCCGTATATGTGGTGCGTCCTCTGTTTTTATGCCCTCTTTCCTTACTGATTCTTGGCCAAGTCCTTTGTCTCCTTACTGGGTACGCTTGCTTTGACAACCTCCGTCATCGACGCTGTGTTGCTGATATCCAACCCCGCCCTCCAACGCGGCTCATCTGGTTGTTCGTATCCTGTACCTTGTATTACTTCTTGAATATAATCCGTTTCGCTTCCTTTGCGTGCGGGATTGCAAGTACTGTACGGTATCGAAAACAATGGGAATTTCGAGCAGCGCCGCCGCGCTTTTGCCTTGTCGGGTTGGTTCCAGACCCATAGAACCAGTTGAAAGGTTCTCGAGCACCGTTGAGCCATGGAACCCGCGCGGTGGCTTGGAACCGCATGGAGGTTTCTGACCTGTGCGTTCCAAGCCAGGCCGAGGCATGCCAGCATGCAACGGCTTGGAACAGGTTGGATGCGGACTCAACCCGATTGGGATTTTTCCGACAAGGATGACACTGCTACTGACTCTTTGCCTTCTAGGTGTTCAATATTGGATGCATGTTGGAGATCCCGCAAAAGAGCGAATCCAGCTATGTCGCCATGAAGCAGAGTCTCGATACTCTCTGCTCATCGGAGGGCCAATGGTATCACACCCGCGATGAAAATATATACGACAAAATTGTTCCCTTCAAGTTGGCAAGCACATACACGCTACTAGGCCGCGGGCAGCGGTACGCTTTCCACATCAAGTGGCACACGTCGGATCATCCACCCTCCTTTGAACCCACCCAAATCTCCCTTCGAGCCAACAGTTACGTCTCGGAATACACAACACCCATCCCGGTGACGCTGAAATATCTACTGGAAAAATCGAAGCCTGGTTCGCTGCAGTTCGAATTCTTTCAGGGTATTTTCGAGGCTAGCAAGAACAAGGGGAAGGGACGGGCGCCGTGATTGATGATGTATAAACTTTGTGTATAGGTATCGACTGTAATATGAACATCCGTTTCGGCTGCCATTGTTGAATTGAGACTTGCACGCCACAGTTTGTTTGCAGTTCGACGCGGTCACATGACCGCGTCGATCGATCGCCAACTTTAATTTCTCTCGTCTAATAAAGAAACCCATCCGGACAAATCTGCCAACATTCAAGCTGAGGCATCGCTGCGTTCGCCGTCATGTAGCTGACCGATTGATCCGTATCAAAATGGACGAGTCAAAAGACCGTCGGTTCTTCCCTCCATTCAGCATACTCAGCACCTCCTCTCCTCCACTCCGACGCGCAATCCCTATGAACTCTCAACGAGTCTGGCTGATCACAGGTGATTGCTCTCTCCCGTGCTTGGATGATTCTGACGCTGCACGCGCCCTCAAGGAACTTCATCGGGCTTCGGTGAATGTCTGGTGAACTCCGTCCTCGCCAGGGGCGATCTCGTCATCGCGACCGCCCGCACCCTCTCAAAGATCGACCATCTACCCAAGACAGATAACATCCGCCGCCTCGAGCTCGATATCACTTCGGGCGAAGATGTTCTGAAGACCGTTATCGCGACGGCGCTGAAATTCTGGGGCCGCATTGACGTGCTGGTGAACAATGCCGGGAATGGCGCCAAAGGGATTTTGGAGGAGTGCGGGTGGGTAACTCGACTCGTCGTTGGATCGTGTCGAACTGATTAATTAATGTACAGCTCGGCGCAATTGCGACGTCAATATGAGGTAGGTCGTGGTGTGCGCCCCAAGGCAGAGCTTATATTTTTTGAAAGACGAATGTGTTCGGTACCCTGGACGTGACGACCGCCGTTCTCCCATCCATGCGCGCTCAGAGGTCGGGAACTATCGTCATGATTGGGAGCCGAACCGCCTGGCGGCCTGAGAACCCGTCAACGGGTATGATCCCTCGCATCACCGACTGCAAAGACTCCGGTTGCTAAAATTGAATCCAGGTCTATACAGCTCCTCCAAGGCCGCCCTGCGCTGCCTCAGCGAAACCATGGCCGTCGAAATCGCCCCGTTTTCAATCCGCATGCTGATCGTGGAGCCTGCGGCATTCAAGACGAGTTCCCTAGTGAACACGCCGTATTACGAGGGGAACAAAATCTCGGACTACGACGCGGAGCGCACTAGGTCTATTACGTGGTATGAAACCATAAACAAACTGGTCAAGGGCGATCCGGCAAAGGCGATGGAGGCGCTTACGGACGTGGTTCGCGGGGAGGGCAAGGCGGCGGGTCGGCCGTTTCCCCTTTTTCTTGTTTTGGGAGACATCGGGGTCAAGGGGATCAACGAAAAATGCGAGACGGTTATGAAGACTATCGAGGAGTGGAAGGATGTCTCGACCGGTCTCGACTTTGACCCGTAAATCGGTGCAGGCTGCACCCTCGCGTGAGTTGAATTTTCTCCATACGTTCTGTCGATGTTGATGTCGAGTTTCCTGCAGTCAGAATATTTGCCCCTTGTCCTGGGCTTGAAGCGAAGAGGAATTTTTGAACCGCCCGTACGCCGGCGATGTCGTGCTGGCCCCTTGTATCCTGTAATTTTGATAGACCACTGGTAAAAACTGCGCAGTTTTCAACTTGAAGTCGTGGTGGTTGAACTGCGATTTCAGCCAAAAAAAAAACATACCTTTGCTTTCCTGGTTCCAAAATACAGCACGATTAGCCTCCGTGGACATAGTTATGTCCTGTTCAAATCCTGAAACCTGGTTGTATTGTTGAAGCTGGCTACCTTTGCCGAGTGAGCCCTCGAAACCCGATCAAAGAAGCTGTGTGGCGGTACACGGAGCGCTGGCCGCCAAAACGTCCTTTTTACCTCCGCCTCATTCGCACCCCACGTTCGCTCCAACCTCCACCACCCAATAATGCCATTCACGCCAGACAACGAGCTCGACCTCCTCTTCCCCGCCGCCCTCATTTCCCCCCAAGTAAAGTCCCAGCTTCACAAGGACGTCCATGTACGCTGCTACGTCACTTTTGCCAGCCAGCCAGCTCACAAAAATCCTGTCCGCAGATCCGCCCCCTCGCGTCGACAGACCACGCCCGCGGGCACCTCTCCGTACTCTCCGTGCTCACCGTCGCCACCGACCTCGGCGAGGCCGCCTGGGTCGCGCAGTTCAAGGCCATGCGCGCCGCGCCGCAGACGTACTACTCGCTCGTCATCGTGGACAAGGCCTCGGACCGCATCGTCGGCGCCGGCTCGCTGTTCGTCGAGCGCAAGTTCCTGCGCGGGCTCGGGAGCGTGGGGCACATCGAGGACATTGCGGTCGATAAGCAGCAGCAAGGGAAGAAGCTGGGGATACGCATCATTGATGCGCTCACGCATATTAGCGAGAGCGCGGGCTGCTATAAGACGATTTTGAACTGCAGCGATGCCAATATACGTGCGTGGTTTCCTTATCCTGCGTTGCCGTGGTCAGGGTCCCTAATGTGTATTATTATTTTCAGCGTTTTACATCAAGTGTGGGTACGAGCGGAAGGAGAACGAGATGGTGTGTGCTGCTGCCTCTCAATTACTCTTTCGCTCACAGCTGATCCAACCAACCTCCAGGCGAAATACGCACCCGTCAAGGCTGCACAGTCGCCCAAATTGTGAATCACTTGGGGACAACAGACAAAATCTACAATACTATCATAGCGGCAGACGGAGGACTCTTAATATTACACACCTGTACTTTCTTGACATTTGTACGCACCGGAACTCATACCTAGACTTTATCTTGTTTCGGGTCGGACCCTAGGGCATGGGCAGGTAGGAATTAAAGCTCCGTCGGCGTTTAATTGCGAACGCGGCGTATCGCACAAGCGAGACGGCGAGCGCGACGTCCCTGGTTTCAGGGCTCAGCTTTGCCATGGTGACTTTCCTCGCCGCAAGAACAACAGCGAGCTCTGATTTGCGGCGAGCCAGACGTTCGCATCTGCCGCCGTTGGTCAGAATCTGACCAGAGTGGTGAACCATTCAAACAACTTGATTGTGCCCAGAATGCCATACATGAAACCCAGATGTAGAGCGGGATTACAAGATGTTCAATAGGCGGTCCATACTTCACTTGGGAGTCATCAGACGCACCGAGTGCAACATCGTTCCGAAGGTGCTATTAGTCTTACTGCTAATTTGCAGATCATGAGCTCCAGAATACATACACCCGCCGAGATACTTTCCGCGTTGAAGATGAACAAGACCGCCCCGGACGGCAGTGTATCCGGTCTGTCATGGGCCAGGCGTCAGCGGGGGATTTGACCGGAACCCGAACACGGTCGGGGATGTGGGTGGGAATATGGCTTGCTCGGGCTTGAAGAAATTGCCGGCTGAAGACGCGTAGCTTTGGACGAAACCGGCGGCGACATGACAGACCAGTACCGTCCACGAGGTTTATTCTTGGGAACAGCACAGGTTTGGCAAGAGAACAGTTAAATCGAGATGGTCAACAGCGCGAGGTCAACAGCGGAAGATGAACGATTTGAGGGTGGGTTGGGTTGGGGATGGATTGCCATGGCCTCAGGTGGAAGTATGTAGCAATAATATTGGTGGATCGCGTTGAATATTGCAAGAATATTCGCGGACTTTATACTTGGTCTGAAAAAGCCTTCGAGAGCGAGCTGAATGAGGCTGGATGAAACGTCCGGGCGGGCCAGCGGCGAAGGCACTGTGTGGGTCGGACGAAAGGCAGTCCATTGCTGTGACGGACTGCGCAACGGCAACGGCGGCGGTCACATCAGCTCACCGTGAGAACGACAGCAGAGGCGTCAGCTTGCTCTCCACAACCGCCCACCCCCTCCAAATCGTTTGAAACGGTGCGTACACCTGCGGCCTGCGCTAGCCAGGCACTGACTGACTCTGCCTGTTGGACGACGCTCCAGACCCGCACGCACCTATCATGTTCGTCTCTCCTCCAAAACTCCGCTCAGCCTCCTTGCCCTGAAGGATGGATCCGAGGCGGCCTACCCGAGAGCAAGTTGTTGATTAAATTATGCGCATCCAACAGGTCAGAGCCATACGACCCTTATCTTCCCCGCAACGGCGCCGCAGGGGGCCCGCCAGCCGGTGGGAGCGGCGGCCAGGGGAACGCAAAGACCGCCGCCATCCAGGCCCAAATCGACGACACCGTCGGCATCATGCGCGAGAATATCACAAAGGTGGCAGAGCGCGGGGAGCGCTTGGATTCGCTGCAAGACAAGACCGGTGCGTTGCTTCAATAAATACCACATCACTGGCCACACTTTGCTTGCTTGCCTCGCTCCTTTCGTGCGCGCTGCACCGCCCCCCTTGCGAGAGTATACGCTGAATACTGACGAGCGACTACCTCTACAGACAACCTCGCAGTATCCGCACAGGGCTTCCGTCGGGGCGCTAACCGGGTCCGCAAGGTGCGCTCTCTTGTCATTAATCTTTTAGCCGATGCTAACGCCTCGTGTAGAATATGTGGTATGTCCGCGTTCCCTCCTTGCTTCCCCGCCCCTTGGGCTATACTATACTTCCCTCCTTTCCACCCCATACTTTCCCTGCTCGGCATCGTTTGCGTCCTCGGCGTGACGTACCTTTTCCTTCATGCATACGTTCGCATTGCCTATCCTTCATACCTTTCCCTGCCCGTATACTCGCCATGCCCGTATACTCTTGGCTACGCCGTCACTCATCCTTCCCATCCCTCTTCCTACCTGTCGCTTTCCCCACCGTTCTCCCCTTGCGCCCTTCCTGCCCCACTACCCACCTCTCCATCCCCTCCTTCCTCTCTCTGACGACCTCACACTCTTCCTCTTCCTCCTTCTCCGTCTCCCTTCTCCGACCCCCGCTGACCGCTTTCCCCCCATCTAGGTGGAAAGACATGAAGGTACGCCCTTCCCCCCTCCCTCCAAGTGCCCCCGCTAACCCGCCCCCCCAGATGCGCCTCATCATCGGCGGCGCCCTCGCCGTCATCGTCATCATCATCGTCGTCTCCGTGGTCAAGGCGACTAAGAAGTAGGAGTGTGTAGTACGCCGCACTGTACCGACCGTCCGTACCCGTATCTATCCCGCATAATCCGTCGTCGTCGCCTCCGTGCGGACCTTTGGCTCGCTCCTCCCATGCTGCTGCTGTTACCCCGGCTTGTTCTCGTACTACCTTTTACTTTATATATCCTCCGTTTCCGTTCTGTATGTCGCGACGATTGATGATGATGAAAGTAAAATGGAAGTAAAATGGGATTGGATACTTATGGTGCTCGTCCAGGCTTGTGTCGAGTATTTACTGCTACACTTCGCCGCTGTCGACCGAGTAGAGGGCGGTACGCTCGACTATAGGGCTCCGCTGTGTTCGCGGGTCGCAAGGGTGCCGCCTTGCGAGGCCTAGACTTAGTGGCGAGGGACAGTGACTGCTCAATATCAGCCTTGTGAAGCCGACTGGACTTAAATGTCGCACCTCCCTCGGTGGAGCCTTGCGGTACTTAGTGCTGCACGCGCTGCGTGGAAGTATCAGTGTAAGTGACCGAGCTAGGTTAGGGGGATGTCTGCGTGAAGGACAGGGTAAAGCTGTAGAGAAGACCGCTGACCTCGAGAACTTGAAGAACGTCGGACAAGGACGTCGGATGGTTTCACGTCAAGAGAGCTGCTGGAGGGCGGCCGGTTTTTGACAACCTGACCTCCACGGAAGCGTCTACGGCTGAGTGGGAAGACAATACCGAGGGAGGTTCAACGCGAAAGGACATGTAACACTGTGGCCAGGACGGTCAACGATCCAGAAGGTACCCGGGAGGACTAGTCGCGGCGAAAGCTTCGTAGCGGGTCAAGAGCGAAAGCGAGCGGTGCATGTCCGAGGGATTTATTCTGCCATTGAATAATAGGATGGAAGATCTGCCGATGAAGGCTCGGTCGGAGACCCCAGCGCCCATCGTACTACTGTATGCACTTGAAGTTGAAGGAGAGAAGAACTTGCCGGGCGCCGATCAATTTGATGTCATTCGTTCCTGAACTTCTTCAACCACCGTGCCCGTATGGGGGGGTTCGTGGGGGTTCTTTCAGAATTCCCAACCAGTTGTTCGACACCGCGCATATCTTCGATGAGAAGTTGGGCCAAGTTTCACAAGCACAGCACAGGTAACCAAGGTGTAACGATCCGGCACGCCCGACCCAAATGAAGGTAGCTGTTTGACGCCAGGGCGCGCCCCGAACCTGCGTGTACATGGGCTATAAGAACCCACCGGGCAAGCTTCTCGCCTCTGCCAGTCAGCCCGGATGCACCACCAGAATTCCAGCGGAAACCAAGTGTCCTCAGAAAAGTACGACGGCGTCGAGCTTCCGCTCGATTCGAGCATGACTTTGCTACCCAACGAGAGAAAAGGTACATATGCACAAGGAACTACTCGCACACCTCTCTCTGATCCATGTCTCCCAGCAGCTCCGCCATTTAAGGCTCGATCGACTACGGCACTTCGTTGGATTTCCTTCGCTCTTCATTCGGTCATTGTCGCTGTCCACATAGCCCTGGTGGTGGTGTGGTCCAAAAGGCTCGAGCACCGAGGTGAATGCGTTTATTCCAGAAGTAAAGCCAGGACTGAGGAGATTAAATACAGTCGTCTTCTCCCTCGAGCATCAGCAAATCGTGTCGTTTGTAATTACCGCGGTATCGACCGCGATCGGAACGGTTCGCGTTTTCCAACATTGCCGCAATGCCAGAGGAGCCCTCCCTGACTACGACTCCTAGATATACTCAGCGCTGCTGGTTTTCCTAACCCAATCTCTCTCGATGAGACGAAGCTTGCGGATGAACCAAACGTTGACTGCGATCCACGATACTACCGCGGCATGGTCAGGCATCGGCGCCGCCGTTGTCTACCTTTGGCACCAAACCTTTATTCGTGGATCGATCATCGGAGTCCTCTCTGTCTTCATGTATCTTGGTAACATTCTCGTACTCCATATCAGCACTCCCGCGCTCTTCTCGGTCGCAACCTTCAATTCGTCCCACCAAATAACCATCAAAACCACGAACCAAGTTCCTCAGTACCGTTGGACTGCCGATGATCCAATGGATCAGTACGTCGCGGTAGCTCAAGAAGCTAAACACTAACGTCGGCAACCAGACTCAACTTTTTACTCTATCTGAGTCGATCAAGCCTCAATTTTCCAGCGGCTCTCACGAATATCAGCCACGACGGCCTGCATGAGGGAACGCTATACGACATTCTGAGCGACAATGTGGCGACCGGCGATATCCAAGTCAACGCGACGGGTTTCAATATCACCTGCGGCTATCCGACACAAATCAGCACCACACCGCGGCCAGCTAACACGACATTCACGGATGTGGTAGTGGATGGTCTCTCGTTCAGCTTCGACTTCACTCGTACGTCTCGCTCATTTTCCGGCCGTCACGACTCTTCTTACTCTGTCGTTACCAGAACCCGGGATAATAACACCTCTGACACCAGCTGCTTTCCCGCTTATTCTTTATAGCACCGTGCCGATAGTAGACTCCAGCAACACCGATCCGCCCTTATTGGAGGTAGACCCCATAATGGATAATGGAATCTCCTCCGTCCAGATCCTCAAGTGCCATCAAGTTGCAGTCCCCCAAATCGCATTTGTGGACGCCCAAAGTCATGCGCTGAACAACCTGCAGCCGAATATACGCAAATCCTCTTCGACCTGGGCATCATACAGTGGACCGACGATTGGTCCGAAAAATCCCTCCACCGAAATTGACGACAATTTTATGATAGAAAATGTTCGTGAACCACCTCACAATGCATACTACCTTGTGAGCTGACCATTTTTTCAGTGGCCGAGGTGGTATGGGAGCGGATTGCCGTCCATTTTCCCCCTCTATGCGTCGATCAGCGGCGTGCAAACCTCGACGTTCCTCTCTGTGATCGATATGTTTGTCACATTCCATCTGCGGCGATTGTGAGAAGCTGACCTGTGCCCTGCAGGACCTTGATCCAGCTCTTGGGTTTGCATACCCCAGATTACCAGCCCAACACCACCACAGTTTTGCTACACGATCTTGAGAATGCTCTGTCTAGTATCGCCGCAGCCATGTTCTGGAGCCGTAAGCCCTGATTTGCCGGAACGCCATGCATATTTACAGCTATTAAATAGTGGTCCATCTCCCGCCTACGTTTGGGACGATCGAGACCATTGCGGGGACCATTCCTGCGTTTACGGCTCTGTTGCCCATCGGCGAAGGGCCCTTCCTCCTCCCGGGGACTGCTACCGCAACAGCGGTGTCCCCTCAGGGTCGTTTAAATGTGTGTAGACCTTTTTCTCAACATTTCTCCTCCAGCTGACGCCATCCGGACAGCTGAACATAATCGCTGTGAGGCTCCGCATGCGCCGCTTCGCATAATTAGCCACTCGCAGCTGATATCTCACATTTACAGATCGCAGCCGGCCTCGCAGCGTCTATCGGCCTCTGGTTTTGTGCACTCCCGACCTGGTTCATCCCGCGAGGCGCAAAAAATCTTATTGAGGGGACGGGCATCCTGCATGCGATATGGCTGTACCGGGATCACGAGGATCTGGGTACGCGTTTGCCCCAGGTTGAGCATCCGACCATCGATAATCTTCGCGAGGCGGGGAATATACGCGTCAAGTTGTTGGAGGGCGATTCAGAGAGTCTGTCGTAGTGTTTGGCGTGGCGTCGTGCTCTTAATTAATTCCACGGGATATTTATTTTTCGGGGATGTGGAGCTGTTAACGTAGAAAAATTGAGAATGCGGGCAGAAATGCGGGTTATAGGCACGACGGGCCACGGCAGAGCACTCGTCGATCCACAGACTACAACATTCGATGTACGACTTGGCTTGAATACTTGATTTTGCACTTATCGGATGATAGCGGCCGAACCCGGAAGTGCCTTGTCGGAGATCTTGAAGATGCCGATGTTCCGGCATGTTGAGAATCCGCTGGCAACGTCTGCCCTTGAGCTGCCCACTGCCAGCACTTGAAATGGAGCTCGCGACTGTCATATAGCTGGGCTGTACCGAAGATTACTAACATTGAGATTGTCCTTGTGCATATGTGGTACAGTATTCAAAGGGCTGTCGGTTCAATCCAATTTCGACCTTTTAGGGTCTGGCGGCGAATCATCATCTTCAGAGTCCGCCTGTCCCTCCTCCTCATAGTGTCGTCGCTTGGGTGGTCCCAGTCCTGGAGAATTCGGGGGCCGCTCAGCAGCGGGTACTAGGATAATGTAAGTACTTGATGCGCACCAGTCTTTTCTGTCGGTTCGTCATCGGGGAAACATTCTTTGCACGCTGTATCGGTTCGCGTGAGTATCCTCGTTCAAATAATGAGGTAGTGAGAGCACCTTTGGCAACCTCTGCACCAATTGGAAAAACTAAATCAGTGACCAAGGTGTCGTGTCTGAGAATTGAACCTACCATCGCCAAAAAGCATGCACTCGAGTTGCGTCACAGAAGGCAGGAGAGGTTGAGGCTGCGAGGCCCGCCGAAATTTAGAAGTGAATTGCTCATCCCAGTCCGTCGTAGATGAGGTCGTTGTGGCTTGGATCAAAGGGCCTTGAAGCTGTTGGACAATTTGAGATGCAACCGGACGGTCCTCGGGCTTTGCTTCCCAACAGCTTTGAAGCAGCTCCCAGAGACTGTCAAGCTGTTGCGTGCCTGTGCACGACGCCGGCCTGGGCGGACGTGCACCGTCGAGAACTCGGAACATGACAGCCATGTCATTTCGTTCTTCATGAAATGGGACATTTCCGGTTAATATCTGAGATATTGTACATGTTAGTTGAGTACGAACAAAAACTGGAGATAACCTACCTCGTAACAGACACAAGCAAAGGCATAAACATCCGAAGTAAATTGCTTTTTACTGGGGCCTGGGCCCATTGGTCTGAGGAGCTCAGGAGCATAATACCGGTGTGTTCCTTGTAGTGTAGTGGAAGTAGTAGATTGGGCAAGTTGCAATGTCACATCTGCAATTGAGGACAGCCCAAAATCACAGATACAGGCTCTGCGTGAGGGAGTTACAAGGACATTGATCTGTGCATTTGATTGGACCGCAGCCGACAATTCATCCAAGCAAATTGACATACCGCTTTTAAATCTCCGTGTATTATGTGTTGGTTGTGCAGATACTCAAGTCCACGAGCAACATCCAGGATCTATGAAAAAGATCAACTATCCATCTGGAATTTGATAGTTAGAACATACTAGCGAGACACGGTTGATGTTAGATTTTTCCTTCTTGAAGAATTGCATAATATTTCCCATTTCCATCCAGGGGGATACGAGGCACAATCTGCCATCGAGATAGTAAAGGCCAAAGAATGGCAGAACATTTGGATGGCACAGCTGTCGCCACACCAATGCCTCTCGGCCAAACTCCTGTAAAAACAGACTTTCTTTCAGTGGCTTTGATGTGATTGCCGGTAAGAACTTACTTTGAGGGCAGCCTGGATGTCTGACTCTTCGAAGAGCCTCACAATTTTTACAGATACACTTTGTCCCCGGACTAGGCCTTTCCAAATATCTCCGAAGCCGCCTGCTGCCACTTGCCACCCTATCTTTTGCAATCCAGTAAGAGGGAAGCAGTGGGGATGGAGCCCCGATGCTCCAGAGAGCTTCAGGAGGGTCTTGCACATTGACGGTCGAATCGGCAGAGGGCAGTCGAGATCGAGTAACTAGTATAAGCTGTCAAAGGATCGGCTGCTATAGTAGCGGAGAAACTCACATCTTGTGTGAGATTCAGAAGTTGTTGTGCTTGCACTCCTCGAGAAGCTAGGAACTGCTGGCGGAATATTTGCTGGTTCAGGAGGATAGCCAGTTCAATGGTCATATCACAGATGTCTTGTCGCATGGTCTCGTAGACACTTTCTGAGGTTTCATGGCCAGTGCTGGAATCATTCTGCAAATAGCGATAACCGGCTATAGAGAGGAAGACAGGGCAAATACTTACTCTGACCAACCTCTTCAAAGTCATCAATGCCGCTTCACGATCAGACGAGTAGTACACGAAAGAACCCAGAACACTGCGCTTGATCTGCGCTGCAAACAGATTTGATCCACTGAGATTTAATCAATACAACCATATTGAATGATTCAGTTTACGACGTACTCAACAACCTCTTGAAGCTTCTTCTCCTCCGATACGACATCGGATAGGTAAATGTCCAATCTCTGTCCATCTGAGCCATGACAACATAGGGAGGGAAGAAGCAGGCACACTGACCTGGGGCAACCACATTGGAGTTAAACCGTGGTGGATAAATTCCAGACGTTCCAAAACACTCCCACCAATCTGTGTCCACGCCAAACGACAGAGGTCTAGACGGCGTGTTGCAATCCAGCCTTCGAGATTTGGCCATGTCCAGAAGTTCTTAGGCTTCCATGCCAAATTGGCTGGATCTGTTGTCAATTTATAATCCTTGTTGATGACGAGGGCAACATTATCGAGGGGAAACCCCACAGGGAGAACAGTCTGCAGCGGGAGGGCCTTGGAGGGAACAAATGTGTTGGATGAGGAGAATATGATCAATGCGGCAACCACACGTGTAGCCCCGTCGGGACCACGTTTGAGCTTGCTAGTGGTTATGTTCCGGATTTGAAGCCAAGTTGTGAGCTCGAGTTCGACCAGATATGGGATCCAATCACGAGGATATCCCTCTCTCACGCCATAAGCGCGTCCTGGGAAGAGATCGTCACCGTCCCACTCCACAACATCTCGATGGATTGGGTCCCGAATGATCTTTAAGAATTTCGGGAGGAGAACATCATTTGATGTGCGGAATGCAATCCAGAGAACGAGTGGCCAGGCCGGGACTGCGATTTCGTAAAGAGCATGAAGGATTGGTGAATTCCTGGGCAGATTTATGGTAGGAAACACGGGAGGGATGAGGTTCAAAAGACTTGTTCAATACTAAAGGTCAACAAAGAGCGGAACTTGCAAAGAAATATGAACTCACTCCGGCAAGTGGCAGCTGCAGCCATAGTCCCGTGAGATCAATGAAAGATGCTCCTGAGAATAAACCGCTCGTAGCATCCCCACCCAGGTATGATGTAAAGGTGCCGAGAGCCCGGGCCTGCAACACCGGTGGGGTTCTACTATGTCGTTTCGTAGAGACAGGAAACCACCCCAGGAAATGATGCAGCGGCCGAGGTTTACAGCATTGGCCCGGAGATGCAGCCACACGATGAAGTAGAGTCGGGTTTGGGAAGGGAGGTGAGCTAACGGATTGGTAAACGTTGTTGACTGGCAGCGGTGTGTATCAAAGGCAGAGCAAATGCCCGCCCAATCCGGCAGCGTATCGAAATAGCTCGACCTCCAGTGGTCTTGGACGAATCCTCGGAGGTATTCCTCATCTTCTTCCTCCCAAAACCACAGAGTCTCATCCATTTTGGAAGAGGATTGTTTGTGCTTCAGGTACCAGGTGGACCACAGTCGGTATTTCAATCGGGCATAGGCCGAATACGCCTCGGGAAGTGTGATTGTATCGAGAAAAGACAGGGGGGAAAGAGGTGGTGAAGTTGGAGAGGGGTTCATCGAGAGAGAGAACGACCTTGGAGGCGGATTGGGAGAGGGAAGAATGCACGAGGTGCCTTCTTGGTCGTCAACAGCAGCGTGGAACGAATCGCTGTCACGACGCTGTGTACTGACATATCACATATCAACATTCACGCTGTCAAGCAACTTTACTCGTTATCATCAAAAGTAAATACAACTGGCCTCATTGCTTCGTAACCTATGGACCAATCTTGACTGGCACTCACCACCATGTCCCCTAGCATCCTGCCTATAACTCACAAAAGTTTCCGGGCAAGAGTCAGGTTCAGCGGTGATACAGAGGCATCATAATATCAGCTGTCGGCTCCGATATCACGGCATAGATCAATTGACCGTTCAAAAGTGCTTGTAAATAATGCAGGAAAGCCTTCCCATGACAAGCCAAGCTGGTAGTGGCTACCCAGCTAGCTCTTCTACCCCTGACAAGGTCTAGGTCATCCACTGCACTACTGAATATATATCCGGAGCCCTCAGCATCAAAACCACATAATGTGCCAGAATCGGTGCAATAGGACGAGTTTGGGAGGAGCAAAGTATCCAAAAAAAAGTGTAAATAATGGGGTTCGCTCTTTTGAACACCACCCAACACATTTGACCTCAATGCACTGATGAATGCCTGTAAACAAAGCCAATCAATCATCAGCAGGATTTCACCCAGCCTGATAACAAACATATCGGCCTTCTCCCTCGACATTCACAACCATTTAGGAGACCAAATTTGTCTGAGATGTTCTTAAGATGGATAGACATCATTCCGGGGCCGAAACGTCCAAGGAGACAATGTTAGGACCCTTGAATTTTAATATTTTGGACCAAAAGGCACACATCATCAAAACTTGATTGATTGCCATTGGCCAACATGCCGGCGCTCGGCACAGTAGTGGTATATGCAAACGGGGGCCATACATCCTACTGAGTGTGAAGTTGTACTTGAGTGGAAAAAATACTACATATTGGGGCCTCAGAGTCTCAGACAGCCGATTTGTATTTACTTTTGATGATGACGAGTAGCCGCATTGCTTTGAGGCTTACAGGCAGGATTCCGAGTCAGGTCCTCCACGCCGCTCCTCCGTCTTGGGCACCAATTCAACAGAACAAATACATGCATGCACCAGCTTTCGAGGAATTGCAGTTCCCAGTTGGTTCCCAGGGTTTCAGAGGGATGCATCATGCCAGATGTGAGTTTACCCCTTCAATCAGACTACAGCTTTCAAGTGCTGAAGTGCTGCATGGCATGGACGACCAGCATGGAAGGTGATGGAGATGTTTGGCAGTTATGAAGTGGCAAAGCGCCAAAGTAGCGAGAAAGAGAAAAAGCCTCCCAGATCAAAGTTGTTTGCCGGTGCCAATCAATTTGATGCCATTCGTTCTTCGTCGACCAGCACACTGGTCGTTGAGTTCGACCGAGACACTTGCTGGTCTGACCTTCGCATTGCAGATTGATGATTTAATTCTCCACAGAGGCTGCCTGAACGTCGTACTTGGCGCGAAGGGGCCGTTAATAGCACTGCTTGAAAATGTTCTCGTTTGCCACCGGAATTCCACCGACGCTGGTCTTGTGCTGCGGCAATTATTTCTTCCAGGTGAGTCAGATTGGCCGCTCATATCCAGCGGTCTCAAACTTTGAAACGTTGTACAGCCCCAACGTCGCGTGTCATCGCCGCGAATTGCGCTCAGGTACCGGTACCCATTGACATCTCCACCAGATTGACTGCTTCTTGGATCTGCGTACCGTGGACTAACGCGGTGGCTACTGTTTGATTTTCGCTGTTCTTTGTGTTGGGGCGATGGCGCGGACACACATGACTGCCCAACTTTCCGTTGAGCACAATGAGCAATGCGCGTGCCCCGGTCAGTAAATTTTCTCCTCCTTTCCCGTTGTAGTAGTGGGTTCTGTGCGCTTGTTAGGATCCCATGTCGTAGCTTAGTCATCATTCCATTCTTGGCTAGCACCACGCTGACAGCAGCGCGCTCCCCGCTATCTCGGAGTTGCACACATCGGGGCACTCCACCGTATTCAATGCCATTCTCTCAGTCTCATCTTAGTTTCGGCCCGACCTGTTGTAGGTCAAGAGTTCAGGGTGCGTTCAACCTGCGACTGTTCTCTTCAGACTAATTATATTGAAAGTAGGATACTGATTACTCACCTGCGACCGTTCTCTTCAGACTGAAGAGATCGGCGCAGGCCTCTAGAATATACACGACCCACAATCCGCGGTCCCCATCGGGACACGACTGGACGCGAGGTCAATACTACAACACTCCCCCTGACCTCGCAGTCCAGATTGTTCGTCTATTCCAAACCAATCATGTGACGGCAGCGCAGCATCGTGTTGCGGGGAAGGATCTTTGTAAGGAGGTCCGCGGGATTTGCATTCGACGCGCAATAGTGGATGGTGACATCGCCGTCCTCGATGTAGTCGCGGATATTATGGTATTTCAATGCAATATGTTTCGCCTTGTCGTGCATCGCTGGGTTCTCGGCAACCGTTATTGCCGACTGGTTGTCGCAGTGTATGGGTGACGGGTGATGCAGCGGCTGACCCATGAGCTCGCCGAGTAAATTTCGGATGAACATTAGTTCACGACCCGAATGGCTCCCCGCGATGTACTCAGCTTCCATCGTTGACTGAGCAGCAACACTTTGCAGGCGGCTGATCCAAGAAACAGCACCACCTGCAAGGAGGACCACCGTGCCCGACGTCGAGCGCAACTTGTCCTTCTCCCCCGCCCAGTCAGCGTCTGTATAACAATTCAACGTGGCAGGAAAGGTCGTCGCGAGATGTCCCGGGCCGCGGTAGGTAATCCCCAGATCCAGTGTTCCTTGAATGTAGCGGAGCAGATGCATCAGCGCGTTCCAATGCTCAATTCCCGGATTGGAGCTGAATTGGCTGAGCATTCCCACAGCAAAGGCCAGGTCAGGACGCGACCCAAGCATACCGTACATGACTGAGCCCAAGCCACCAAGGTAGTCATTGCCGTGCATGAGCTGACGTTCCTCAGTCGTTCGCGGCGACATCTCCTTGGTCAATTTGGTGCCGACGGGAAATGGTGTGGAAACGGCTCGGCAGTCGGCCATCCCGAAGCGCTCGAGTACACCCTGGAAATACTTCTTTTGGGAGATGCGGACCGTCTGCGCGTCGAGGTCTTGAGAAATTTCGAGACCTAGACAATACGATGCAACACCTAGATCTTTCATCTTCAAATGCGCCGAAAGCTTCGATTTCAGGACATTCCAGGTGGGTTCATCATTGGTAGCACCCTGGAGGTCGTCAACATATAGTGCAATAACGACGAGGATGTCCCCGCGCCGGCAGAGGTAAATGCTGTGGTCGGACTGTAGTCGGGTGAAGCTGAGGGATTTGAATATCGAATTAATGAGCCGGTACCACTGGCGGGAGGCTTGTTTGAGACCGTAGATGGATTTATGGAGTTTCGAAACCATTTCTTGGCCGTGCACGTTGAGCTTCGGCGGAAGGCCAGGAGGTTGGGACATGTAGATTTCCTCATCGAGATCAGCATTGAGGAAGGCGGTGACGACGTCCATTTGGTAGATAGTGAGGCCATGGTGGGCAGCGAGGGCGAACATGACACGGAGAGAGGTGAATTTGACGACAGGGGCGAAGGTTTCTTTGTAATCGATGCCGTGAATCTGTGTGAACCCGCGTGCCACGAGGCGCGCTTTGAAGCGCTCAAACTCGTTCCACTGGTTCGTCTTCACGCTGAACACCCACTTGCATGTAATCACCCTCCGGCCCTCTGGAGCATCGACATACTCGAAGGTCCCGGTGTCCACGAGCGACCTAAACTCGGCCGCCATCGCATTGGCCCACTCCTCCGACTCTGCACTCGCCATGGCCTGCCTGAACGTCAACGGGACGGGAATCGATGACTCTGGGACTCGGGCAGCACGGTGAGACGGCGCCACACCAAAGCACCGCCATCTAGCTTATTTTGCAATTTTGGCACTTTAAGTCTACTAGTTCAACTAGTTGAGCATAGGAAGCCAGAAGGACTATAATAGCTTACTAGAAACCTAATCAGTTACTGGGACTCTGTTCGGTGGTACAAAGAGGGTCAGAGTGAGCTCCAGCTACTGACTGTAGCATGCTACTTGCTTGCTAGGCGCGTGAACAAGCGTTACACACAATAGCATGCACTACCAAGGAGGACTATTGGGTTCAGGTTACAAATGGTGGAAACTCATTCAGGTTCAATATGGGTTACGATTACAAGGACGGATATTACTACTATGGACATAGTAGTAAAAGGTCTAGACAAGTCTATAGGAGTGAATAGTGATACCAACTATGAGGTTTGGTGTCAACGGTTCACACCGGCGCGAGGTCGAAGTATCGAACCTGGCAAGGGTCATTTGATTTGGAACGCGACTAGCGAACCTTGAGAAAGACATGTGACCGACGCGACGCGTCGAGCACATCAATACAATAGTCAACAATAGCATGTCCATTGGGACATTGCTGCGATGGCAGAATGAGAGATCGGCTGAATGTCCACTCGATGCACCGAACGGATAAACGGTTGAACTCTCGCACACAAGACAATCACGCGCTAGCTGAGGAATCATCTAGTAGCCAATAGGAGGGCTGCTATTGCAGTACTCGTGAGATAGATACCCGCTATACACATGGGAGGATCAGCAACCGTTGGATCCGGGCCTATGCCGAGGCAAACTGAATGAACCGGCACTGTTTCCGTAGATGCCGCACGATACTTATCAATTTCACTTACTCAATTCCTCTCAAGTCATGTATCTCAGAAAGTAGTATAAAAGGACAGTAGAATAACGCTAATTGCCAGTTCATCCCCGCTCGCTGTACGCTGTTCAGTGAGGGTGTTCTCAGGCAAGCCTAGCGGAGAAATAGTACATAAATCTTCGTTTTGTAAAGAAAGTCTTTGAATTGAATCTTGGTTGTTGGATTGAATCTCTTGTGTGATCTTAAGTTTCCTCAAGGATAGTTCAGCAAAGTAAGCTTCGCGTTGGGAGCCAATAGCGGTATCGACTCTACGTATAAAACAGGACCATACGCACTGAGAAGAAAGGCTCATATTGCAATAGCTGCGCGTTAGCTTCGCATTGGACTTCGCAGGGACTGCGCTAGACTACTGGTGCTCTTAGAGGGAGTAGCCACGAACTGCTAGGTAGACTCATCTGGCCGCTTCATTGGAAGAACTAGCGGTAGAACTATCGGATATCTGTTGGATCTCTTAGGTCTCTAAGTGAAAGTGTACGGAAACGACCTTGGATTGTGGAGTCCAAGTCAACTAGCAAACATTATCGCGAGCTAGTGAAGAGCCAGTAAAGTGACAGCAAGTATAGCCCTTGTGTTGCCCTATAACTTGTTTAGGGAGAAGTGGATTTTCAAGAAAGCATTCTTCGGAACGCCACTCGTACTCTAGTATTCTACTCATACACCCGTTCATAACGCCTGTTGGTGTTTTGTATCTTAGTCAATAGTAGCAGCAGCTAGTCAAGTTGAAGTGTGTTATAGTTGGCAATAGGAATTACAGACGAATCATATTATCTTTGCATTTGAACTCAGAACCTGTGGTCGCATATTACGACCCGAACCCCGAACTCACCCCGAGGAGTGCGCTAGTCTTGGAGAGTATAAAGGAGGATTTGTTTAGTGTGTGTGTTTAGTGGTGCTAGTTTCCAACTAGTTGCCATTTTGCCTATATTAGCCAAGTTCACTGTTAGGCGCATCTGCCCGTTTCATCTGGAGCCCACCGCGAGGGGTTCAGTTTTTGAATTTTGGTGCAAGATAGAAATTGATTCTTGTAAAAAGACACAGTACAACTGCAATAGCCTTGCACAAAGAGAACAGAACCATCGAAAGGCAAACCTTTTCGTGACAAGCTGTCGAGAAGTGATACTTCGCCAGGACCTTTATCGAGGCGTGGACGAAGGACCTTACAGGAAGAACTACTATTATCGGAGTTTGATCAGTCAGGCAATACGGAAGCAACTAGTTCACGGAATATTATACCCGAGGCTATAGCATTTCCACCCACGGATCCAGGGAAAGCCAGAAAGACCAAAAACTCGAGTATAGGTAGAACTTCTGTAATCAATACTCCTGTAGAGCAAGCTACAGACAATCAGAGCGAAGAATCTGAGCTAACCCCTTCACCGGATAGCCCACTAGCCGCTCCGAACACAACGACAGAAAGCACGGATCCATCCTCAACTAGCACTTCGAACTCGCTAGCCGGACAGAACCAAAACTTTGTGTCTGCTTCACAGGCACAACTTTCGACCGCACAGACACAGCCGATACAGACCACGGCACAAACCAACGTCCCTAGCCAGCCTACTAGCCCTATACAGAAAGACACTATGGATCACAACAAGATGCCCCCGAACTATGGGCGGAACGCGTTGAGATTTGCAGCAGAGGAGGAGGTAGAGGAACTGCCCTCCTTTCTGGAGAACATAGAGTCGGTGTACAAGAGAGTAGGAGGCAGTACAGATGCTCATAAAAAGACGCTAGCTCTACGTTACTGTTCCCAGAAAACGAAAGAGCAATGGCAGGCTTTGACGACCATGGACGATGCTTTCACTTGGGAAGAATTCGTGCAAGAGCTGAAAAGCAATTATCCCGAGTTGAAAGAAAGCGAGAAAGGATCACTTAAGGGACTAGCAAAGTTTGTAGAGAAGATAGCAGCAAAGGCTATTAAAATTGGTGATCTCGTGGCGTTACAATCATACAACATGGAATTCCGTTCCAGAGTCAAGAAGTTGTTGGTGGGAACTGCGCGCATCACTAATCGAGAAGCATGTCGTTACTATTTGCTAGGCTTGAGCCGAGCGTTGAGAAGCGAAGTACGCTCTCTCATGCGGACAACTCCTGAAGCAGAGTTAAAATCGTTTCAGGCAGAGAAACTGCTATTCGAAACTGCAAACAAAGGGCAGACCTATGTGGCTCCAGTTCGCGATGAAGATGACCAATATATCTGGACAGACCTAGTTGATGTAGCTACGAGGGTATGTGAAGAAGAAAACCTTACGGTTTTCGAATTTGAACGCCCAATTAGCGGAGACAAGGCAGGAACCGCAGGTGTAGCAGTTTTGCTTCATGAGAAAGACGATGAGGAGCAGAGCACGTTGCATGCAGTCCAAGCGCTAACTGATAAGTTCACGAAGCTAGCTGCAACAGCAGAGCAACAAGTGCGCGATGCCGCCAAAGAAAAGGAGGCCTTCCGCAAGGAAGTGCACCAAGGAATGTCAGAAGCCTTTGCGACCCACCTGGATAAATTTACGGCGGATCAGCACAAGGAAATGCAGCAGATGAGAATGGCTTTGGAAAATCGCAAGGAGAGTTCAAACCCAGCGCCTTCCAATCCAGCTAGTTCATCTCAGTATACCCCCACGTTTCTGAAAGTCCGAAATAACAACCCTAGTGGAGAGTGCTTCTACTGCTATGAACCGGGCCATTTTATTATGGAATGCGCACATCACAAGGATGATGCTGCGAAGGGGATTATCAAGTTAGAGGGCAGCAAAGCAAGGCTCTATGACGGAAAGAATATACCCAGGGAACCAACAAACCGGTCCCCTCACGATAAGGCAGTAGAATATTTCATGCGTCGAACCTTTAGCCAGAATTACAACGACATGTACGACCAGTTCTTTGGCGAGGAAACAGAGGCAACACCTAGTTTTGTACCGAAACCTGCAGCTTCAGGCAGCAGTGAGATGCAACAAGTGCTAGCTGCTATTCAAGCAAACAACTATACTACGCGATCCCAGGGACAGGCTCCTGCTCATGGGGATTTTCAATAGATCCGAGGAAGGAGGCTGTAAGGAAGCGGAAGCCTCCGGAGGACATACCCGCAGAGCAGAGCAAAGCGAACCCGGAAAAACGTAGACAGATGGAAGTTGTAATAGAGACTCGGAAACCGAATAGCATGAAAGAGCAGACCCAACTAGCTGAAAAGAAAAAGAATAGAAAGCCAACGGTAGAAGAAGTGGAGGACTCTGATGATGAACGAGAACTGGCGCCTACTAGGAAAAGTAATGATGAACTACCTTTCCATGGGATAGAGCCGCTAGTTGATGAGCCAGCAATACCTGCTCTGCCTTGTAAACCAACCGATGTCCCGCTATTTACTCAGCACCAGCAACCTAAGAGAAAGAGGACACCAAAGGATACCACTCTGGAAGATTCGGCCAACAGCCAAATCTTGGAAGAGATCCGCAAACTTCGAGTACCTGTGGAGCTAGGAGCCTTGTTAGATAGCAATCCTAAGCTTCGACGTGAGCTAGCTATGGACCAGATCAAGTCCAGACGCAGCAATCTTGTGAAAACCACAGGAGGGGGCGTACTGGCCACTAAAGTCTCAAATTTTTCGGTTGCTAGAGTTAGCGAAGAATTTGGTGATAGTAGTGAAGAGGAAGGTGAGCTATTGGAAGCTATTCCAATAAGAGAAGAAAGTACCGTCCTGGTAAAAACGGATAGTGAGGGAAATGTTTTCGGTGTTCTACTGTTTGACACGTTACCTGAAATAGTTACGACCGCTAGTCATGATCTTGACGAAGGAAGTATTATTATGAGTGACCCCGTCCTTCAGTATTTTGAGTCACTAGAAATGGGTGAAGAGCCTAAAAACATCAAACTAGCTGTCGCACCATTATCAGGAGCGCTTCGCTGCTTGTATCCTCTGATTAAAGGCATAAAAGTTGAAGCTATCACGGATAGTGGTTCACAGATTGTGTCCATGAGTCTGGAAATAGCAGAGCAATTAGGTCTGCAGTGGGATACTAGGATGACCATCCTTATGCAAGTAGCGAACGAACAAGTACAAAGGACGCTAGGCCTAGCTAGGAATGTACCTTTTAAATTTCAAGGCATTGTCTTGCATTTACAAGTACATATTTTGGAAGCCGCACCGTACGATGTACTTCTCGGTAGACCGTTTGAGATACTAGCTGAAAGCACAGTGGTGAATCGCCGCGATGGAAATGTCGACATCACGATCTCTGATCCTTACACGGGTAAGAAGAGCACTATGCCAACGTACCCGCGAGGCTATCAGGCAAAACTCGACAAGGAAAATCGCAGCACGAAAACTGAGCAATCAGAGGCTCCTCGCGCAGCACCACGGGATTTTCGCAGCTCCTCGATGAACTCACAGGAGAGGGAGAGATGATAACTGCATGGGACCTGGATGAAGCAGGGGAACTAGTCTGTATAGGCTATGGTAAACCTCAAAACGGAAAGAACGTCACCAAAGAAGATATAAAGACCGCATACTTGTGTGCATCACAGGCAGCTTTTGCAGGGGATGAGGGCGCTAGTGCCTTGTTCCAGCAGTATGTGGGAGAGTCAGCTATTGAACAAGGGATGGATGTCTTTTGTTTTGATCAGCTCGACCAATCACAGACCACAAAAGCCAACCGTGGGAAAAAGAAGCGCAGACCGGGCAAGAAAGTTCGCGACCGAGATGCTGCCTTGAAAGAACTTTTCATGAACGCGAGTCCGCTAGGAGCCGCTAGCGAGGAAGTAAAGCCGCTAGGAGCTACTAGCGAAGATCCAAAACCACTAGGAAGGCGAAGATTGTACAAAGCACCAGGAGTACCAGATACCCCGCGGATGGTCATGATGCAGAGGGAGTTAAGGTCGTCACAGGCGCAGGCAAGTAAAGCCACGCCGAAGGCAGCCAATAGTCCTGAAGTAGCAACCACGCTATTGGGTAAAAAGTACAAACCGGTGGCAGACAAAATCAAGCCTATACTGGGGGAATTACCTGCGAAGTTCCGAATTATTAGGAATATTACAGGGGATCCGCTAGCAAACATGCCAGTGTTGAATCCCAATCCAGGTCCTTTCGTCCCAACAGGAAGATACACTCAGGAAAGAAGGGACGAGCTTCGCGCTCTCCACACTGGAAAACTGATGAACGAAACAGAGCTGGATCTCATGGATGATTTCATGATGAAACATAATGCTCATTTCGCTTGGGATGATACGGAACGAGGGCAATTCAAGCATGAATTCTTCCCGCCAGTAGAAATACCTGTGGTGAGCCATATTCCCTGGGTGTGTTCAAACATACCTATACCTCCTGGCCACTTTGAAGAATTTTGCAGGAATATTAAAGTCAAGATTGACAACGGGGTGTATGAGCCTTCGAACTCTTCATATTGTTCGCCTATTTTTGCACTAATCAAGAAAGATGGAAAGTCGCTGAGGATAGTGCATGCTTTAGAACGGTTGAATGAAGTAACTATTCAACATTCTGGCGTCACTCCTGGCACAGAGCAACTAGCAGAGCATTTTGCAGGGAGAGCGTGCGGAGCCACACTTGACATGTTTGTAGGATATGATAATCGAGATTTAGCGGAAGGCTCTAGGGACTATACAACGTTTCAGACACCGTATGGTGCAATGCGACTAGTTAAGCTTCCTATGGGTTGGACGAACTCAGTTCCGATTTTTCATGATGATGTAACTTATGTGTTGCGAGAAGAAATTCCACATGTAACTATTCCCTACATTGATGATGTCGCTGTGCGTGGCCCAGCTACTAGATATGAAACGCCGGATGGTGACTATGAAAGAATTCCAGAGAACCCTGAAATCAGACGATTTGTATGGGAACATTTCCAGAATCTGAATAGAATCGTTACCCGGATGGGACATGCTGGTGGAACTTTTTCTGGGAAAAAGTTGTTGCTATGCGTAGATGAGTTCACAGTCGTTGGACATATTTGCTCCTATCGTGGAAGAATCACAGATCCGGATAGGATTGCGGTAATCAACAATTGGGGGCCGTGTGGAAACTTTTCGCAAGTCAAGGCATATTTGGGAACCACAGGTGTTTTACGGAGTTTCATTGAAAAATAGGGCGATGCAGTGGCTCCTATTAATGAACTGACTAAGAAAGAAGTATCTTTCGTATGGACCAAAGAGTGTGACGAGGCGCAAGCTCTGATCAGAGAAAAATTGAAAGGCTGTCCAGTGTTGAAACCATTGAACTATACATGGAACTCGGAGATTTTCCTTCAAGTGGATACATCGTGGAAGGCTATTGGGATAATAATATACCAACTAGACCCAAATGATCCTACTAAGAAATATTTCGCGAGGTTCGCTTCAATATCGCTAGGAAAGGTGGAATCGAATTATTCTCAACCAAAGAGGGAACTCTATGGGTTGATGAGAGCATTAGAAGCTATGTACTACTGGATATTCGGAGTACGCCGCCTAGTCGTGGAAACGGACGCTAGTTATTTCAAGGGTATGATTCGCAATCCTGGAATGGGACCGAACGCAACTATCAACCGCTGGATTGAAAAGATTCTCATGTTCCAGTTTAAACTGAAGCATGTACCAGGAGCAATGTTTGCTCCAGATGGTTTGTCTAGAAGGGATACCTATCCGGGGGATGAGGTATTCCCAAACTCAGAAGAAGGCTATGATCTGAATGAGCCCCCAGGGGATCATGAAGATTCGGATAAAACCAGGCCACCGTTTGAGCTAGATGAATTTAAAGAACAGATTGACACTAGAGGAGGCTATTTACAACTAGCGGACTTGTCAACTGGATTGGAAGAGTTCGAGAAGGAAATAGCAGTACTCTACGAGTTAGAAAGAGGGCTGTCGGAAAAGTTGAAGGCTTTGTACAGAAAAGAAGGACTGGAAGTCCCGCAGTATGTACAAATGACTGAACCTTTGATACCAGACCTAGAATTGAAATGGAATCCGGATAAACGTGAGCCTTACGAAGAGGAACGTCGCTCGGAAGCCAACAGAAAGAGGGACGAAAAATTACCGCTAATAAAGCAGTGGTTGAATAATCCGTTGAAGAGACCAGAAGGCATGAATGATGACACTGAGTATCGATCGTTTATGCGGTACGCTTCCCATTTCTTTTTGAGGGGGGGGAGGATGTATAGAAAATCGATTGAGGAAGGTGACCCGCATAAACTAGTAGTGGACAAGAAATATCGAATGTACATGATGCGTGCCTCGCACGACAGTCTAGGACATAAGGGCATTTTTGCAACTAGGACACAGCTAGTGCAGCGGTACTGGTGGCCAGGATTGGAAAGCGATGTTGAATGGTATGTTAATTCATGTCATATGTGCCAGACCAGGCAAGCAACATTGATGAAGATCCCGCCGGTAGTCACTCATACACCTAGTCTGTTCCACACGATTCATACCGATGTAATGGTTATGGGTCAAGTATCCAATAAATGCGGACTAGTTGTCAATGCTAGATGTTCTCTATCTAGTTGGCTAGAGGGGAGACCACTAGTAAAAGACAACGCGCAGCAGCTAGGCATGTTTTTACTGGAAGATGTCATATGCAGATGGGGTTGTCCTCAGAAGTTTGTATGCGACAACGCACCTCAGTTTAAAGCAGCGGTAGCTTGGTTGGAAGAGAAGTATGGCATACCTAATATCCAGGTTTCACCATACAACTCGCAAGGAAACGGCAAGATTGAGTACGGCCACTATCCTATGAGGCAAGCTTTGTATAAAGCTACGGGCGGAAACCCAGCTAAATGGTTTTGGTTTTTCAACATCATGCTATGGGCAGACCGTATCACTATTAGGAAAGGAATAGGATGTTCCCCGTACTTCATGGTGACCGGTGCACATCCAATATTACCATTGGACATTGAGGAAGCCACTTGGCTAGTTGAATATCCGAGTCGGATTTTAACGGACTCAGAGTTGATAGGCCTAAGGGCGCAAGCACTGGCAAAACACATACAGCATGTGCAAGCAATGAAGGCGAGAGTAGATCACAACAAACGCGTCTCGGTAAGAAAATACGAGCGCTATAATGAGAATGTTATTAAAAACTACGATTTTCAACCAGGCAATTTGGTGCTAGTCAGACATACAGAAGTTGAGAAAGCTTTGAATTCAAAGATGCAAATCAGATATATGGGACCTATGGTAGTGATTAGACGCACCAAAGGTGGAGCATATCTAATAGCGGAAATGAATGGTGCGATGTTTCAGGACAGGATAGCCGCGTTCAGGGTAATACCCTATAAAGCTCGGCATGCTATTGAAATACCAGCGAATATTCACAAGTTTATTGACATCTCGAAAGGCACTCTAGAGCGACTAGTAGACAATACTAGTCAGCCTAGTGAACAGAAAAAGAAGGGCAAGATATATAAGGGCAAAGATCTGTTATTTGACAAAGTACATTTACGCGTCACAACAGAAGACTTTGAAGAACCCGAAACATCCGAGTCCGAGGCAGCTAGCGACAAAGAGGAACCATTCGGACTCGACGAAGAGCACGAAGAAGGGCCCCGACGTTCAAAACGCCACCACTAGTTTAGATCACCAGCGAGGTTTCAAAACTAGGCGAACATGAGCAAGGGATACAATAGGTCACTAGCAGGAAGAAACGCACGTCATAGTAGCGGGAATAACAGCTCCAGCTGCGACGAGCGCAAGGGCACGATCATGAACCCACTTGCAGGGGCCCGGACCGTACTCGAAATAAAGGAAAGAAGACTCGAGCTGCAACACCTCGACGATGTCAGTCATGCGGGCGACACGCTGTTTGATCTGGCGACGAGCGACGTTGTAGTAGCATCGACGGAGGTAGCGAAAGCAGGAAGGCACTTGGGGCAGTAGCTGATCCAAGGTGTACCTATCGCGACCAAAAGGGAAGCCTAGAACATAGATGGAGATAGCGTGAGTATCTATCGCGTAAAAACGATACAAAGACGCACCAGCAATAATTCCATCTCGGTTCTGGTCGACAAAACTGTAAAATGAATCCGGGTTCGCGATATTGCAGTCTAGCTGACGGCGCTCGCAGAAATGGCAAGCGCGTCCCCAAGAATAGACAAGGCAATAGAAGTCGGTTTCAGCACAATGGTTGCAGGTATTGTGCGGCTAGCAGGCAATAGTAAGGACTAGGATGGTCCTAGGATGATACTAGCCGACTCACTTTCTGGTCCTCGAGCATATATAAGCAGTGAGCCATGAGCGCGTCTCTGGGGAACATGTTGAAAATGTGGGGCAGAAAAGAGATCAGGTTTCATAAACGCGTCCTGAGCTAGGACTTTAAATATAAGCCATAGGACAGTCTCAGGGGTAGTTCCGCACGATCGGACATGATAAACAAATGGATTATCAAGTGCTGCTACGATACGAACAAATGGAACCTCGAGGCGGTCAAAATCAGACCCTATGGACGCTACTGTTGAACTAGCTATCAATATGTCCTGTTGAAGGACGCGATGGTGGTTAACCGGATGGAAGTTGGGGAACGATCGGAATAAACGAGTGTGGGCAAATCAACGGATTTGAAACGGGGTAGTTCCAAATAGTTGAGCATAGGAAGGGAAACTAGTAACTTGAACGTACGATTGGAAGAAAATCAATCGTCCTTGAGGAACTGGTCCATCTCCTGAGCCGTCGCGCTAGTCTTGAGATCGTCCAACTTGTCAACGAAATAGCGGTGAAGGTGGAAGAAATGCTGCATGCGATAGCCGCTAGCGTTGATCTCTCGGGCGAGTTCCTTTTCGCGGCGCTTGAGGAAGTTGCGGTCGACGGCGATGAATGTCTCTTGTTCAAGGATTTGGGTAACGTTATCCATAACGGACTGGGAGACCTCGTCGACGCCATCTGCATCCAATAGTAAGCAATAGGAAGCCTCGGGAAGCGCAACTAGCAACATACCTGGAACCGCAGCGTCCTGCTCGGTGTCGTGGTTCTGCGAACGAGTACGGCGGCGCTTGCGAGGGGTCGCAGCTATGGTGGCAGCAGGGGCCTGTAATATTGGGAATAAGTCACTCAATAGGACGACAAGAAAGAGAAAAAAAAACACGTACTAGGGCAGGAGTGGCTTCCGGCTAAAA
This sequence comes from Mycena filopes, assembly GCA_029281495.1. Lineage (NCBI taxonomy): Eukaryota > Fungi > Basidiomycota > Agaricomycetes > Agaricales > Mycenaceae > Mycena > Mycena filopes. The sequence continues at coordinate 14,986 of JARIHR010000089.1, read as the reverse complement.
AGGAAATATTAGCAGGGAGACGCAACAAGAGCTAGTAAAGAGGAGTACCTCGGTCTTCTTGGGTTCGCCACGCTTCTAAAATGAATAGGATGATAAGCTAGTAGAACTAGTGAAGAAAGATTTAGGGACGCACCTTCCGAACGGACTTGGATTCCTTGGTTGGAAATTCGATAGGGTCGTCAATAATGATGACGGCGCGGTCCTTGCTAGCAGCTGTGCTAGAACTAGCCGCAGGCTTTACAGGGCAAGCCATGGCGCCGTGGCCAGGCGCAGTACAGAGGTTACAGGTTTCAACCTGGAAACGCGTCAGAGTCAGCTAGTTGCAACTAGCGGAACGAACCTTGAGTTTCTTCCTGAAATGCAACTCGTTGGGGACTGAACCGGAACCAGCGCGGGACTTGGTGGACGAAGCAGTGTCCGTCTTGTCCACATCCATCTGCAAATCTATGAACTTGCGCACAACAAAGTTAAAACCTGAAAGAAATACCTCATCAGTATGCGCGGCAGGAGTCAAGTCGTCCGACACACGCTTCTCGTCGTCTTCGGACTCTTCCTCGGAATCGGTGGGAGGAGGCGGAAGGTCGACAGGGAGCGCGGCCTGCAGCAAACAATAGGATGAGCCCAACATTGCCAAATGGAAACAAGGGAAAATGAGGCTGGAAGGCGCTAGGGGCGAATAGGAAGACATACTATTTGCTTGGAACGGGCGCGCTCCTCCGTTTTCTTTTTGGCGGCGGCGCGTTTAACTTCGTAGTTATCGAGCATACTATGGAGAATAGCGACGTTGGCGGCAGGAGCCTTGAAGCCAGCTTTGACGGCAGTGTTGATGAGGTCGCGGAGATGGTACAGAATCTCCTTGGCGTCGTGGAACTGTTTTTGAAGAATCAAGTCGCGATAAACGTCGAAGGCCGCCTAGGAAAAGAACCCAATAGTAAGCGATAGGACAGTCATGGATGGCAGCTAGTACGCACGGCGCGGTCGATGATATGACCCAAGGTGCGATTAGTCGTGGCCGAAGAAATGGCGGGAGTCTTGAGCATGGCGTCGTATTCGCCGACTAGCTCAATGAGACTAGCGCCGTCGGTCAAGCCGTCCGGAGCGCTAGGCTTTGGAGGCATGAGAAGGAGAAGGATAAAAGAGAACGAGATAGCGTTCACTTCTCGACAAGAGCGCTTTTAAATGAATTGATAATTCCGCGTCGGAATCTTCGCAAAAATCGCCGAGTAGCCAATAGGACTGCTCGCTATTGCAAGCTAGTTCCATCAGAAGCAGTGAAACCTGGACGAAAGTTGGTAACTGGGGACAGTTAGAATTTTTGAATCGGGGGGAACAATCGGGAACAAGGGAGTAATAGCGCGTGGGACAACAATAAATTTGAAATTTTGAATTTGGATTTGGAGTTGTGCATCTATCAGGATTGACTGGAATGATCAGCGGAGAGGCAACAGCCACAGTCTTTGGAGCTTAGCACAAGGCCGCGGTCGGACTAGCTGTATAGCTAGGATGGCATGTAGGTTTGCAAGCGGGGGACTCGACGGGCTGGACTAGGAAGCAGAAAGATAAAAGTACCTTGAGAACTCATGCAGAAAGCCAACGATGCACCGAAGAAATGATCAGCCGGATTCAATAATAGCATGATGTCGTGCGTTGAATTTGACTAGTGAGATTGTTTAGATGTTAAGAATTTGTACGGGCGCGGCTAGTAAGAGCATGTAGCTCTTAGACAAATTGTTAACAACTATTACGGTCATTGGAGACGGGCAAACTTAATAGGAAGTCATAGTAGGCTGTCCTATTGAAGATACCGTCGTCAGAAAAAGCTAGTTTAGGCGGAGCTAACTCGGGAGGTCAAAGCGTCGCGATTGATGATCGGACATAAGAACAGAAAAGAAGCAAGATTTGGTTGCGACAGGTTTGTGGAGTGGCAATACGATAGGAGATCATAGCATGTTCATCAGAGATAGCTAGCAGTGGTCTGCAGGAGTACTGTCAGAAAAACACGCGCCGAAACTTGAATGAAATTATGGTTGAAGTCTTAAGCGCCTAGGCGCTTATCAACAAATCCGGTCCATCAGTCGGAGTATGAACGGAACGAGCGGAGCTCGGACTTGCCGTACTATCGTAAGCTGGATTTGTCAAGTTCAATTTTGAACCAAGTCCGCGCGTTGAATTTTAATTGTTTTAAGACGCTCGCTCAAGTTCAAACGATAAAAGTCAAAGCAAAGGCAACTGTATTGAGACTACTACACTAGTGTGTACCAAAGGAATCACAGCTTTTGGAGTACAGTACAACTAGGTAGGGAGAGCGCGTGTAAATCAAAGCAAGTAAAAAGTCAATAAGCGGCGGCGGATGTAGATGTAAAAAGTCAATAAAACGAGACGCGAGCACCATCCAACGACGAGCAAACCCCTACGCACCAGCGGGCGACGAGCCAGGCACGGTGTCGGCGCGAGCAACCGAAGTTGCGACCGGGGTAGCCGAACGACGAGGACCACCTCCACCCAACGCGCCACCCACCTCCCCGAACTGCGATTGCGAAGACGATGCAACCGGCGGCGAGCGACCCGATGGCCGCGGACGAACAGGGGAGGAGCGGGCGACCGAATCCTCAAAACGGTAGGCAAGTTGAGGAGCGCTGTCATGTCGCCAAAGTGTTTGGCAACAAGTCGGTGGGACTGGCACAGCCCCGGCCAAATGTGATCTGATGGCAAATCAACCAGAAGAGGAATAGCCCGAAGGCAACGTCACTACGGCTGAAACACCACGCGAAGCTGTGCTTCGCACAGCCAACTGAGTCACAATCGAAACGACAGAATGACGACTAGATGACCCCCTGGACGGTTTGACGCGGAGCTAGTACCTTATCACTGAGTCATTATGACTCCAATGTTTGCCTATGGCTGCGTAGAAAGAACTAACGCGAGCATACTTGAGCACATAGTAGCAGTATATAAACCCCCATGTAATTCGTAGAAAGGACATCCAAATACACTTCTACCCAACTTCAACTCCACATCCGATCACCTTCCACCACCCATCCCTTTTCTTCCGACTCCCACCCACTTCACCACCTTCCCACCCACTTTCATTCGCTTCCCCTCCGCCTCTTCCCGAATAGACTTGTACAAGTCTTTTCTCCTTACGCCTCCGAGAGATATTGGTTATCTTTCACCCCACGACTACGCTTACGAGAGAGATATTGGTTATCTTTCGCCCCACGACCACGCTTAACGAGAGAGATATTGGTTATCTTTCGCCCCACGACTACGCTTAACGAGAGAGATATTGGTTATCTTTCACCCCACGAGAGAGATATTGGTTATCTTTCGCCCCACGACCACGCTTACGAGAGAGATATTGGTTATCTTTTGCCCCACGACTACGAATAACGAGAGAGATATTGGTTATCTTTCGCCCCACGACTACGCCTACGAGAGAGATATTGGTTATCTTTCGCCACACGACTACGCTTAACGAGAAAGATATTGGTTATCTTTCGCACCCTCACGATCCCCACACCCTTACCCGGATAAATCCCCATTTATCCATCGCCCTTCACTCCATCACCCTTCCTCGATTTCTCCGGAAATCAACCCACTTTCACTTCACACCCCAAATCTCGAACTTACGAGAAACACTCGGTTAAAGCCAAACCCAGTGGACCTCGTGTATAACCCCAAATACGCTTGACAGCGCCGTGGATTTGGGAACCGGCGCGGAAGATCTGCTCGTTGGCTTTGTTGGTGGGCGCAACGTTGACCCAGCTATCCGAGCCAGTCACCTCGGGAGTGAAGTAGGAGTTGGACGTCGACGCCGGCAAGAACTCGTTGCGGAGTTGCGGCTCGGTGGTGGGGTGCGACTCCTCGTACTTCATATAGAGGTCGCCAATGTCGTTTTCCTCGGTGGTGCGAACGGCGAGCGCCTGGAGCTGCTGGAGGTCGCGGGGATTCTCGAAGTAGCGACGAAGGACCTCCGGGTCGAGGGTCGCGGACTGAGACTTGAAGCCCAAGACGACATCGAGATCGGAAGTGGCGACGTCCTCGATGGTGCTAACGTAGAGACCGTAAAGAACCTCGGCCTTGCGGCGGCGTTCGACGGCGCGCGCAATGAGGTTGAATAGGACTGTAAACTAGTTAGTTTGCGGGCAAATTTATGAAAGAAAAGCAACTTACAGTCGGCAGTCAACCCGTACTGAACGCGGATCTCGTCGAGGGACGTCAGTTGCTGGTTGGAGGAGTGGTTCCACGAGCAAGAGATGTTGCCGCGATGGCAGGGACCACAACGTTTGCCCTCGGACGGAACGCAAGTTTGGTTGGTGCGGTTGACGCACGACAAACACTTGACGAAGACTTTGGAGTACAAGCGCGGAGTAAAATAATCCTGGACGATGGCGTGAGGGATGGCAAGTACGGCGGAGACGGGCTCGTCGAAGTCAGCGCAGTCGGGGTTTACTAAAAAACGCGCAAAAACTCAAATCAGTAAAGTGTTTAACAAGAAAGAAAATAAAAACAAGGACTTACGACCAACGGTGTTGGCCGCGCTCGACGTTGAGGCAGCATAGACTCCTCCCCGAGTGGTGGCGCCTTGTTCGACCTGAGGTGGAGGCTTGTTAAAGCAGCGCGGAGGTTTGATTTGAATAAAAACCTCGACTTGAGCGGTGCCCGGACGATGCGACGGCCCCGCGCGGGAGGTGCTGGACGTTGCAGTCGACGCCTGGCGCGCAGAAGACGCTTGCGTGCTGGCGCGTGTCTGGAAAAATCAGTAAAGGGTTAGTTACAACCATAAATCAACGAATAAGAAGAAACGTACCTTTGGAGGCGACGTGGGGGGATCCTCCATATCAACATCGTCCGCCTCGTACGGCGAAGGGGAACGACGAGAAGCTCGCGATCCTTGGAACGAGTCGCGGCGCGGTTTCTTGCCAGGCGGTGGCGCGATGTCATCGTCGAAGTCGTCGTCGGAAAATTCGAGGGCGGCGGGCGCGGACTCGACAACGATATACGGGATGTGGAAGTCCGACGCCAACAAAGCTTCTTCTTCTCAGACTACAGGAAATCGTCAGTGGAAGTTGAAAGATGTTGAAAGAATAAAGTAAATACGTACCAACAAAGCCTTCAAGTGCGGAGGGACAGTGTACGCAGTGAGCGCGGAAAAGTCGGGGCGAGGTTGGCCGGCACGAACGGACACGCGCTGCTCAAGGCGTTTGCTCGCCGCACGAATGGTTGCAAAGAAAAGCGCGAGGTCGTCGGAGATGACTGGGAAGCGCCGATGGAATTCAGCCTGCACCAGAAAAGGCACAGCCGTTAGTCTAGAGAAAACGGAAGACAGAAAAGAAAGACGAACCGCCACAGGCTGCAGATTGGAGAGCGCTTGACGAGCGTTCTTGGGCGCCGTGCTCAGCGAAGCGGTAGGGTGGAAATACTCCACGATGTCGTGGAACGCTTGATTTTCAGAAATAAAGGCCCATGGCGCGCGAGAGGATGAAGCAGAGACCGGCGTAGGACGTTCGGTCGACGGGGCCATGTGTCGTGTTGAGCGTCGTCGAGAAATCGTGAAAAGAGAGGAGGGACAGTGGTGGGGGAAAGAAAGAGGGAATTCAAACTCCGCTCTTTCTGAACGCCGCTATATGTGAGTTCCTGGAATCGGGTGATTCCGGTCGGAAGTGGAATAAGCGAGGAGATGGCCCTGGACGCGCAGCAAAGCTAAAAGAGCTCGGGTGCAGACGGCGAACTCAGCGAGATTCTGTGGAGACTGTAAAAAGTTGAGGCTGTGCGCATCACGGTGATGGCCGAGGGCTAGCGCTGCAACTGAAGAACTCACGACTTGGAATGTGGGACTAGGACTAGTTCCCAAGCGACGTAGCGAGTTGTGTATAGGAAAGGGTCAGGAAAAGGATTACCCCTGACTTACATCTAAGACAGCTTGATCTACTTCCAAACTAGGAAATTCTGCCGAAGTACCGCAGATCCGCTTGGCGGGAGGTCCAAATTGACAGACGGCGTCTACCTAAAATGGACTAGGACCTCCAACTAGTAAGAATGACCGAAAAGGAACCGAGGAATTTGTGGAAACCACATAAAGACCGAAATGAACCCCAAGGAAAAATAAAATATGAACGTGTCATAGCAAGCTACCATTGCTAGCACTACTAAACTGGAAAGTGAATGACACCTACCACAACCGGGGACGGTTGAGATTTAGTAAAGAGGAGATGAGACGGCGCCACACCAAAGCACCGCCATCTAGCTTATTTTGCGATTTTGGCACTTTAAGTCTACTAGTTCAACTAGTTGAGCATAGGAAGCCAGAAGGACTATAATAGCTTACTAGAAACCTAATCAGTTACTGGGACTCTGTTCGGTGGTACAAAGAGGGTCAGAGTGAGCTCCAGCTACTGACTGTAGCATGCTACTTGCTTGCTAGGCGCGTGAACAAGCGTTACACACAATAGCATGCACTACCAAGGAGGACTATTGGGTTCAGGTTACAAATGGTGGAAACTCATTCAGGTTCAATATGGGTTACGATTACAAGGACGGATATTACTACTATGGACATAGTAGTAAAAGGTCTAGACAAGTCTATAGGAGTGAATAGCGATACCAACTATGAGGTTTGGTGTCAACGGTTCACACCGGCGCGAGGTCGAAGTATCGAACCTGGCAAGGGTCATTTGATTTGGAACGCGACTAGCGAACCTTGAGAAAGACATGTGACCGACGTGACGCGTCGAGCACATCAATACAATAGTCAACAATAGCATGTCCATTGGGACATTGCTGCGATGGCAGAATGAGAGATCGGCTGAATGTCCACTCGATGCACCGAACGGATAAACGGTTGAACTCTCGCACACAAGACAATCACGCGCTAGCTGAGGAATCATCTAGTAGCCAATAGGAGGGCTGCTATTGCAGTACTCGTGAGATAGATACCCGCTATACACATGGGAGGATCAGCAACCGTTGGATCCGGGCCTATGCCGAGGCAAACTGAATGAACCGGCACTGTTTCCGTAGATGCCGCACGATACTTATCAATTTCACTTACTCAATTCCTCTCAAGTCATGTATCTCAGAAAGTAAGGTATGCGTCAAGCAAATGCGACCAACGTTCCAAATCGGGACATATCCCGAAAACAAATGTCCTGAATATTTATGACCGCAAATGGCGGAAATCCAGCTCCAACAATTCGTGTACAAGGGTCTTATGCATGGCACAAGGCATCCCCAAATTCTCACTCTGCACCATAGAAAAAGTTTAAGCAGATTCCACGTCGATTCCATTGCCATCACATAAGATTTCCCACATTGGTGCCCACTTTTGCTACTGCTTAAACTCGGTCAGTTTTGATTTTGGCATGAAACCGTGTGATCTGAAGGTACTTAAGAACCATATCTACAACTTGTTGGGAAGGGATAAGAACCATTTCATCTCAAAATTATCTAGTGAATTGATTTCAAGAATATGTCCCGATTTGGAACGTTGGTCGCATTTGCTTGACGCATACCTTAGTATAAAAGGACAGTAGAATAACGCTAATTGCCAGTTCATCCCCGCTCGCTGTACGCTGTTCAGTGAGGGTGTTCTCAGGCAAGCCTAGCGGAGAAATAGTACATAAATCTTCGTTTTGTAAAGAAAGTCTTTGAATTGAATCTTGGTTGTTGGATTGAATCTCTTGTGTGATCTTAAGTTTCCTCAAGGATAGTTCAGCAAAGTAAGCTTCGCGTTGGGAGCCAATAGCGGTATCGACTCTACGTATAAAACAGGACCATACGCACTGAGAAGAAAGGCTCATATTGCAATAGCTGCGCGTTAGCTTCGCATTGGACTTCGCAGGGACTGCGCTAGACTACTGGTGCTCTTAGAGGGAGTAGCCACGAACTGCTAGGTAGACTCATCTGGCCGCTTCATTGGAAGAACTAGCGGTAGAACTATCGGATATCTGTTGGATCTCTTAGGTCTCTAAGTGAAAGTGTACGGAAACGACCTTGGATTGTGGAGTCCAAGTCAACTAGCAAACGTTATCGCGAGCTAGTGAAGAGCCAGTAAAGTGACAGCAAGTATAGCCCTTGTGTTGCCCTATAACTTGTTTAGGGAGAAGTGGATTTTCAAGAAAGCATTCTTCGGAACGCCACTCGTACTCTAGTATTCTACTCATACACCCGTTCATAACGCCTGTTGGTGTTTTGTATCTTAGTCAATAGTAGCAGCAGCTAGTCAAGTTGAAGTGTGTTATAGTTGGCAATAGGAATTACAGACGAATCATATTATCTTTGCATTTGAACTCAGAACCTGTGGTCGCATATTACGACCCGAACCCCGAACTCACCCCGAGGAGTGCGCTAGTCTTGGAGAGTATAAAGGAGGATTTGTTTAGTGTGTGTGTTTAGTGGTGCTAGTTTCCAACTAGTTGCCATTTTGCCTATATTAGCCAAGTTCACTGTTAGGCGCATCTGCCCGTTTCAACGGGCCTGAGCTTGGAACTCCTCCTCCTCCTCAAGCTCAGGTACGTCCGCGATTTCCGGTGCTGTCTTGGGCTTATAGCGACCTTTAGGCAGCTTCGCGCGCTCGTCCAACATTCCCTCGAAGCGCGAGGGCAGCTTACGCGTCCTCGGCGCCAGCGGCGCCTCCACAACGACCTCAGCCGGCTCCTCAACCTCAGCATCTGCCTCCTCGTACTCCCCCACCTCCATCTCGGGCCCGTTCACAATATCCACAACATCCACCGCGGCTGCAGACCCGGCGTCTTTGGGGGTAGAGGGTGCCCCAGGAGTAGGAGGATTGGGAATAATGGGCGGAAGGTTTCGAAGGTCCGTTATTACTTCAGTCCATCCAGAACTCGCGCCGCGCTCAACGAATGTTAAATCCCTAGTCTTATACACCTTGCGTGTCGTCCTATCGTAGCACTTGTAGGCCTTGGACTGTGTCCCTGGCAGCGCATAGTAGCCCAGAAGAATACATTTGACCGCCTTCTTGGACAACGTCGGACGACTCTTTTCTGGCAAGACCTGCACATAGCACTCGCATCCGAAGGGGCGCAAGTGGCTGACGTCCTGACGTTGGTCAGTCCACGCCTCTTCGGGGATGCGCCTGTCGAGCGACGCACGCGTCGGGCAGAAATTCCGTGTCACGGCGCCGTAGAGGACCGCGTCAGGCCAGAATCCAATGGGGAGCTCCGCCTCAATTAAATTCGCTCTCGCGCTATCTTCCAGCGTCCGGTTCGCTCGCTCGGCCACCCCATTCTGCTGGGACGTGTGGGGAGCAGTCGTCTGATGAATAATGCCTTCAGATTGCAAATACGCCTTGAACTCATCTGAAGTGAGCTCGCCCGCATTATCAGTGCGAATCTTTCCAAGTTTTTGGCCGGTCTCCTTCTCGACACGAGCTTTCCACACGCGGAACCGGTGAAGCGCACTGCTCTTATGCTTCATGAAGTCGACATCGAGGTGCGCGGTGTAGTCATCCGTGAATGTAATGAAGTAGCGATTGCCGCCAATGGAATTCGGGAGTGGGCCAACCATATCCGAGTGTACTAACTCTAGAACACGACTAGCCCGACGCCTCCCGTTGCTCGGGAACGGCTTCCGCGAAGCTTTCCCTTGCAGGCACGCTTTGCACGACACATTGTCATCCCACTGGCCCATCTCCGCACCATCGACCATACCCGACGAGACGAGTTTCCTGAGGTCGGAGAAGTTCAGATGGCCGAGACGGCGATGCAGCGTGAGGATGTCGAGGCGTTTACCAGCGGGCGCGGGGGTTTTGGCCTTGAGAAGGGATGGGTTACCGGTCGAGTATGCAGCAGATGCAGGTGCGTCGGCCAGTTCCAAGGTGTAGAGGCCGTCTTTGAAAACAGCCTCGCAGAGCGTAACTCCATGAAGCTTGATGAAGCACACCTTCCCCTCAAACTCCAGCTTGACACCTGGGATGGCCGTCAGTTGTCCAACGGAGAGGAGCCAGCCTGCGAGCTTCGGAACGTGCAGCGTGCGCATGAAGTGGACTGTCTGAACTCCAGTCGGACTCTTGATGCGCCGCGCACTCGTTCCTGTTCCAATAGCGTGGATCTCCGAGGGCAGTGTACGTGATGAACGACGCGCGCTCCGAGGTGAGGTTGCGTGACGAGCCCGAGTCGACGAAGAGCGCGTCGGCACGAAGAGCCTTGGTGGCCTTCTTCGTGAGGAGAACCTTCGGCTCGCCTTCGCCCCCATCCAACGCGTCATAGTCGACCTGCGCAAGGCGAAGTCTCTCCCTGGCTTGGCCCTTCGCATCGAGCCGACAATCGCGCCGGATGTGGCCGTTCTTCCCGCATCCGTAGCACGTCATGTCGCGCTTCCAATCGCCGTCGCTGGTACCACCACCTCCTCCTCCTCGTCCGCCTCGTCCGCCACCGCCTCCACCGCGCTGACTTCCTCCGGCGGAGGCGAAGTACGCCTTAAGTGTCTTCGCAGCGACCTCGTCGTCGTGCGCCTTCGCCAGCGCGAGGTGCTCCGTATGCGCTTTGAGCGCATGCTCCTCGCGTTGTCTTTTCTCAGCGCATTGCGCTGCCGTTTCTCCTCCTGCAGGAGGATCGGTGTTGCGGCGTTGAACGTCATCATTCCGCCGACGATGCCCAAGGTCTGAATGAGACCGGTCCAATCCTCCGGAAGACTCTGGAGTGTGAGCTGGATAAGCTTGTAGTCGCTGACCGCGTCGTGCCCCCGCTTCAGATTGTTGGAGTACCCAAGAATGATATCGAGGTGAGCTTGAAGCGGCCCGCTCTCGATGCCCTTGTACTTGATGGTGGCGAGCTTCTCGTGTATCGCGATCATCGACAGCATGCCTGTTGGCTCGTAGATGGCGCGCAAATTGTTCCACATCTCTGCAGACGTCTTGGCGTCTCGAATGTACGCCACCTGGGCGTCGCTGACCATCTCGGTGATCCTGCGCTTCGTCTTCTCATCGCCCTTGCGCCAATCTGCGTAAGCGGGATTCACGACCTCCACATCGACGGTGCCTGTGTCCGGGTCGACAGCATTCTGCTGCTGTATCAGTGTCGGAAAAACCCAAGGACCGGTGATGTATCGCCAGTGCTCTTCATCTTCAAGCTTGGACTGAGCCTTGAATGACCAGGTGTCCCAGTTTGTGTTGTCGAGCAAGGTGAAGGCATAGCGCGTACTAGAAACGTTCGGGGTTCCCATAACCTGTTGTAGGTCAAGAGTTCAGGGTGCGTTCAACCTGCGACCGTTCTCTTCAGACTAATTATATTGAAAGTAGGATACTGATTACTCACCTGCGACCGTTCTCTTCAGACTGAAGAGATCGGCGCAGGCCTCTAGAATATACACGACCCACAATCCGCGGTCCCCATCGGGACACGACTGGACGCGAGGTCAATACTACAACACGACCACGTCTAGCCTCGGTGCGTTCAATCCTCCTTTTGTCCAGGTATCTAATCTGCCGACCCCTTTCCAGTTTCTATTGGGCCTACGCACACGAGGCCGCATTCATCGCAGAAATGCAAGAAAGGATCAACTTCTACTACGCTCTCGGCCCGGGTCCCTATAATCTCAACCGTTGGGTCGCCGTTCGCCTCGAGCTGTTCGGAGCGCTCTTCACCACCGCACTCGCCGGGCGTCTGGATAGCATCTCGAGGATCAAGAAACTTCCAACGTCGGATTCTCCTTATGTGCGGTGCAGTGTGTTTCAGGGATGATCCTCGTTTGTGTTCGGTGTGTTTCTTGGTTAATGCGGGAACTGAACCTGGTTGACACGTCGCCGCTCAGCTGTTTCAACGACTTTGGAGTTCAGAGTGAGTCGTTTCTTGTAGCCGATATCCTTGGTTGACTTTTTCCAACCAAAAGGCAACTCCCTCGAGCGTGCGTTACGGTCGAGCAAGAACCAGCATCCACGGCAGAGAACATTCGGCCCGCGTACTGCCTTGTGAGTACCCCCTGGGTGTGGAGAATCCGTGGGCGCTCTGTGTTCCGTCGACGGAGGCGAGCAGTGTTGGTACGTTGGAGCTATTTTGGGTCCTGAAATTCCAGTTTATAATACTGCTTCTCTCTCCAAGAGCCAGATAGACTGGATCTGGGCAAGTGCGCCTTATATTAAATATGGTTCAATATCTGACGGTGTTCCCCAGAGCTCGCTGCCGCCGCTTGCGCTACTGCGCGCCATCTCGACTGAGGACACTGTATTGTACGATGGCGTCCCGACGGTGTCGATAAACCTGGACGGTGCGCACATGACGATCATCCCGTAGAGTTTGAATACGTCCGCCTCTTCTCTCTAGTCCTTATCTGTATTAGCTCTAGCTCACCTCGCCCGACTAGCCCGAGCTCCTCGCGGGGACGCTGCGGCACGAACTTGACGTGTTCAACGCGCACGAGGACGCGGGCTGAACGCGAGCGGTGTGCCTCGGTGCGGATAATGGGATTGACCTCGATACGGGGATCGTGAGTGGCGGGAGCAACCCGAGTCGAGCAGCGCCAGATTCGTCGCGCCGGCGCTTGGGCGCTGTAGGAACACGGTAGTCATCCTAGACGAGGGTGCGCGTTCATCAATTGCCTCGTTCTGGTTGAACTAATTAACCGTGTTCAATACAGCTACGTCGGCGATTGGTGGGTCCGACATTCCTCTCCAGAAATGGGCCCTCGCGCTCCGCTGTCTGCTGACCCCGATACGACCCCACATATTACGAGACGGACGCGGGAATTCAGGCGGCGCTGCGGCGGCGGACGTTACACTCGCGCACCGACTGAACAGCGTGATGAATTGCGAGAAAGTCGTGCGTTTTTCCTTCCTGCCTTCCAATTCTGAGTTATTTAATCTTCGTACGCATTCAAATGGTTCTGGACACCGGTCGCATCGTCAGGGTCTGTTCAGTTCTACCCTCTATTGAGTATTCTTACGCGACGACAGGTGAAAGTTGGGTCCCCGCAAAGTCTATTAGAGGACAAGATGGGCCAGAAGTTTCGCGGTTTCGTCGACGAGTCCGAGGACAGGGAGGCGCTGTATTCTGCCGTACACTCCCCTTCCAAGTCACCATAGGGATACGAGTACGAGAAAAATATAAGAGCGCTTGTTGCAGTGTACTAAAAGATGGAAGGGACCCACATGCACAATAACGCCTATCTCTCGTACTACACCGAGCTTCCTCCCTTGAACCTGCCTATTTGGGCCGGCGGACGACTCTTATTTGTTTGCCTATTTGTTCCGATTGAACTGCGCCGCGGAGGCAGCTGCATCGGCGTTTAAACAATTCGCTTGCCGACGCTTGTACACGCTTGTAACACCGTCAAAAGCCCCGCCAGCGGGACAAGCCCTCAAGCTATGTCAAATTTGCCACAAGTGCACTAAAAAAAAAACTGTGAGTAGTGCCAATGCATTCCTGGCTTCGTTTCTGCGGCTTTTTTTTTTCCTTGACCACCCGCCAGGGTGACAAGTCGACAAGTGAATTGTGGTTTCACTGATGTGGAGGCAGTCGCGGGAAGTTGACAGCGTCGTCGGGCCGTCAATGTATACTCTGTGGATGATGAAGAGCTGATCCGTGTGTGAATCGGTATCTCCCGCATCCTCCCGCGATAGAATCGGTTAAGGCCGGGGATGCTCTACCTCATGCCCCAACCACTCGAAAAGCTCGGAAAAAGCTGGGTGCGTTCAGGACGTGGAAGAGAAGCAGCGTAGTTGCGACCGGAGGGAATCGGGGGCGACGGGAGGCGAGAGAACACGAAATACGAAACAGGGTGCTGGGTGAGAAATCCAGAAAGAGCGTTGCCGCCGGGTAGATGTGGGGTGGAAATCAAATCGGGGCTAATGGTGTATTCCAGCGGCGTGATTCCCCACGGACGCGCCATCTACATGGCAGATTCCCCGCAAGGCAGAAATCAAGCAGATGGCAGAAATCAGAGCGTGCCTGGATCTGCGTGGCTGCCAATGCATGTTAGCTGCATGGATCATGGATGGACGGAAGGTTGGGGTTGTCGACAGTAGAACATTGCGCGGTTGTGCACTTGTTGGTGGGCCGCATCCGGAATAACCGGTTCATTTTCTGTAGGCAAAGAGAAGGACCAAAAAAGAAGGTAGGGAGAACAGCCCACCGAAGGCACGCTCAAGCTTCCGACGGCGATCCCGGGCACACCGGGGCGGACCGCTCCACCTCCCCGTCCTCGCCCCACGTCGGAGGACATTCTGGAGCGACGCGGAGATTATTTTTGTGCTTGGGTTCTTGGACGTCGACGTGGGTGCGTGCACCGCCAAGTGGATATGTTGTTCGAGAAGTAGTTGAGGACCGAGGTACTCGGAGCGGTAAGTGGACTCGTGATATCGCTTCGGAGGAGACGTGAGACCAGGGAGCAGTGCAGAGGACGGGACGGGACGACTCGTTGCTCTAATGGTATTAGGGAGAAGACCAAATATTATTACCTGGTGTGTATGGGTGCAGAAGTTCGGATGCATTCATAGATGTGCAACTTTAATTTGAACCTCGTGCAGAATCTCAACCATGAAATCCACACCTTCGGGCGCCGGCCCAAGATGATCGGCGTTCTCGTCGTTCAACACCAGCTGCGAGCAAGATTAGATACCAGTAAGAATATCGCAGATACGACGGCACCATATGGATGTGGCGCCGTTCACAGGCATAGACGCAGCGGCGGCGGCGCATATAGTGTAGGGAGGATAGACGTTACAGTAGAGGCGTAAACGGACGTAGCGGGATGCCCGACGCAGCCTAAAAGGTTCATGGCGGTCATCGGCGGACAGGATCGCATGTAGCCTTGTATGTACCACAATATGCTCGATCACTGGTATTTCCAACTTGAAGCGAGCGAAGCTGGGTTTGGGTGACGCAGACGCAGCGCAGGCATTCCGAGGAGAAGAGAAGGGCGGAGCGAACCAACGAACGACCGAGGGAAGGAATTTCGACGTTGTGGGGCGAATGAGCCTTTGCGTAGCTTCTCGGACTTTACTTATCTTGAACCACTGCAAGTCAGGGAGAAC